>CM035595.1:59326986-59343511 GCA_020423425.1 Chrysopa pallens
TTAATTTAAAAATAGCTTCCATCAGCAGATCCAAATTGAAGCAGCTACTAGGAAATAAAAAAAAAAATTAACAATGAACATCAATCAGGAATTTATTACATTGGATGTCAAAATTGCTCGATGAAATATATAGAACAAAGTAGAAGATAAATTGTTACTAGATTCAAAGATCACATGGCACACATAAAATTTGGACGAACCGATAAATCATGTGTAGCTGATCATGTGATTAATAATAATCATAAAATCGACAAATCAAATTTAAAACTCTTAAAATCCGTACCCAATCCAACCGAACTATATGCATATGAAAGCATCTACATTCAAAAATATGACAAAGAGACGATGAACCTAGATAAAGGACCTATTCCAAATTCTGATTTAATAAATATTTCAAAATTGAAGTTGAACTATTAGAATTGAAACAGTATTTGAAATTAAAATTATTTAATTTCATAATTCTTTTTTAGTTTTGTACGTTCAATTTTTAGTTTGAGATTTTTTAATTGACAAAAACCACGTGATCCAATATCATTGGCCGAACACTAAACACGTGATCGATGCTGATTGGTTGACGTAGCAATTTGATGGATACTTGAAAAGTATAAATTGCTCATACGCGAACGAACAAGTGTGCAAACCGTCACCAAATTAGCAACGAGTAACATCTCCTCAGAGAATCATTCAACTAATTCTTACTGATTATGACTACTTTGTAGTCGAAATACGTATTTATAAAATACAAAATAATTTGATCTAGGAAATTGGGGAAAAAATCGAAATTTATAGAAAGGTAAGTTTCCACCAAATTTCGGAGAAAAAAAGAAAAAAACCAAAAACTTGGTTATTTCAATTTTTCACATAAATTTTGAGGTTATTTAAAAAAAAGTGTAAATACAAATGTTGTAGATATTTTTCTTACCTACAATTTCGACATTTAACTTTTTTCCATAGGAATTGTAGTTTTCCCGGAAATTCAGATAAACCGAATTTTACCCTAAACAACTCACCCCGTCCTACTTTCCACTCAGATCGCCCGTAATTTACTTCTACTATAATTTTTTGTTTTGTTTTCAAAATTTAGCTACCCTGGTATACATAGTGACAACCACGCAGGAAGGGAAGCTTCCTGTAACCTCTAAACGTCGAGATCGGATGAAAACTCGATTTTTTCAAAACGGGGAAAGACCAAAACTTCCCGATTTTTTAAAATCTTCGATTTTCTTAGCGGGAAGATAAAAAAATATTATGATCTGTGATCGTTCATGTAATAAGTAACTTTGCTTTAAATAATCGGATATGTAACATAATTCAAGTGAGACTTTGTAAAATTTTTATTTATATTGATATGGGTTTAAAATAGTATTTTTTAAGTTTTGCTGATTTTGCTGAAAAGTTATGCAATTACGTATTGAATTAAAATCGTTTCACGCCAATCATTGTTTGTTTTCGACATAATCGACAATACAAATTTCGAACATCTTGTACGATACACACTTAAGATTTAATTTCAAATTATAATATTTAAAAATAAAAAATAAACAATCCCAAAAAATCAACATCTAACAATTTCACTGAAATTCAATACGAGAGACATTTTTTTCTGTTAACTAAGACAGTCCCTTGTCTACATTTAGTATTATAATGTGTGACTGGAATATTTGTGGTTCTAGAGTTTTATATACTTGTCACCAGGTATATGAGTACTTCAGTATGAGGTCCATACAAATACCGAGTGTACTACATCATATACCGCGAAAGGGCCCACACCAAGTAAGTGCAAAACTATCGGGTGCTCCTAAAGGAATGAAAAACAGGTGAAAAGTTTGTACAGGGCAAGGGAATTATTTCAATATGCTTCAAATTTTCAGTACAATCAATGTATCGTCGCTAGACACAATGGGAACATTTTTTTTTTTTTTAGTTTGTTCTGTGAATGAAAATTGTCACTATACACGTGACTGGGTCTGCTAGTATATATATATTACACACTGATGATGTTTCGTAAAAATATTTAAATAATAAAAATATGGACATTCAAAATTGACTATTAAGCAAAGGGAAGGAAGTTGTGAATAAATAACGTCAATTAAATAATTTTCAAAGATCTTCATGAATCAGATTTGTTATAAAATTCCATAACAGAATAAACAAATCGAGTTAAGGAAGTACGAGCACCAAGGCAACTTTTGATAAAAGGCTTGATTTTTTTTAATACAAAGTTTAAATATGTCTTAACAAATTCCAAAAATTTGAAGGAGATTGTCCGATCATTTAAATAAATAATTAACTTTAAAGTTGAGCAATTTAACATTGGTCTTATGGGGTAACCTTCAAACATTGATACATTTCTGTATTTTTCTCGTAAAACTGTCGGTGAATATTTTTAAAAAACTTATGGATGAAAGTAAATATATTAGTGATAAATTTAATTCAAAAACATTTACACTTGCCCGACTAATTAAAGTGTATTAATTAAAAGAATAATAAATGCCGCCACTAGCCAATGTTAAATGTATATCTATATATTGAAAAAAATCATATGGTTACTGCGTTCCCCTTACCGCGCTAGAGTCGATACCTATCCCCACACCGCCTGGCGCTCGTACTTCCTTAATTAAAGAATAACGTTAAAAAAACATACGTACTCAACACATACTATCTTATAATATAAAAAGGAAGAGTATTGTAACTATAAACAATAGAAAATTTGAAAAAGCCACATTAAAATTAGCATAACTTATAATCGTAGTAATAATTCATGCATCTTCAACAAATTCTATTTACAGAATTACTCAACATAACAACTATAATCCAAATACATACATAAATACATGTAAACCAACAAAAATACATATGATATCCTTCCTACATATGAGCAATGTATTTACTGCATAAGGTTGTGCATGTAATTGGCCGAAAAGAATGAGTTCTATGTTTACGCTAGACGATTTTTTATTTCGCTTGAACCTATCTATTTGCATATAATTATTGTTCTCCGTTAACTTTCGAACTTATTAGCCAAGATTTATTAATTTATTTAAGGTAGATTTTGAAAAATAAATCGGATACAAACATGTGCATCTTGAGATTCGGAAGTGTAATAGTAAATTTACAGTACAAGCATTACTGTTCCTAAATAGAAGATACCAGAACATTTTGTGACGCAGCGAATATGAAGGAAGTATTATTCTGGAAGTTTTGACAGTGTAGTGGCAAAGTGTCGTTATAATCAAAATAAGTCAAAAATATAAGGTCAGATGGCACCACGATCCAAACAGGGAGTCGTTCATAAGCGTTTTTCATACTAGACGCCAAGTACGAACAGTGAATGTTAAACCACGTAGCATATGTAGAAATAATTGAGTGTAATAACAAAAATACTAAAATATTTCAAGTTGTTTCATTTAAATTAAATAAAAATATCAACATATTAAAAACAAGATTCCATAACAAGTAAATCTATAAACTCTTCAACAGATTAAAAAAATTGAAACATTTCATTTGATGTATCTCATATTTTTATTTTAGACTGTTAAAAATTCCATATTATTTCATAGCCAGTTCCATTTATATATATATATATATATATATATATATATATATATATATATATATATATATATATATATATATATATATATATATATATGTGTGTGTGTGTGTGTGTGTGGATAAATAATAAATCATAAAACAAAATTTAAATGGATGCAGTAGGATTCGAGCCGAGATTAGTTGTATTCAAAGCCAACTATCGGAGACAGACATATTATTACACGATATTATCGTAAATGGTAAATTGTCATTACCGATGCTACAGAGGAAAGTACTTAATATGAATTGTTTTCATTTTAACTACACAATTTAAGCGATTATACACCGTGGAATTGAAATTGATGCTTAATTTACACGAATATTCAATAAAGATCTGCCATGTGATCGATCTATTTAAGAGACATTTGCTGGTAAGACTCTTTGGAAGGCGTAACGCCACATAGATATCTTCAACCGATGGAGCTCAAATTTTGTATACACGTTCAGTTGAATGACAATGCATGGTTGACTAAATTGTCACATTCTAAACACATAAAATGGAATGATGTCACATTCTAAACACCTAAAATGGTGAACTAGTTACTCTTAATCCACTCCCACAATAACTAGTCGGAACTTCATATAAATTATCAAATGAAAGGGCTTGCTAAGAATAACTCCAAAAGAAAGGTACTATGACTCTTGTTTTCGTGGTGAACTTCTAAAGGTATAAACTCAATTTTGAAGCAGCTATCTTCGACTTTAACTAAATATAATGCTATCAAACATTGTGTAACCTACAAATGAAGTACTTCATTCCAGCAATAACTAAAAAGCAAAAAATAAATTAACTGTAAAAAGTTAAACATTTCTAAGGTAATACAATAATAAATATTTTTAAATCTTTACTATGAAAAGTACTTGGTCCGATTTTCTGAATTGTTTCACAGTTTTGTAATCCATGTAATTAGATTATTATTAATTATTTATGAGTGTTGGGTAATATTAAAGTTTGTTATACATTGATCAGTGATTTAATTATTTACCTCAACCTTTGACGTAGCACATTACCCCTTTCAAATTTTGGGTCGCAATAAAACAGCTGGGTCTTCTTAAATAAGGAGATTGTAAAACGGTGATGCTAACTGGGGGTCAACGCGTTGTATAATCGTTGACTTGGGCCCAATTTAACACCACAGCACGCAAGCGCCATTATTATTTTCTTAATCAGTAATACCAATATTTTATCATTACTACTTCCATTTTAATACATCAATTTTCTTTCTAATACATTTATTTTTATATTTACAATTTTTCTTTTATTTTTGCTACAGTATCACGAGAACCAATAATCAACACGCCGTTTCTTTAGCCGTGGAACTACTTTCATTCATTTAAAAAAACTGTTCATAGGCAAACAATAATTTAGGATCCCTTTTTTCAGCATTAATTATCAAAAAAATAAATATGGTAAACGGTTGACCCTAAAGGCCATCCCTGCAATTTCCCGGCAATTCCATACTTAAGCACATAAAATTTAACATATTACAATGTGTTTGAGCATAAAACTTTGTTTTGAGCTTTGATGTTAAAAAAATAGTTGTTCCCGAATATTTCGTTAACGATATCTCTCGATCCAATCAACCAATTTTCACGTTCTTGGCGGCTATCGACGTCGTTTTTTGAGCTTTGATAATTATTTTATTTCATCAATAACGATCCGAAAATAAATGCCAAAGTTATGTAAAAAACCACTATTTTATGAAATTTTTCGTTTACGATATCTCTCGAACGCATCAACTGATTTTAACCGGATTCGCGGTGATAGACGTGGTTTATTAAGGTAAAGAGCTGATTTTTGAAGTTGATCGATAGAGCCACTTAGAAGTTATTTAAAAAAATCACATTAAAAAAAATTTTTTTTTCTTAGTATTTTGTAGATATCTCAAAATCTACCAGTGTAAATTGATATAAAATGTATTCAAAATCTAAGTTTGGTCTGGTCCTTTCAAATAGCACCAACCGCGATGAAATTGGGCCGGTTCAAAAGGTATAAGTGGTTCACATATTTTCACACACACACACTCATATACATGCATACAGACAAAGTGACAACCCCCCTGGAAAAAACGGGGTAAAACCAATAATTTCCCGATTTTTGAAAATCTTCTTTTTTCTTAGCGGGAAGTTAAAAGAGAAGTAACAAAATCGAACTACTCTGTAGAAAGATAGGCGTGGGTAAACATGTCAATCAGTCAGTGAGCGAACAATCCATTATCTCCTGTTTTCGTTTCCACAGGGCTGGAATTTTTTCAAATTTCCAAATTTATATGGCACCAATTTTGGTGCGCGGTCATACATAAAAAAAATATACGCGTCGATTAGACATCGTTGTTTTTAATGCGTTAATCATCAATTTATATTCTTTACTTGTTTTGAAAAATGGTTTTTGAAAGATGTTTCTAGGGTAATTCAAAATTTCATATATTTATTTTATCTGATCGCTTTTACTTTCAAGTCATATCTGCGATATCGAAAGTATTGATTGTTTTAGTGATTAAAAAAATTTTTTTGCTCCGATTTCGAAAAATATTTTTTGTTTTAGACGTATTGAAAATCTCTGTGCTTTTTTCGTTTCCTGTCCGTCGACCTGTGATGATTCGGCCTTGATACTCATTTATACGAACGCGTATAACTTTAAAACTACTTGACCAATATTTATATATTTAATAAACAAGGTCGATGTGTTCGGCGGAATGGTTCTATTTTAAAATAATTGCATATATCTATAATCATTCCGGTGATATAGTGCTAGAAACTTCCTTTTTTCAGTTAAATGCTGTATATATCTTGTGAATCATTTATCCGATATGACAAAATTTTATATGTATATGTGCAGTATAGGTTGACATTCGTATTTTGAATTGATTATTCATGCACTTCGGATATAAAAAAAATTAAAAATCGCAAGGAATAAACAGGTAAAACATAAAGTCAGTTTACTGCAACATAATTTTATATTATACTAATGTGTCAAATGTAATTTTTTGACTATATTCAAAATTCAACTCAATCGGTCAAGCCATTACAGGAATAAAGCTTTCGAAGTTAATAATTGCAAATAATAACCGATGATGGGTTTTTACACATAAAGGCTGGTATACTGTGAACCATTCATCACCTATTTATTAAATTTTGTGAGTAAATACACGATGTAATTTTACATCAATAGTTTAAGTTGCGTTCGAATTATTTTGGATACGAAGGGAGAGATAGCAAAACAATTCCACGTGAATCTAATATATATATATATATATATATATACTCTCGTCTGCAGAAATAATAAAAAAGATTTTCTTAAAACATAGGTTTTTTTAAATCAATTCCACATATTATCAAACTTTAAAGAAAATTATATCAATTTTTCATCAAACTATGCGAAAACTTGAAACAAAATTTTCCTATGGCAATTTAAGCAATGAAAAAAAATAAAAAACATATACAAACAGCAAGCGACCAAGATACAGACTAGAAAGTTTATTTTTAACGCACTCCATTTTGGAAATAAAATATTCTTAGAAGTTTAAATAACAGTAAATAAGTAGTTGCTTGTAATTCAGTTTAAATCATATAGAAAAAAACATCCATTTAAACTGTAAGATAATATACAGAAATCTCCTGTAAAAGAATTTATTGACGGTCTTCTTTTACAGATAATAAAAATAAAATTCAATATTTAATACATACTCAATACGCATTCTGTAAATATGTTGTTTTTAAACATATTCCAAAAATTTCTAAATATATTCTAAGTAGATTTTTTTTTTGAAAAGGTCTTCCGAAGGTAATTAATTGTATAGAAACAAAATATATTTTCAAATATAGATAATTAAATGAACTTTGTGTGTGAGTTTGGTTTTTTTTTCTATATCAGCAATTTTCTGTAATTAAACTTTTTACTAAACCATTTAAAACTACAGGTTTGAGAAGGTAGAAACAACGAGCAAAATTGCTTAGAAGGAGTTTATTAAAAATTTTAAAATCAATAATAACCTAACTATAACAAATTGTGATAAGCAAACAAAATTTAATTAAAAATTGGCCATTTTATAATAATTTATCAAATCCAAGGTACAGTATATGCTAAAATCACTGCTCATAGATATTTAATTTACTAGTCTTATATTTTATATTTTCTAACTACGTCTATATATGAAGGTAGGCTAAAAATATAATAATGCATAATAAATATATGTACTAAACAATTAACGATTATTATAGTTTTAATTTTGTATGAATAAAAACGATTTATACTCTCAAGAATAAATGCATATCATAATATCTATATTGTATGCCATAAATGTGAAAAATTTAATATCTAAGTAATTATTGATTTTTTTCCTGTTTTTATATATAAAATGATCAGATTAAAAATTTTCAAGTAATTTCTACTTTCCCGCCATGCATGCATTATGCCAATATTTTTTATTATGACTAAAAGATAAGATTTGTGTTGTTATTGACAGCAGAGTGAGAGACATGACGTAATAAACATGAGAAATAGATTTGAATTATATCAAACATTTTTGTTTTTTGCGGAATTAGTTTTAGCGGAATCTGTGTTATTTTATTGTAAAACATTTTATTTTATAATAAAGTCATACTTAAACAATTTCATAAATATAATTATGGATATACCTACACAATACACAATAATCTCAATAATGATAGCATTAAAACAATAACAGACGAAATTTTAGTGTACAATGATTTTACTAAAATTATAATATTTTACGACTGTTATTACAATAATTTTGAAATGCTTTTCTTCATTATAATGTTTATTGGACGTGTTTATTTGATTATTTGAGATATTAACACACACAGAGTTCCTTTTATAAGTGTCTCAGCTGAATTTCTCTTTATCTCACATCATTAAAAATATAAAAATACATTTTATCAAACTTTTCAGTTTCATTTAAAATACCGATTTATTTTTGAAGAAATATATTCCTGGGGTCTTGCATTTTGCCAATTTCAAATAAAACCATCCACCATACCTGATTATTTAGAATTTTTGCAGTGAATGTTGCCATCAGATTTTAAATTATCTAAACGTGTTAGTTTTATTATTCAAAATTTAAGAAAAAAATTTGTAATAATATCAATTCCAAAAATTATGTTAGTAATATATATATATAACTTTAAATTTCTTAGGATGTTTACAATAACAAATAGTCTTTTGAAATGAATGGTCTTTCAATTTGTGCTGTTAACAATAAATCTGGAAAGCATAGCAAATACTTATTTTCTGTTTGTTGTGGTACATTAATTTTTAATTAACATTTTATCGGAAACATAGACGAAATTTAAATCGAGAAAGCTGATAATTTGAATAATAATGAATGCAAAAATAGGTATTGTTTGATAGGTATAGTTTAAGATTCCATGTATATCCCTGGTAAGTATAATACGCCATCATGAGTTTTTGTGAATGTATATTAAAAATAAATTTTACGTTATTATGTTATTAGCATGAACAACCAATTTATTGAATATTAATTATATAAATTTTTTCTTGAAAAACAAAATTTTTTTCTCGATTCAGAATTGGCAGACTATATTAAATAATCGTTTTTATTTTTTTATCATTAATGCTTTGTACTATTAATATTATCTAATTTACAATATATACCTCAAATATTATACAAATGAAATACAATAGTTATACCATGGCATAATTTTTTTTTTAAATTATTTTACTATTATTAGTAATAAGTATATTAGTGCGAAATAATAAAGTCACAAATACTTTCTTATTTATCTCTCCTAATAATTTTTTTAAATTATAATGTACTGCCATAGATAATGAATATTGGCTAAAAAAAGTTCAAAATAAACATAATTTCGCATAACTTAACCCGAAAAAAAAATTGTCACTTTTCTATCATGATGTATGTATATATGGCATCGGGTGTCTCGAGACTGCCAAATTAAGTTTTTTTTTTTTTTTTTTTTTTCAAATTTCATACTATAATATAAGACCAGATTACAAGATTGCATTCAATTTTTAATAAAATTCTATGTTTTTAAATTTTTAGTATTTTTTTTTCTCTTTGTTTTTTATTTTAATTGGTTTGACATTTAAATCAATCTATTAAAGTTTTCTCTACTTTCATCAGGATTATTTTTAAGATTTACAATGTTAACACTAAATTTAATATATTCCTTATTTATTACTTGTTAAAATATAAAATGCAGAATCTATATTCGATTTTGGATCTATTGATTTTTAAAAGTATAGCAATAAGGAAGAGGGATCGTAGTACATATAAGCATATCATGTTATTTGCAAAAATTCATCTAAATATTTGAGTATGTTTACTTATGATTATGGTATCAACTTCTTCTTGTAAAAAAATTCTTAAAAATTGCCCGTTATCCTTTTTGTTACATAGGGGTCATTAGGAGTTACATGTTACATAGGGGTTTTTCTGTAAAAAATGTAAAAATAATTACCAACATGGGACTAAATGAAATATCTTCAGTCCGAAAAGTTGAAAGTTGCTCCGTTGCTGACAACAAAGATATGATTTTTATCATGTAACGGTCATATATGGTGTTCGTAATTGTTAATGAATGGAGCTCAAACTACTATAACAAAAACTCAAATGTCCGTCTATCATAAATTTTGCGAGCTCCGAATAAAAGGCTAACTAATCGGAATTTTTGTAAAAGATTTGATTTTTAATTTTTGAAAGTTACTCTATATTTAATTATTATGTCAATTAAATGTCAAAAAATTAGCTATATTTTTTTAAAAGTACGATTATAATTTTCTATTAAATACAATTTAAAAAAAATTTGTTAAATAAACTATTTGACAAAGTTGTGGTTACAAATTTGGAATTAACTAATATGTTTAACCATTATTAAAATAAAATTAACTTATCATTCCATATAATAAATACAAAGCTTTTTAGTAAAATTTTTTAAACGAAATACTAATAAAATATATAAAATTATTACATTAAAAAAAATTTGTTAAATAAACTATTTGACAAAGTTGTGGTTACAAATTTGGAATTAACTAATATGTTTAACCATTATTAAAATAAAATTAACTTATCATTCCAATGTGATATTAATTATAGTTTGGAATTTTTGTGTTAGTGACGTGAAGCCACAGCTGTGGGAGGAACCACCTTGCGAGCATAGCGAGTATAAAACTTTATTCGTATGGAATTCAATTTATTGTTACCATTGATATAAAGATGCATCAATGCAATAGTAACATAAAAATTAATGTAAATGCATATGTAAAAAATATATGTATACATATATGTATATGTTTGTTTTCCACTTCAGTTGTGGCTTAATTTTTGCGTAAACATATTTTGAAGACTTATATTATTGGATGGTGGGTATTATTTGTAAAATATAAAATTGACAATAAAAAAATTGAATCTATTAAAACAATGTTGAGTTATATAAATGTACCAATGTGATACCCAATAATATTTTAAATTACTGGACACACATTTATCAATTTTTACAACAAAAAAGTACGAAAGATACCGTAGGACACCCGGAAGGAACTATATTCTTTTCAATATATATTCAATGATATTTTTTTTTTGTTATTTCGGTAGGTTTTTAAAATTATTATAACTACTAGAATAAGTTTTAAAAATAATGAATAACTAACTACTTGTAATTAATTATCATTTAGTTCTGTTTTTGTTTTTGTTTTTTTTTTTTAATATTTATTTTAAGTCACTTCTCAACTTTTTCAACTTCTGAAGTTATATAGTAACTTCTGTGAGTATGTATTCAATCTAAACAACAACAGTACACAGCAATCCTTGTTGCTTAACTTTGGTGATCGGATGAGATCGGTAATTACGTTACGTCAGTAATTACGTTACGTCATATTTTTCATAAATTAGAGATATTAATATTTGAAGATTTGTGTTGAGATGAAATTATACTGACCACGATATGATATCAGCCAGGCATCGAACGACAGTCATACTATAATCATGCAATATATTGCTTACTTATCAATATCTATGACCCTGAAAACATAATAATGGAATATGTACAGTATTTGAAGAATGTAGACAGACTACAGTTGCTTTGATATATTACAACTTTGGATGGCAATAAAAATATTTCATTGACTTGGTTGTACGTTGAAAACCCATTATAAAAATTGAAATAACACAAATACTTAAAATTTCTTGTCAAATTTACATTATTTATTATATAAAACCCGTTGAAAAATTAATCAAAACCTAATTAGAGAATTGATTATATCCCGTTTTGAATAATTTTATGTTACGAAAAATATTTAAAAATAATCAATAAATCATTTTATAAAGGATAAAATATTATTGTTGCTTAGTTTTAAGAGGCGATATCAGAGGTTACATAGCTTGTTGAATTTGTGTCGACATTCAAGACATAGTGAAGTTATAATTTCGTTTTTAAATATATCAACATTCACCATTAATAATTGAAATATTGTATACTTCTATTTCATCTATGTTTCTAGTGCCAATCTCATTTTTATTTCTGTAAATCGGATAAAATTTTTATTAATATTACACAACTTATAATAAGAATAAGATATATTTAAGTGATCACAGACGATTGTGTTCATAATAATAATTATCATAATTGGTATACCATCACATATGTTTGTGTATAATTCTCACTATATATACAAATTTACAAGATAGTAAGACTGAAGAGAATTGTAGAAATGACCATCGATTACAGTATAATTTATGTCATATCGTGAGGGGTGCAATTAACCGCCTACAGGATCCACAAAACAACCCAATAAACGCGATGTCATTCGATAATGCCTAAGATAAAATACAAGACACACCACATTTATTGGGTGGAATGACACCGGGCTGCGAATAAAGTGAAGGTGGACCTTACATAAAATTAATCAACCCTCCACACACCACGAAACACAGCTAGCAATTTACGATGGAAGACTTGTCTTATACAGAGGTGTGATATTATTTCAATCCTTCGAAAAGTGGCAACTATATATGGGAGGGATATATATATATAGAGGATATTGTGGATGATTGGAGGTAATGAATAAATCTAACTGCCAAAATAACTCAAATATAAAAACGATATTTATTAGGTATATAATAAAGGGTTTATGTTTCATTTATGACAATTTAAAATTGACTAAAACAGTGTAAAATTAATTTATAATATTTTACAAATAGTGGGATTGTTATCATGTCGATAATAAAGATTATTTGAAATTAACAAAAAACAATGTAAGTATTAGACCCCGGACTGACGTAACGTAATGACAGGCTTAGACCAATCAATAAAGTTAAGCAACAGCAGACACAATCTGTATTTGGATTGGTGACCACCTAGTAGTACTGTGTACTGTTGTTGTATAAAAATAATAATAAAAATAATAATAAAAATAATAATAATCCCCTTTGGTTAATGGCTATAAAGCTGAAAGTAGCTAAAGCCAGAAATTAATAAAAAAAAAAAAAAAAAATAAGTATTCTTCAAAATGTCCAATGTAGTGTTGATCTTTATTAGTTGTAAAATCAAAATATAATTTAAATTAACCTTCATACTGTTAAGAGAACCGTTGAAATAAAATGTGTACAGTTTATACTTCCTCGTGGTGTAATAGTTCGTTTTCGTTGTTATTAAAAAAACTTTAAATAAATGTCATGCGGTGTTACTAATCTAATTCCACAAACAGAAGTTTTTCGTTTATTAGAATAAAATTATTCGAGTTTAAATTTGTGTGCACTCTATTTGCGATGTAGTTGAAATTTGAATCAACAATACAGCTGTTCCAGGTATTGATGTTCGATTTTTTGAGAACTCAATTCAACATAAACGACCACTAATTATGATCAAATAAAATTTACTACAGGTTTTGTATCGAGTTACTGTGAAAAATAATCACCTAAGTAATGTGTACGTCAACCGGTAAACACGCACGTTGGAATCACTAGTGTACATCAGAAATGATGTAGACTAGTGTCATGGTGTTGGTGTTGATATTTAACCCAATAACCAGGTAAATTTGATAGTATCATTAAATTTAAATCACTAACCACATTGTTTGTATAATAGAAGTCAAAGATGACTCCAAAAAGTGTATTCGAAAGCAACTGTAGTACGTTCAAAGTATATTGATATATTCGTCACTCAAGTATCCATAGATAGTGTTTAAAAATTGAAAACAAAATGATTGGTTTTTGGACTGGAATTAGGCCACGGTAATAAACTAAACATATCGAGTTGGGGTATCAAACTGAAGAAAATTAAAAGAGGATTATGTTTAAATTAAAAGAGGATAAGAAATGACATGCATAGACGTATGATTTATCTTTGATGGGCTCCGAAATTATTAATCCAATATTAAGAAATTTTTTTTAAATGATTGATTTTTTTCTTGTTAAACCAGACGATTATTTTTACCCCGATTATTCCCTTTTTTATTTCAAAATTAACGAGTTTCGTTCTTTCGATTGCCTACAAAAGCTAGCGATCGCCTTAAAACCTATTATTAATTTTGTAATGAATTTGCAAGGAATCATTCTTATTTCAGGTTTAGTGAAAATTAAAATATAAAAAAAAAATTTCCTAACATTTTAATATGAATTTAACGACTAAACACTAAAACGACTGAAACAATATTGATATTTGTGGATTTCAAGAAATCTTTTGACTTTATAGACCATATTTCGATTTTTTTGTTTGAAACCCAAGAGAAGAAGGAAGTTTATGTCAATTTTTAATAATATCTCCTGTATATTCTGAAACACGAAGTTCGAAACAACTCCCTTACATAAATCCAACCTAGTCTTCGGAGCCAGTTTTAATAATTCTACCAACCGAACTAAAAAATAACAAAATTATGTACACAGATATAGCACTTAAAATCCATCGTTTCATTCTATATGAGTAATTTGTGATTGTCAAATGTTAAATTTATGATAAATGTTGTTCTAAAAACTATAATGCCTGTAATGGGCGATTCGTCTCAAATATAGTATTTATTTATTACATTTCAAACAGATATTTTTACCGATTTTGCAACAAAATCCGCGATAACTTGACAAATATTAATAAAATATCAGAAATCATATGCGTTTATCATCGTCAAACATTTCTTTTTATTGATGACAGAGAAAAATCCATATTGATTTTTAAGAATGGATAAGGAAGTAATAAATAACTAAATTAAAACTCTATGATTGTTATTAATAATAGCATTATGTTATTATTAATAGCATTGCAAGTATTTGCATAAATTTTAGATAATCTATTATAATATCGTATTGCTGAAGAGTATTTAAACTTTAGTTAAATTTTGTAGGAGAGAACATTGTATTTATTCAGAATTGAAATATGCTACTATTTGTCCCGTACAAATATTTAGCACGGGTCATAATTTGAAATGAATTCGACTATGTTAACCTGAAAAAGATAGGAATGAGCGTTTTTCATTCTTGCTTTTCAGCTAACACTTAAATTAGTTACATTTAAGATAACTTCATAAACTCTTTAGTGCAATATTCACGTTTGGTAATTTTTTTCATAATGAGCAGAGTTTTCTCTTCCCCAACCAATTAATGAGTATGCAGGAAGAAAGACCTATCAAACCGGGGTGACATATCTCCTGATAGAATTGGCATGTAATTCATTTCTTGGCTTTTCAAGGTATCGCATTACGGTCATGACAAAACTTTATGCTCTAGAGATCTATAATAAACCTTGGATAATACTGAAGAGACAAAACAAAGTCTTTTTAAGGCTAATGGATGCTGAGAAAAGTTCGTCAACTGTATTTATGAAAGAAACTATCGGCTACGAAGATGCAAAATTGAATAAATCTTTGCGTAATGAGAGTATCAGCTCGATTAAAACTACCGCACTGTGTTTGCAAAAAGTGCCGGAAAATGTCAAGGAGGCCATTTCACTCCTTATCGAGTCGGTATCTTCAAACAGCTACCCCACGGAAGAAACGTCGAGAATTGGAAATCGTCAACAAATAACTACATAATTTTCGGTGCCACTATAACACAAGCCGGTATCACTACACTGCAAGGACAAGAAGAAAGAGGCTCTTACCATATGACTCAATACTTCTTATCAACTTAGGAGTAGGCCTATTCAAGGGTATTAATAAAAAGGTACATGAAGAAAAAGACAGAAAAAATTACTGGTCCACGAAAAAGACACTTGTCACAACGTATTCTTTACTACTGAAGTTTTAACACTGATTTGCTTTTAAGAAACTGTCAAAGATAAAGCACTGTTAGTCACTATAGAAACTTGTGACATCAATGCGATTAACGAAGCAGACATTTTTTGTTATCCACGGTAAAGGCGCGCAACCAATTCTCCTTCAAGTGGTACAAAAATTACCTTAATAAAATACCGCATCAGATTTTATGAAACTAAAAAAAAATGTTACAAGTGGCACGTCTCTTGTAAGTGTGCTGCGTGTTCCAAATTCATTGGAACCGCAGCTGAAGAAACACCGAGCTTGGACCATGTACCTTGAGTATTACATCATACTCGCAGTATTTTGTAGTGCATTCTTTGGTAAGTCCAAGGAATCAAGAAGACGGCGGTACCTTAAAGTAACATGAGTCGAGGCTGGACCACACAGTGATTGCTTCTATAGCAGAAATGTTCGACATATACGTTCTCTCGAAACAACGTTCTACCTGCCTGTTCATTACATTTCTGGTACATCGGATATCTGGATAATTATCCTTTCTCTCTCTCTCTCTCTCTCTCTCTCTATATATATATATATATATATATATATATATATATATATATATATATATATATATATATATATATATATATATATATATATATATATATATATATATATTCGGGAGAAACGACTATACGCCGAATAGAGAAAGTAATCAATGTAGCAGGAAATTGTAATGCAAAG
>CM035595.1:59343611-59418611 GCA_020423425.1 Chrysopa pallens
TTTAATTGACAAAAACCACGTGATCCAATATCATTGGCCGAACACTAAACACGTGATCGATGCTGATTGGTTGACGTAGCAATTTGATGGATACTTGAAAAGTATAAATTGCTCATACGCGAACGAACAAGTGTGCAAACCGTCACCAAATTAGCAACGAGTAACATCTCCTCAGAGAATCATTCAACTAATTCTTACTGATTATGACTACTTTGTAGTCGAAATACGTATTTATAAAATACAAAATAATTTGATCTAGGAAATTGGGGAAAAAATCGAAATTTATAGAAAGGTAAGTTTCCACCAAATTTCGGAGAAAAAAAGAAAAAAACCAAAAACTTGGTTATTTCAATTTTTCACATAAATTTTGAGGTTATTTAAAAAAAAGTGTAAATACAAATGTTGTAGATATTTTTCTTACCTACAATTTCGACATTTAACTTTTTTCCATAGGAATTGTAGTTTTCCCGGAAATTCAGATAAACCGAATTTTACCCTAAACAACTCACCCCGTCCTACTTTCCACTCAGATCGCCCGTAATTTACTTCTACTATAATTTTTTGTTTTGTTTTCAAAAATTAGCTACCCTGGTATACATAGTGACAACCACGCAGGAAGGGAAGCTTCCTGTAACCTCTAAACGTCGAGATCGGATGAAAACTCGATTTTTTCAAAATGGGGAAAGACCAAAACTTCCCGATTTTTTAAAATCTTCGATTTTCTTAGCGGGAAGATAAAAAAATATTATAATCTGTGATCGTTCATGTAATAAGTAACTTTGCTTTAAATAATCGGATATGTAACATAATTCAAGTGAGACTTTGTAAAATTTTTATTTATATTGATATGGGTTTAAAATAGTATTTTTTAAGTTTTGCTGATTTTGCTGAAAAGTTATGCAATTACGTATTGAATTAAAATCGTTTCACGCCAATCATTGTTTGTTTTCGACATAATCGACAATACAAATTTCGAACATCTTGTACGATACACACTTAAGATTTAATTTCAAATTATAATATTTAAAAATAAAAAATAAACAATCCCAAAAAATCAACATCTAACAATTTCACTGAAATTCAATACGAGAGACATTTTTTTCTGTTAACTAAGACAGTCCCTTGTCTACATTTAGTATTATAATGTGTGACTGGAATATTTGTGGTTCTAGAGTTTTATATACTTGTCACCAGGTATATGAGTACTTCAGTATGAGGTCCATACAAATACCGAGTGTACTACATCATATACCGCGAAAGGGCCCACACCAAGTAAGTGCAAAACTATCGGGTGCTCCTAAAGGAATGAAAAACAGGTGAAAAGTTTGTACAGGGCAAGGGAATTATTTCAATATGCTTCAAATTTTCAGTACAATCAATGTATCGTCGCTAGACACAATGGGAACATTTTTTTTTTTTTTAGTTTGTTCTGTGAATGAAAATTGTCACTATACACGTGACTGGGTCTGCTAGTATATATATATTACACACTGATGATGTTTCGTAAAAATATTTAAATAATAAAAATATGGACATTCAAAATTGACTATTAAGCAAAGGGAAGGAAGTTGTGAATAAATAACGTCAATTAAATAATTTTCAAAGATCTTCATGAATCAGATTTGTTATAAAATTCCATAACAGAATAAACAAATCGAGTTAATTAAAGAATAACGTTAAAAAAAACATACGTACTCAACACATACTATCTTATAATATAAAAAGGAAGAGTATTGTAACTATAAACAATAGAAAATTTGAAAAAGCCACATTAAAATTAGCATAACTTATAATCGTAGTAATAATTCATGCATCTTCAACAAATTCTATTTACAGAATTACTCAACATAACAACTATAATCCAAATACATACATAAATACATGTAAACCAACAAAAATACATATGATATCCTTCCTACATATGAGCAATGTATTTACTGCATAAGGTTGTGCATGTAATTGGCCGAAAAGAATGAGTTCTATGTTTACGCTAGACGATTTTTTATTTCGCTTGAACCTATCTATTTGCATATAATTATTGTTCTCCGTTAACTTTCGAACTTATTAGCCAAGATTTATTAATTTATTTAAGGTAGATTTTGAAAAATAAATCGGATACAAACATGTGCATCTTGAGATTCGGAAGTGTAATAGTAAATTTACAGTACAAGCATTACTGTTCCTAAATAGAAGATACCAGAACATTTTGTGACGCAGCGAATATGAAGGAAGTATTATTCTGGAAGTTTTGACAGTGTAGTGGCAAAGTGTCGTTATAATCAAAATAAGTCAAAAATATAAGGTCAGATGGCACCACGATCCAAACAGGGAGTCGTTCATAAGCGTTTTTCATACTAGACGCCAAGTACGAACAGTGAATGTTAAACCACGTAGCATATGTAGAAATAATTGAGTGTAATAACAAAAATACTAAAATATTTCAAGTTGTTTCATTTAAATTAAATAAAAATATCAACATATTAAAAACAAGATTCCATAACAAGTAAATCTATAAACTCTTCAACAGATTAAAAAAATTGAAACATTTCATTTGATGTATCTCATATTTTTATTTTAGAAAAATTCCATATTATTTCATAGCCAGTTCCATTTATATACATATATATATATATATATATATATATATATATATATATATATATATATATATATATATATATATATATATATATATATGTGTGTGTGTGTGTGTGTGTGTGGATAAATAATAAATCATAAAACAAAATTTAAATGGATGCAGTAGGATTCGAGCCGAGATTAGTTGTATTCAAAGCCAACTATCGGAGACAGACATATTATTACACGATATTATCGTAAATGGTAAATTGTCATTACCGATGCTACAGAGGAAAGTACTTAATATGAATTGTTTTCATTTTAACTACACAATTTAAGCGATTATACACCGTGGAATTGAAATTGATGCTTAATTTACACGAATATTCAATAAAGATCTGCCATGTGATCGATCTATTTAAGAGACATTTGCTGGTAAGACTCTTTGGAAGGCGTAACGCCACATAGATATCTTCAACCGATGGAGCTCAAATTTTGTATACACGTTCAGTTGAATGACAATGCATGGTTGACTAAATTGTCACATTCTAAACACATAAAATGGAATGATGTCACATTCTAAACACCTAAAATGGTGAACTAGTTACTCTTAATCCACTCCCACAATAACTAGTCGGAACTTCATATAAATTATCAAATGAAAGGGCTTGCTAAGAATAACTCCAAAAGAAAGGTACTATGACTCTTGTTTTCGTGGTGAACTTCTAAAGGTATAAACTCAATTTTGAAGCAGCTATCTTCGACTTTAACTAAATATAATGCTATCAAACATTGTGTAACCTACATTTGAAGTACTTCATTCCAGCAATAACTAAAAAGCAAAAAATAAATTAACTGTAAAAAGTTAAACATTTCTAAGGTAATACTATAATAAATATTTTTAAATCTTTACTATGAAAAGTACTTGGTCCGATTTTCTGAATTGTTTCACAGTTTTGTAATCCATGTAATTAGATTATTATTAATTATTTATGAGTGTTGGGTAATATTAAAGTTTGTTATACATTGATCAGTGATTTAATTATTTACCTCAACCTTTGACGTAGCACATTACCCCTTTCAAATTTTGGGTCGCAATAAAACAGCTGGGTCTTCTTAAATAAGGAGATTGTAAAACGGTGATGCTAACTGGGGGTCAACGCGTTGTATAATCGTTGACTTGGGCCCAATTTAACACCACAGCACGCAAGCGCCATTATTATTTTCTTAATCAGTAATACCAATATTTTATCATTACTACTTCCATTTTAATACATCAATTTTCTTTCTAATACATTTATTTTTATATTTACAATTTTTCTTTTATTTTTGCTACAGTATCACGAGAACCAATAATCAACACGCCGTTTCTTTAGCCGTGGAACTACTTTCATTCATTTAAAAAAACTGTTCATAGGCAAACAATAATTTAGGATCCCTTTTTTCAGCATTAATTATCAAAAAAATAAATATGGTAAACGGTTGACCCTAAAGGCCATCCCTGCAATTTCCCGGCAATTCCATACTTAAGCACATAAAATTTAACATATTACAATGTGTTTGAGCATAAAACTTTGTTTTGAGCTTTGATGTTAAAAAAATAGTTGTTCCCGAATATTTCGTTAACGATATCTCTCGATCCAATCAACCAATTTTCACGTTCTTGGCGGCTATCGACGTCGTTTTTTGAGCTTTGATAATTATTTTATTTCATCAATAACGATCCGAAAATAAATGCCAAAGTTATGTAAAAAACCACTATTTTATGAAATTTTTCGTTTACGATATCTCTCGAACGCATCAACTGATTTTAACCGGATTCGCGGTGATAGACGTGGTTTATTAAGGTAAAGAGCTGATTTTTGAAGTTGATCGATAGAGCCACTTAGAAGTTATTTAAAAAAATCACATTAAAAAAAATTTTTTTTTCTTAGTATTTTGTAGATATCTCAAAATCTACCAGTGTAAATTGATATAAAATGTATTCAAAATCTAAGTTTGGTCTGGTCCTTTCAAATAGCACCAACCGCGATGAAATTGGGCCGGTTCAAAAGGTATAAGTGGTTCACATATTTTCACACACACACACTCATATACATGCATACAGACAAAGTGACAACCCCCCTGGAAAAAACGGGGTAAAACCAATAATTTCCCGATTTTTGAAAATCTTCTTTTTTCTTAGCGGGAAGTTAAAAGAGAAGTAACAAAATCGAACTACTCTGTAGAAAGATAGGCGTGGGTAAACATGTCAATCAGTCAGTGAGCGAACAATCCATTATCTCCTGTTTTCGTTTCCACAGGGCTGGAATTTTTTCAAATTTCCAAATTTATATGGCACCAATTTTGGTGCGCGGTCATACATAAAAAAAATATACGCGTCGATTAGACATCGTTGTTTTTAATGCGTTAATCATCAATTTATATTCTTTACTTGTTTTGAAAAATGGTTTTTGAAAGATGTTTCTAGGGTAATTCAAAATTTCATATATTTATTTTATCTGATCGCTTTTACTTTCAAGTCATATCTGCGATATCGAAAGTATTGATTGTTTTAGTGATTAAAAAAATTTTTTTGCTCCGATTTCGAAAAATATTTTTTGTTTTAGACGTATTGAAAATCTCTGTGCTTTTTTCGTTTCCTGTCCGTCGACCTGTGATGATTCGGCCTTGATACTCATTTATACGAACGCGTATAACTTTAAAACTACTTGACCAATATTTATATATTTAATAAACAAGGTCGATGTGTTCGGCGGAATGGTTCTATTTTAAAATAATTGCATATATCTATAATCATTCCGGTGATATAGTGCTAGAAACTTCCTTTTTTCAGTTAAATGCTGTATATATCTTGTGAATCATTTATCCGATATGACAAAATTTTATATGTATATGTGCAGTATAGGTTGACATTCGTATTTTGAATTGATTATTCATGCACTTCGGATATAAAAAAAATTAAAAATCGCAAGGAATAAACAGGTAAAACATAAAGTCAGTTTACTGCAACATAATTTTATATTATACTAATGTGTCAAATGTAATTTTTTGACTATATTCAAAATTCAACTCAATCGGTCAAGCCATTACAGGAATAAAGCTTTCGAAGTTAATAATTGCAAATAATAACCGATGATGGGTTTTTACACATAAAGGCTGGTATACTGTGAACCATTCATCACCTATTTATTAAATTTTGTGAGTAAATACACGATGTAATTTTACATCAATAGTTTAAGTTGCGTTCGAATTATTTTGGATACGAAGGGAGAGATAGCAAAACAATTCCACGTGAATCTAATATATATATATATATATATATATATATATATATATATATATATATATATATATATATATATATATATACTCTCGTCTGCAGAAATAATAAAAAAGATTTTCTTAAAACATAGGTTTTTTTAAATCAATTCCACATATTATCAAACTTTAAAGAAAATTATATCAATTTTTCATCAAACTATGCGAAAACTTGAAACAAAATTTTCCTATGGCAATTTAAGCAATGAAAAAAAATAAAAAACATATACAAACAGCAAGCGACCAAGATACAGACTAGAAAGTTTATTTTTAACGCACTCCATTTTGGAAATAAAATATTCTTAGAAGTTTAAATAACAGTAAATAAGTAGTTGCTTGTAATTCAGTTTAAATCATATAGAAAAAAACATCCATTTAAACTGTAAGATAATATACAGAAATCTCCTGTAAAAGAATTTATTGACGGTCTTCTTTTACAGATAATAAAAATAAAATTCAATATTTAATACATACTCAATACGCATTCTGTAAATATGTTGTTTTTAAACATATTCCAAAAATTTCTAAATATATTCTAAGTAGATTTTTTTTTTGAAAAGGTCTTCCGAAGGTAATTAATTGTATAGAAACAAAATATATTTTCAAATATAGATAATTAAATGAACTTTGTGTGTGAGTTTGGTTTTTTTTTCTATATCAGCAATTTTCTGTAATTAAACTTTTTACTAAACCATTTAAAACTACAGGTTTGAGAAGGTAGAAACAACGAGCAAAATTGCTTAGAAGGAGTTTATTAAAAATTTTAAAATCAATAATAACCTAACTATAACAAATTGTGATAAGCAAACAAAATTTAATTAAAAATTGGCCATTTTATAATAATTTATCAAATCCAAGGTACAGTATATGCTAAAATCACTGCTCATAGATATTTAATTTACTAGTCTTATATTTTATATTTTCTAACTACGTCTATATATGAAGGTAGGCTAAAAATATAATAATGCATAATAAATATATGTACTAAACAATTAACGATTATTATAGTTTTAATTTTGTATGAATAAAAACGATTTATACTCTCAAGAATAAATCCATATCATAATATCTATATTGTATGCCATAAATGTGAAAAATTTAATATCTAAGTAATTATTGATTTTTTTCCTGTTTTTATATATAAAATGATCAGATTAAAAATTTTCAAGTAATTTCTACTTTCCCGCCATGCATGCATTATGCCAATATTTTTTATTATGACTAAAAGATAAGATTTGTGTTGTTATTGACAGCAGAGTGAGAGACATGACGTAATAAACATGAGAAATAGATTTGAATTATATCAAACATTTTTGTTTTTTGCGGAATTAGTTTTAGCGGAATCTGTGTTATTTTATTGTAAAACATTTTATTTTATAATAAAGTCATACTTAAACAATTTCATAAATATAATTATGGATATACCTACACAATACACAATAATCTCAATAATGATAGCATTAAAACAATAACAAACGAAATTTTAGTGTACAATGATTTTACTAAAATTATAATATTTTACGACTGTTATTACAATAATTTTGAAATGCTTTTCTTCATTATAATGTTTATTGGACGTGTTTATTTGATTATTTGAGATATTAACACACACAGAGTTCCTTTTATAAGTGTCTCAGCTGAATTTCTCTTTATCTCACATCATTAAAAATATAAAAATACATTTTATCAAACTTTTCAGTTTCATTTAAAATACCGATTTATTTTTGAAGAAATATATTCCTGGGGTCTTGCATTTTGCCAATTTCAAATAAAACCATCCACCATACCTGATTATTTAGAATTTTTGCAGTGAATGTTGCCATCAGATTTTAAATTATCTAAACGTGTTAGTTTTATTATTCAAAATTTAAGAAAAAAATTTGTAATAATATCAATTCCAAAAATTATGTTAGTAATATATATATATAACTTTAAATTTCTTAGGATGTTTACAATAACAAATAGTCTTTTGAAATGAATGGTCTTTCAATTTGTGCTGTTAACAATAAATCTGGAAAGCATAGCAAATACTTATTTTCTGTTTGTTGTGGTACATTAATTTTTAATTAACATTTTATCGGAAACATAGACGAAATTTAAATCGAGAAAGCTGATAATTTGAATAATAATGAATGCAAAAATAGGTATTGTTTGATAGGTATAGTTTAAGATTCCATGTATATCCCTGGTAAGTATAATACGCCATCATGAGTTTTTGTGAATGTATATTAAAAATAAATTTTACGTTATTATGTTATTAGCATGAACAACCAATTTATTGAATATTAATTATATAAATTTTTTCTTGAAAAACAAAATTTTTTTCTCGATTCAGAATTGGCAGACTATATTAAATAATCGTTTTTATTTTTTTATCATTAATGCTTTGTACTATTAATATTATCTAATTTACAATATATACCTCAAATATTATACAAATGAAATACAATAGTTATACCATGGCATAATTTTTTTTAAAAATTATTTTACTATTATTAGTAATAAGTATATTAGTGCGAAATAATAAAGTCACAAATACTTTCTTATTTATCTCTCCTAATAATTTTTTTAAATTATAATGTACTGCCATAGATAATGAATATTGGCTAAAAAAAGTTCAAAATAAACATAATTTCGCATAACTTAACCCGAAAAAAAAATTGTCACTTTTCTATCATGATGTATGTATATATGGCATCGGGTGTCTCGAGACTGCCAAATTAAGTTTTTTTTTTTTTTTTTTTTTCAAATTTCATACTATAATATAAGACCAGATTACAAGATTGCATTCAATTTTTAATAAAATTCTATGTTTTTAAATTTTTAGTATTTTTTTTCTCTTTGTTTTTTATTTTAATTGGTTTGACATTTAAATCAATCTATTAAAGTTTTCTCTACTTTCATCAGGATTATTTTTAAGATTTACAATGTTAACACTAAATTTAATATATTCCTTATTTATTACTTGTTAAAATATAAAATGCAGAATCTATATTCGATTTTGGATCTATTGATTTTTAAAAGTATAGCAATAAGGAAGAGGGATCGTAGTACATATAAGCATATCATGTTATTTGCAAAAATTCATCTAAATATTTGAGTATGTTTACTTATGATTATGGTATCAACTTCTTCTTGTAAAAAAATTCTTAAAAATTGCCCGTTATCCTTTTTGTTACATAGGGGTCATTAGGAGTTACATGTTACATAGGGGTTTTTCTGTAAAAAATGTAAAAATAATTACCAACATGGGACTAAATGAAATATCTTCAGTCCGAAAAGTTGAAAGTTGCTCCGTTGCTGACAACAAAGATATGATTTTTATCATGTAACGGTCATATATGGTGTTCGTAATTGTTAATGAATGGAGCTCAAACTACTATAACAAAAACTCAAATGTCCGTCTATCATAAATTTTGCGAGCTCCGAATAAAAGGCTAACTAATCGGAATTTTTGTAAAAGATTTGATTTTTAATTTTTGAAAGTTACTCTATATTTAATTATTATGTCAATTAAATGTCAAAAAATTAGCTATATTTTTTTAAAAGTACGATTATAATTTTCTATTAAATACAATAGTATAATAATAAATACAAAGCTTTTTAGTAAAATTTTTTAAACGAAATACTAATAAAATATATAAAATTATTACATTAAAAAAAATTTGTTAAATAAACTATTTGACAAAGTTGTGGTTACAAATTTGGAATTAACTAATATGTTTAACCATTATTAAAATAAAATTAACTTATCATTCCAATGTGATATTAATTATAGTTTGGAATTTTTGTGTTAGTGACGTGAAGCCACAGCTGTGGGAGGAACCACCTTGCGAGCATAGCGAGTATAAAACTTTATTCGTATGGAATTCAATTTATTGTTACCATTGATATAAAGATGCATCAATGCAATAGTAACATAAAAATTAATGTAAATGCATATGTAAAAAATATATGTATACATATATGTATATGTTTGTTTTCCACTTCAGTTGTGGCTTAATTTTTGCGTAAACATATTTTGAAGACTTATATTATTGGATGGTGGGTATTATTTGTAAAATATAAAATTGACAATAAAAAAATTGAATCTATTAAAACAATGTTGAGTTATATAAATGTACCAATGTGATACCCAATAATATTTTAAATTACTGGACACACATTTATCAATTTTTACAACAAAAAAGTACGAAAGATACCGTAGGACACCCGGAAGGAACTATATTCTTTTCAATATATATTCAATGATATTTTTATTTTTGTTATTTCTGTAGGTTTTTAAAATTATTATAACTACTAGAATAAGTTTTAAAAATAATGAATAACTAACTACTTGTAATTAATTATCATTTAGTTCTGTTTTTGTTTTTGTTTTTTTTTTTTTAATATTTATTTTAAGTCACTTCTCAACTTTTTCAACTTCTGAAGTTATATAGTAACTTCTGTGAGTATGTATTCAATCTAAACAACAACAGTACACAGCAATCCTTGTTGCTTAACTTTGGTGATCGGATGAGATCGGTAATTACGTTACGTCAGTAATTACGTTACGTCATATTTTTCATAAATTAGAGATATTAATATTTGAAGATTTGTGTTGAGATGAAATTATACTGACCACGATATGATATCAGCCAGGCATCGAACGACAGTCATACTATAATCATGCAATATATTGCTTACTTATCAATATCTATGACCCTGAAAACATAATAATGGAATATGTACAGTATTTGAAGAATGTAGACAGACTACAGTTGCTTTGATATATTACAACTTTGGATGGCAATAAAAATATTTCATTGACTTGGTTGTACGTTGAAAACCCATTATAAAAATTGAAATAACACAAATACTTAAAATTTCTTGTCAAATTTACATTATTTATTATATAAAACCCGTTGAAAAATTAATCAAAACCTAATTAGAGAATTGATTATATCCCGTTTTGAATAATTTTATGTTACGAAAAATATTTAAAAATAATCAATAAATCATTTTATAAAGGATAAAATATTATTGTTGCTTAGTTTTAAGAGGCGATATCAGAGGTTACATAGCTTGTTGAATTTGTGTCGACATTCAAGACATAGTGAAGTTATAATTTCGTTTTTAAATATATCAACATTCACCATTAATAATTGAAATATTGTATACTTCTATTTCATCTATGTTTCTAGTGCCAATCTCATTTTTATTTCTGTAAATCGGATAAAATTTTTATTAATATTACACAACTTATAATAAGAATAAGATATATTTAAGTGATCACAGACGATTGTGTTCATAATAATAATTATCATAATTGGTATACCATCACATATGTTTGTGTATAATTCTCACTATATATACAAATTTACAAGATAGTAAGACTGAAGAGAATTGTAGAAATGACCATCGATTACAGTATAATTTATGTCATATCGTGAGGGGTGCAATTAACCGCCTACAGGATCCACAAAACAACCCAATAAACGCGATGTCATTCGATAATGCCTAAGATAAAATACAAGACACACCACATTTATTGGGTGGAATGACACCGGGCTGCGAATAAAGTGAAGGTGGACCTTACATAAAATTAATCAACCCTCCACACACCACGAAACACAGCTAGCAATTTACGATGGAAGACTTGTCTTATACAGAGGTGTGATATTATTTCAATCCTTCGAAAAGTGGCAACTATATATGGGAGGGATATATATATATATAGAGGATATTGTGGATGATTGGAGGTAATGAATAAATCTAACTGCCAAAATAACTCAAATATAAAAACGATATTTATTAGGTATATAATAAAGGGTTTATGTTTCATTTATGACAATTTAAAATTGACTAAAACAGTGTAAAATTAATTTATAATATTTTACAAATAGTGGGATTGTTATCATGTCGATAATAAAGATTATTTGAAATTAACAAAAAACAATGTAAGTATTAGACCCTGGACTGACGTAACGTAATGACAGGCTTAGACCAATCAATAAAGTTAAGCAACAGCAGACACAATCTGTATTTGGATTGGTGACCACCTAGTAGTACTGTGTACTGTTGTTGTATAAAAATAATAATAAAAATAATAATAAAAATAATAATAATCCCCTTTGGTTAATGGCTATATAGCTGAAAGTAGCTAAAGCCAGAAATTAATAAAAAAAAATAAGTATTCTTCAAAATGTCCAATGTAGTGTTGATCTTTATTAGTTGTAAAATCAAAATATAATTTAAATTAACCTTCATACTGTTAAGAGAACCGTTGAAATAAAATGTGTACAGTTTATACTTCCTCGTGGTGTAATAGTTCGTTTTCGTTGTTATTAAAAAAACTTTAAATAAATGTCATGCGGTGTTACTAATCTAATTCCACAAACAGAAGTTTTTCGTTTATTAGAATAAAATTATTCGAGTTTAAATTTGTGTGCACTCTATTTGCGATGTAGTTGAAATTTGAATCAACAATACAGCTGTTCCAGGTATTGATGTTCGATTTTTTGAGAACTCAATTCAACATAAACGACCACTAATTATGATCAAATAAAATTTACTACAGGTTTTGTATCGAGTTACTGTGAAAAATAATCACCTAAGTAATGTGTACGTCAACCGGTAAACACGCACGTTGGAATCACTAGTGTACATCAGAAATGATGTAGACTAGTGTCATGGTGTTGGTGTTGATATTTAACCCAATAACCAGGTAAATTTGATAGTATCATTAAATTTAAATCACTAACCACATTGTTTGTATAATAGAAGTCAAAGATGACTCCAAAAAGTGTATTCGAAAGCAACTGTAGTACGTTCAAAGTATATTGATATATTCGTCACTCAAGTATCCATAGATAGTGTTTAAAAATTGAAAACAAAATGATTGGTTTTTGGACTGGAATTAGGCCACGGTAATAAACTAAACATATCGAGTTGGGGTATCAAACTGAAGAAAATTAAAAGAGGATTATGTTTAAATTAAAAGAGGATAAGAAATGACATGCATAGACGTATGATTTATCTTTGATGGGCTCCGAAATTATTAATCCAATATTAAGAAATTTTTTTTAAATGATTGATTTTTTTCTTGTTAAACCAGACGATTATTTTTACCCCGATTATTCCCTTTTTTATTTCAAAATTAACGAGTTTCGTTCTTTCGATTGCCTACAAAAGCTAGCGATCGCCTTAAAACCTATTATTAATTTTGTAATGAATTTGCAAGGAATCATTCTTATTTCAGGTTTAGTGAAAATTAAAATATAAAAAAAAAATTTCCTAACATTTTAATATGAATTTAACGACTAAACACTAAAACGACTGAAACAATATTGATATTTGTGGATTTCAAGAAATCTTTTGACTTTATAGACCATATTTCGATTTTTTGTTTGAAACCCAAGAGAAGAAGGAAGTTTATGTCAATTTTTAATAATATCTCCTGTATATTCTGAAACACGAAGTTCGAAACAACTCCCTTACATAAATCCAACCTAGTCTTCGGAGCCAGTTTTAATAATTCTACCAACCGAACTAAAAAATAACAAAATTATGTACACAGATATAGCACTTAAAATCCATCGTTTCATTCTATATGAGTAATTTGTGATTGTCAAATGTTAAATTTATGATAAATGTTGTTCTAAAAACTATAATGCCTGTAATGGGCGATTCGTCTCAAATATAGTATTTATTTATTACATTTCAAACAGATATTTTTACCGATTTTGCAACAAAATCCGCGATAACTTGACAAATATTAATAAAATATCAGAAATCATATGCGTTTATCATCGTCAAACATTTCTTTTTATTGATGACAGAGAAAAATCCATATTGATTTTTAAGAATGGATAAGGAAGTAATAAATAACTAAATTAAAACTCTATGATTGTTATTAATAATAGCATTATGTTATTATTAATAGCATTGCAAGTATTTGCATAAATTTTAGATAATCTATTATAATATCGTATTGCTGAAGAGTATTTAAACTTTAGTTAAATTTTGTAGGAGAGAACATTGTATTTATTCAGAATTGAAATATGCTACTATTTGTCCCGTACAAATATTTAGCACGGGTCATAATTTGAAATGAATTCGACTATGTTAACCTGAAAAAGATAGGAATGAGCGTTTTTCATTCTTGCTTTTCAGCTAACACTTAAATTAGTTACATTTAAGATAACTTCATAAACTCTTTAGTGCAATATTCACGTTTGGTAATTTTTTTCATAATGAGCAGAGTTTTCTCTTCCCCAACCAATTAATGAGTATGCAGGAAGAAAGACCTATCAAACCGGGGTGACATATCTCCTGATAGAATTGGCATGTAATTCATTTCTTGGCTTTTCAAGGTATCGCATTACGGTCATGACAAAACTTTATGCTCTAGAGATCTATAATAAACCTTGGATAATACTGAAGAGACAAAACAAAGTCTTTTTAAGGCTAATGGATGCTGAGAAAAGTTCGTCAACTGTATTTATGAAAGAAACTATCGGCTACGAAGATGCAAAATTGAATAAATCTTTGCGTAATGAGAGTATCAGCTCGATTAAAACTACCGCACTGTGTTTGCAAAAAGTGCCGGAAAATGTCAAGGAGGCCATTTCACTCCTTATCGAGTCGGTATCTTCAAACAGCTACCCCACGGAAGAAACGTCGAGAATTGGAAATCGTCAACAAATAACTACATAATTTTCGGTGCCACTATAACACAAGCCGGTATCACTACACTGCAAGGACAAGAAGAAAGAGGCTCTTACCATATGACTCAATACTTCTTATCAACTTAGGAGTAGGCCTATTCAAGGGTATTAATAAAAAGGTACATGAAGAAAAAGACAGAAAAAATTACTGGTCCACGAAAAAGACACTTGTCACAACGTATTCTTTACTACTGAAGTTTTAACACTGATTTGCTTTTAAGAAACTGTCAAAGATAAAGCACTGTTAGTCACTATAGAAACTTGTGACATCAATGCGATTAACGAAGCAGACATTTTTTGTTATCCACGGTAAAGGCGCGCAACCAATTCTCCTTCAAGTGGTACAAAAATTACCTTAATAGAATACCGCATCAGATTTTATGAAACTAAAAAAAAATGTTACAAGTGGCACGTCTCTTGTAAGTGTGCTGCGTGTTCCAAATTCATTGGAACCGCAGCTGAAGAAACACCGAGCTTGGACCATGTACCTTGAGTATTACATCATACTCGCAGTATTTTGTAGTACATTCTTTGGTAAGTCCAAGGAATCAAGAAGACGGCGGTACCTCAAAGTAACATGAGTCGAGGCTGGACCACACAGTGATTGCTTCTATAGCAGAAATGTTCGACATATACGTTCTCTCGAAACAACGTTCTACCTGCCTGTTCATTACATTTCTGGTACATCGGATATCTGGATAATTATCCTTCCTCTCTCTCTCTCTCTCTCTCTCTATATATATATATATATATATATATATATATATATATATATATATATATATATATATATATATATATATATATATATATATATTCGGGAGAAACGACTATACGCCGAATAGAGAAAGTAATCAATGTAGCAGGAAATTGTAATGCAAAGTCAAACAAATTAGGAAATGACAGTTATGATGACAGAGGTAATCTTTCGACCTCATTCGCAAGTACATTCCTTAGGCAAGCATACCGTGATACGATCATTGACATCTCTCTCGCTTCTTTTTTTTGATGACTGATGCCAAAATATCAAAATGATAAGTACTGCAGAGTTATAATACCAACGATCATCAATACATACGATTCACAATTGCTCCTTCAAGAGACATTGAAAATATCGTCCCAGTGAACGCTGTAAACCAAAGAAAATCAATAAGTCGAAACTCATGCAATTTCTCACGCAACGATAAAAAGTAAAGCTTAACTATGCTATTGAACCCAATGACGGAATCCAATACGGAAAAGTTGGTGGAAAAAACCCTGGACCTCATTTGCAAAGTTTATATCACAACTATGCCAATGGATAATGCCGGCAACCGCCATAAACCCAGTTTTGTTGGACTAGAAATCCACTTTTCTGAACTAAGAATGAAGTAAGTGCCTTGAGTTGTAAGGATTATGAAAAGGTCTAATCATCTAGCCCAATACCCTTCACTTTGAATATACTACATCGAAGACGAACCTTAAACAACCAATTCAAAGTAGCAAAATCAAAGCTGAAAAGAACTACTTTCTAGTCTGGACGATTTCTGACGATATCAGATTATAACGAAAGATCTAGATTAACAACGCCCACACTTTCCAATAGCGCATGATTTTCGATTTCATATTTTCAATTATTTTGATATAATATTAAAATCGTTATGTACAGTTAAAATTAATTAACGTTATTCGTGGCGTATTTAATTAAATTTAGTTTCCATTATTCTAAATCGAAAATCATAGTTTTATTGAGTATGGAAACTACTGTAGAAAATGATATGATGAGAAAAAAATTATTCTCTACCAAGTCGTTCAAATCAAAAATTTGTTTCATTAGCAAAATAAAAATTTGTAGCCAATAGGCTTTCCCCCTTCGTTAATTTGATATTTTACTATTAAATTGTAATGATATTTTACTATTCTGTTTTAAATTAACTACCATATACATATTATAGAAAATTTTGAGGGCACCAAAAACATTTTGATATAGGTGTTTATATTATTACTTATTTTGTCCATTTTCGTCTGTTCATTGTTCACCTGGCTTAGTTGGAGTATGTAAAGTACAAAAAATCAATCAATTTTTGTGCAAAATAGTTTTTTTAATTAACTGTTTAGATTCTCCATAGTTTCAGCTCAAATTCATGTATTCTATTAACATGTTATATTATGCACACCTCATATTATTATAGGCTGTGAACAGTTTATTAATGAAAATAATTAAAAATGGTTCAAACACAGCCATATGCCCGGTATTCAAACAATTAACATTGTTGCTGCCTTCACTTGTTATTTATGAAATTCATGTATAAATTTTTGAATGTCATACTTTAGACTATTACTATTAGTACCTGGATGACCGAGCTTGGCTCGGTATTTTTTTTTTTTTTTTATAAATTGTGTTTTTTGGAAATTATATTACGTCGAGGCGGAAGACGAGTCCAGCACGCTAACACCTAGCCACTCCAATGACTTTAAATATTAAACAAATATATCATTACATTATAAAAAATTATCGATAAAACACAAATAAAATGACATTTTCTAAAAATGATTCCTAGCTAGATCGATATATCGCCCCCGAAACCCCCTATATACTGAATTTCATGAAAATCGTTGGAGCCGATTCCGAGATTCCAATTATATATGTATAAATAAATAAATAAATAAATAAATAAATATATATATATATATATATACAAGAATTTCTCATTTAAATATATAAGATAAATGGTTGTAAACAAAATTTATTGCAAATGATTCCAAAGGGATTGAGATATTCATAAATTGCATTTCTAGTTGTCAATAACCAAGTAAATATTTAAATAAACATATAGAAATGGTTACAATAAAATCAAGTTAATTAAAATTAAGTAAACAATTTTATCCTTACGGGTAAGCGGGACGAAAACAACTTTAAAAGATTGAATATCAACAAAATGGCAAATTTTTTGTGAATGGCTGTACGCAATATTCCAAATAAAGAAATTTATATTTTTGAAAACTAAGAAAGTCAAGTAAAATGTTAAAAATAATTTTTCTAAATTCATGGAATACTTAATTGTTTATGAAGTTTTTACATGTAAAACCAAATGAGTATATTTTACACAAATATTAATCATATTTAATATATTTATTCTCTTATATTAAATCACTTTTACTTAAAAGGAACAGACAAAAAAATGAGATCTTTACAATAAAGATAATATCTATCTATATTATAAATGGAATATAAATTGTATTTGTTACAATTTGTACAAAAAAACTAACTAAAACCATCATTCAATGTCATGAAATTTGGTGAGCACAATCTTGATATTATAAGGTACACAACATTAATTGCATAATAATTTTTGTAGGTTTTATTTGCAAAAACAACAAAATTTATATATATATATATATATATATATATATATATATATATATATATATATATATATATATATATATATATATATATATATATATATATATATATATATATATATATATATATATATATATATATATATATATATATATATATATATATATATATATAATTATGGTTTGCCTAGACATCGAAACATCATGTAACAGTCAAAGTTTATTCATTTGAAAATAAATTTATCCCTGTTGGTGTTCCTCAGGGATCTGTTTTGTCACCCTCACTGTTTGATATTTATCTTTATGACTTGCCAAGAAATCCTAAGATAGACCTACTAAGATATGCATGTTCGCCGATGACATAGCAATTCTTGCCAATTTCAGATTATTAAAAAATTCTATTTGCTACCAAAACAGTGGATCAATCGCTTACTAATATAAACAACTGTTTTGTAATTAATTAAATCAAAATTAATGCTTATAAGACGGAAACATCCAAATTTAATACTATTACTCAAATCAAATTCAATAGTTAGACTATTCGAAGGTACGGTTAAATAATTAGGTATTCACGAAAGCAAGGAAGACTTTTTCCGTTTTAAAGTCACTATTTGCTAGCATTCATCTGAAGCAAAGTTTAACTATATAAGGAATGTATATATACATTTTAAAATTTCGGATAAGAATCTCTTCTTGTTTCGTACCTTCATGTGCACACTATCTATTGTGTTTGTGGGTTCCGAAGTAAATGAGAAACCTTGGTTAATAATTAATTCAATATGTTTATTATTTTAAATGTTAAAAACTTTACAGTGACCGTACAATAATTATATTCCGAAGTATATATCTTCTCCTCATGTATATATTTTGCCCGCTAATGCGCAAGTCCTTAAACTAATATGTCCGCCTTCCTTATGCGACACCACATTACACAACACTGCACTATACACTTACACTATGTTCACAGTGTCGTTCATAACACTTCTTCCCTCCTAAGAAATTTAATTGTTCCGTATGTGTTTACAACAAAATACAATGTCTACATTTACATTAAATTTCATGTTACAATTTCCTTAAAATTATTTGAATTTATAAATTGAGTTTTTCAGGAGATTTTATTTTTCGTACAGATTTCCGTACTTCCTGATTTTCATTTGTATTTGAATCAGTATTTACAGTAGAAGGTAGATTCGAGCGATTTTCGTTTGCTGTGTTTTCATCAACATCATTTTCTTGATTATTACAGTTTTTATTTGTAGTATCAACAACTTTATCCTCAGGATAATCTGAATAATACGAAATTCTAGATTTGTCCACCGGCGATTTGACATCATCACCTACTTCACGCATTTGATGGATGTGTCGATCCCACACCCTCCCGTCATCTAAATTGACTTTATAATGGAGATTTCCTAATTTTTTTTATTACTTTTCCAAACACCCATTTCCTATCACGATTTATATATTCGCGAACCGCGACTTTTTTGTTTACCTCGATTGATCGAATATTTTTAAAATTTTCATTTGAATGTTTTACCGTATTTAACTTTGGTATCATGGTATCAAGTCGTGTTCTAAGATTTCTATTTAGCATCAACATCGCAGGAGACTTTCCCGTCGCTGGATGTATTGATGTACGATACATTAACAAAAAGTTTTGTAAATTACGTTCCGTTTCGGATTCCGTATTTGAAATGTATTTTAATTTTTGTTTCATCGTTTGTACATATCTTTCCGCCATTCCATTCGTAGCAGGATGGTATGGCGATCCCATTTTATGGATAATTCCATTTTGTTTAAAAAATGTTTTAAATTCTTCACTTGTAAACTGCGTCCCGTGATCGCTTACTAAAACAGCAGGTAACCCGAACCTTGAAAATATAGTTCGACAAACTTTAATGGTAGTTTCCGTCGACATATTCGGAACTATCATTATTTCAGGCCATTTTGTGAATGCGTCAATTAATAGAAAAAATAATTTTCCTTTGTAAGGACCAGCAAAATCAACATGAACTCTATCAAATGGTTTACTTGGAGTATCCCATTTATGTATTGGAACTTTAGTCGGGTTTGGTCGTGTTAATTGACAGTTAGTGCAATTTTTTACTAATTTTTCGATATCAGAATCGATTCCTTTCCACCAGCAATACGTTCTTGCTTATGACTTCATACGACTTATACCAAAATGCCCGCTATGAATTTCCATCAATACTTTTTTACGAAAAACGACTGGTATATACACCCTAGTTCCCCGCATTATACAATTTCGTTGTAACGAAAATTCCGTTTGATCAATTCCAAACCTATCCGTAGCATTTACTATTTTCCCATTTTTTAAACCGTTTATTAGTATTTTTACTGAATCGTCTTTTAAAGTTGCCATTGCTAATTCGTCCGCATTTACCGGCATTGTATTAATTTGAGATGATTCAATTAAATCTACTTCATCTACCTTAAAATTTGGTAATTCTTTACAAGGTAGTCTAGACATACAATCAGCATTACAATGCTCACGCGTATTTCTATATTTAATGTCAAAATTAAATCCTGATAAGAATGCTGCGTAGTGTAACATTCGCGTTGCTGATAGTATCGGCAAGCCCTTCCTTGGCGAAAAAATCTGCATGAGTGGTTTATTATCCGTTAAAAGTGTAAAATGTCTACCGTAAAGATATATGTGAAAAACTTTCTTACACCGAAAACTATTCCGTATGCTTCCCTATCTATTTGTGAGTACCTCTGTTGCGTCTCATTTAGTGTTTGTGATGCATACATTATGGGTTTTTCACCGTCTTTAGTGACATGACTTAAAACTGCCCCCATTCCGTACGGGCTTGCATCCGTGGCTAAAACCACTGGTAATTTAGGATCAGAATGTGTTAAAACCCGATCCGATTGCATTTCTCTTTTGGTCTGTAGAAATGACTTTTCACATTCGTCGTTCCAATTAAAAGGAACATTATCTTTAAGTAAATTATTTATTGGATATAAAACTGTACTTAGATTTTTGAAAAATCGACCGTAATAATTTATTAAGCCTACAAAAGATCGAACTTCATCTTTGTTTTGTGGCCTAGGCATTTCCGATATTGCCAGTATTTTGGATTTCATTTTATGGATTCCAAATTCATCAATTATGTATCCGCAATATTCGATTTGTTTTTTAAAAAGTTCACATTTATTTATGTTAACCCGCATATTCCATTTATTTAGTGTTTCAAATACTAAATTCAAACGTTTCATATGAATTTGATCATTTGGTCCCGTGACATTTATGTCGTCTAAAAAGACAGAGACTCCCGGAATATGTTGTAAAATAGATTCTATGAATCGTTGTCATAATGCTGGCGCAGAAGCCACCCCGAACATTAGTCTTGTAGGTTGATATAACCCCTTATGCGTACTAAGCGTTAGTAATTCGCGAAATTCATTTGATACCGGTAATTGAAGATATGCTTTAGATAAATCTATTTTTGAAAATCGTTTGCCCCCACTTAAACTTGTAAATAATTCTTCGATTGTGGGTAACGGATGCTCATCAATTACTAAATAAGGGTTAATCGTAATTTTGTAATCACCGCATCGTCTAATTTTATTTTAAGATTTAATGACAGGGACAATTGGAGTAGCCCACTGGCTTGAATCAACTTTAACTAAAATACCATCTTTTACTAGTTTTTCAAGTTCAGGCTCAACCATTGGCCTCACTGCAAAAGGTAGCGATCTATATTTACGAAAAACAGGACTTACTCCTTTTTTTTAACACAGTTTCGCCTCATAGTTAGGAATTTTACCAAAATCACTCGAAAATACCTTCGGATATTTGATTTTTAATTCTGTCATAATATCTGGAGTACTTGAAATTTTATTTACACTTTGTTCATTTCTTAAAAATAAAGTTTTATTAACATCAATTCCTAATGTTCTTATCCAAGTTCTGCCAACTAGCGGTTGTTTATTATTTTTAATAACATAAAGTTTTAATTTAAATTCATTGCCATTTGAATTTTTTACATTAACAATACTGTATCCCAATAAATTCAAATTAGTCCCACAGTAACTAATTAATTTCAAGTCACTTGGAAAAATTTTTTTATTTTTAAAGTATAAAAAAAAATCTTTAGCACAAATTACTTTGTGCCTGTATCAATTTCAAAATCAATAAACTTATTTTCTATATTAATATTTGTAAATAACTTTTCGTCTTCATTTTTGATTGAATTTATGCTAGTACTTTTTAATGAACATATAAAATCCGTATTTTCGTCAATGCAATTTGCCTCAAATTTAGTATTGTTTTTATCATTACTTTTTTTACAAACCCGGCGTAAATGCCCTTTAATTTTACAATTTGAGCATATTGCATTTACGAATTTACAATTATTAGCATAATGATTACCATCACAACGATAACATTTAACATTACATTTTGCTTTTTGTTTATCGTTAGACTTAACAGTATTATTATTAGAAAAATTACCTTTAGTATTGTTAAATTTCTTTTTTGTATTATGGTTCAACTTACAAACGTCTTCTTCCGGTTTGTTTTGTATACTTAATGCCGCTCCACCCGCTTCTGAAGCTTCCGAACTCATGGCAATTTCCAATGCTTTTTCCAGTGTTAAATCTTTTCTTTCCAAGCATTTTTTTGTGCACATTTATTTCGTAAGCCAAATACTACTTGATTTCGTAGGGCAGTATTTAAATATGTTCCAAAACCACAATTTTTTGCAATTTTCCGCAATGCTGCCACAAAACTTTTGACAGATTCTCCATGTTCCTGTTTATAAATTTTTATAAAAGTTGTAATTTTCCACAATTTCTAATATTTTAGGACCATAATGTTTATTTAATATTTCCGTGATCTGGTCATATTTTCACGTTCGGTTTAATTGGAGCTATTTCATTTTTAAGCAATTCATATGCTTCGATTCCCATATAATGTAGTAAATATTGTACCTTTTTATCTTCAGCAATTTCATAGATTTTAAAAGCTTGTTCAAGCCTCTCCAACCAAGTTTCCCAATTTCCATCTTTATGTGAAAATACTTCAATTGTAAAATTGACGTGTTTAACCAAAGCCATTGTAAACACAATTTTAATTTGATACTACAACTTCAATAATTCGTTTTCATATATTTCCATACATAAATTGCATAATATATTTAGCACGTGTTTTTTGAAAAATGCGTCGTAACTATATTTTTTTTTCTTTTGTTTATATTTTTACGTAATCCATAATCATCTCGTCGCCAGTTTATTGTGTTTGTGGGTTCCGAAGTAAATGAGAAACCTTGGTTAATAATTAATTTAATATGTTTATTATTTTAAATGTTAAAAACTTTACAGTGACCGTACAATAATTATATTCCGAAGTATATATCTTCTCCTCATGTATATATTTTGCCCGCTAATGCGCAAGTCCTTAAACTAATATGTCCGCCTTCCTTATGCGACACCACATTACACAACACTGCACTATACACTTACACTGTGTTCACAGTGTCGTTCATAACACTATCAAAGGAGGGTTTTAGTTTTTTTTAATTTATTGTCTTTTGAAAAGGAGGCTTTCTTAAAATTTATTCTTTAGGTATGGTAATGCATAATGGAGTTTAGAAAAGTCCGTTTTCGATGATTATTCTAATGTTGGTTATGTGTTTATTCTTAGGTTTAATAAAAATTTTAAGAATATGAGGTTTTTGATGAAAGTTCAAAAGACTTCAAAAAATAAATTTCTATAAATAATTTTCTTCTCATCAATTAACATTGGTCATCTGCGTCAGTTTATATGATTAAAGTTAACTCCTACGCCAACTTCCCAAGGTAATTGGTGACAAGAAAAGTACCTTAAAAAATTTTTATTTAAAAAATACTAATTCGTTTTTTTCTATTTTTTGTAAAAAGTTTTGACAAATCTTTGAAGTGCATGCATGTATGATAATTTCTCACCGTTTAAATATTTAAATAATAATAATTTCTTTAAAATTTTTTGTCAATAAGACATTAAAAACAGAAAATTACAAAACTGATATGTAAATTTATGTATATTTATTATACATCAAAATATATAATAATTATTTATTGTATAGAAGAATTATACTACTCTAGTCGCTAGAACATACCAAAATAATGACCAACCACCTTATAAGTAGGAACGGAACGTATGAGAAAGGTTTTATTGATAGCTGGGATTGACGACATCAGCCTGTTATTAGACAATCAACTGCTGTTACTAATAGCTAGAGAGTTTTGTATGTGCTTGCTGCTTGCTTACTTGGTTGGTTTGATGTCATATTGAATCGAATTTCATAAAAGAAAATGACTACTGCTATTTAGAACAAATAAAACACAAAATGAATACCGTTTGTGTTTATACCATACATGGAACGTTGCCAAAAATTATGATACTGAAAGTAATTATATTATTATTCAATACTTTCAAAATATTATGTTCGTATATATATATATATATATATATATATATATATATATATATATATATATATATATATATATATATATATATATATATATATATATATATACATGTGCATGATAGTGCGTTAGATCAAGTTACGGGCTATAGCACAATGTGTATTCTAGACGAAATACTTCGAGTAGCTTTACTCGCCATTTAACTGTGGACCGTTTACAGATATTGTCATGAAATTTGACACAGATAATACCTTAGTATATTAGTGTATAATATCCTAATAGTAAATTGGACTTTACAAAATTGATTCACTCACGTATGAAAATCATAAAGCATTTTCCATGCATGGAGAGGGTGAAATTTAGCACAATAGTAGATCTTTACGTGTAAGGAAAAACTCCTAAATCTTTTGACATTTTAAATAAGCTTAACTCCGAGGCGCTTCCATAATAAATAAGAGAGGCTATATTAAAACAACATCACATTTAGGTAGAATGTTGGAATAAGTCTGGATTATAGATCATTACATTAAAATATTGAGGCGTATAAAACGGCTATGAAAAGTTTAACCTAAACATCCTCTGATCACTTTGAAGCACTTTTCGTATAGGAAGAACGTTGATAATTAGAAGAATGAAAGGTCATTTCCATTTAGCAAAGGATGGAATCGAAAAACTATGATAAGCCTCCTACTCCACTACGATATGTATTAAATAAAAAAAAAAAAAAAATATTGTAGGATTCAAATTTTTGTTAGACGTATTGAATATCTTACAATCTGAAGACAAAACAAAGTGTTCAATAAAGTGTTCTATTTTAATTATTCCGGATAGTTCTTAAAAAAAGGAAGTGAGATTCATTAAAAATTATAAGTATGAAAATGAATCAGTGCAGTACAATAATTTCAGACCGTAAAAAGAATAAATTTAAAACAGGTATATACATTGTTTTTAATCAGAAAATTTAATTTTGTTCTTATCTCTTCAAATTGAATTGCATCTATTGAATGGTAATTTTAGCTTTGAAATATTAATTTACTTATAGTCGTTCGCCATTGAAGTTTTTTTTATCTGCGATTGGTCGATGTATTTTGTATAACGTTAAACAAATAGAGAATTTTTTGAAAAGCGAATGGCTCTTTGTATTAATGAAGGAATGTTTTAATAATTGTATTATCTTTAGGTAGTTATTAGCACAGAATGGAAACGACCATAGAGGCTCAAAAATCCAATTTTTGTGCATTCATAAATCTTTTTAACTATCCGTGACAACCAGTTGGCTATAGCTACGGAATGTCGGTATTGAATGTGATAAATAGTAAACCAGTAATGAACAAAAGAGGGCTGTTGATGATAAAATACATATAATAATTAATTATTAAACTGAATATCATTTAGTTGTTATATGTATATTATATCTAAACGTTTGATTTTTCATTCATCATCATTTTCATCGATTGATTTTGCATACACTTATAAGTTATAATAATAATTTATAAATTAATTTATTCCAATTCATTATTGCATTCATTTTATTAAAGATAACAGATGCCCATTAAGGAAGTACGAGCACCAAGGCAACTTTTGATTAAATGCTTGATTTTTTTTTAATACAAAGTTTAAATATGTCTAAACAAATTCCAAAAATTTGAAGGAGATTGCCCGATCATTTAAATAAATAATTAACTTTAAAGTTGAGCAATTTAACATTGGTCTTATGGGGTAACTTTCAAACATTGATACATTTCTGTATTTTTCTCGTAAAACTGTCGGTGAATATTTTTAAAAAACTTATGGATGAAAGTAAATATATTAGTGATAAATTTAATTCAAAAACATTTACACTTGCCCGACTAATTAAAGTGTATTAATTAAAAGAAAAATAAATGCCGCCACTAGCCAATGTTAAATGTATATCTATATATTGAAATAAATCATATGGTTACTGCGTTCCCCTTACCGCGCTTGAGTCGATACCTATCCCCACACCGCCTGGCGCTCGTACTTCCTTAATTGTCAGTAACCCATACCCATCTAAATTGGTGATCAGTGTAATTACAAAATTTTTTTTTAAGACATACGAAATGGACTTTTTTATGGGCGTGTGTACTCTTTAGTGTCAGAAGAGGGTTTGAAATTCAAATTTGTAATGAAAGAATATTTTTAAGAAATGCGGCACAATTTTTGATGTGGTTACTTGTACAGTACGACATTTATGTATAGGAACTTTGACCCATTATTTCACATTTATGATTTTGAAAGGAATTATTATTTGTTCATACTAATATCTTATATATATATATATATATATATATATATATATATATATATATATATATATATATATATATATATATATACATATATATATATATATATATACATATATATATTTAAGTAATTATTTGAATAAGGTTTCATAAGAAGGAGCAGATCATCATTATTAACGGTAATTATAATTTATTGTTCGAAAAAATACTACTAGTAGTTTAATAACATTGTGATAAAAAATCAACAGTGTAAATCTGGGTGGCCATATATATTAAGCCTTACTCAATTTGAAAGTCATAATTTTTTCACCAAGATAAAACAAGAGATACCGTAACTGACCAGTAAATTTTGCAGCAGCTATTCGAGAAATAGAATATATCTGAGATTCTTCAGTTTCAGGGTTTAAAAAAAAGTATTGGATCTCTCCTTATACGAAAGATTTAGGCCGTTTTCATAAAACAAAAATTGATTTTTTAATTATTATTGACATATATTGTTTTTTTGTTTTCCGATATCATATAAATGTATTTAAAACCAAATGTAAAAACATATATATTACAAAAATTAATAATTAATAAAACATTATTCCTATTTCGGTAGTTTTTAAAATTTTTGAAGCCTCAAAGAAAATTTGTGTAAATGTGTTCGTTCATAGAATCAACAAATTAGTTCATTTCTGTATGTCTAACATCAGTTCGTGTGTCCTAATGTCCGACATCAAGAAAACTCAAAAACGCGCTATAGCGATACAGCGATTTTAAATTTTGGTGCCGTGTTTAAGATATAAAGAAAGAATCTAAGTTCGTGAATGAGCAAAATCGATCCATTGAGACTATCTCTTATACCATAAGAGATAGAAGAAAATCTCAACAGGATAAAATGCTTTTAAAAAATAAACAACTTTCGTTTGGAACATTTTTTGGTAAAATGCTTCGAATCGCTACAATATTAGATCAAATTTAGCTTTGAAACATATAAATATATATATATATATATATATATATATATATTTATATATATATATATATATATATATATATATATATATATATATATATATATATATATATATATATATATATATATATAAACACTACATATTTTATATATTTATGCTATATAGACTGAAAATTCATAGTATTTTATAAATGCTAATGACTAAAAATAGTTCAAATATTGATACACAACTGAATGTCGAGTATCTAAACAATTAACGGTAGTTGTTAAAAATATATTATTTATTTTTATTCAATTAATATGATAAAATGACGCCACTGCAGAATTGCAATTTTAAAAAAGGAATTAATTAAAAAATTTCTCGTAATTGTAATAGTTTGCCAATCAATCATTTGTACAAATAAAAAAAATCAAACAGCAACTGTTGTTGCCTTAATATAAAAATCAATAAAAAAACAACAAATTTTTTCAATACAAGCCATAGAGATTTACGCCCTCGCTTCCCTCTTGTACGATAATGGGAGTAGCGTTTATTTGATTATCATCGAAGTCTACAGCTCCCTTAGCTACTATTAACTTACGAACACTTAAAATAAAGTTATTGTGATAAAAATAGAACAGTTTATTGTTTTTTATTGTTAAACAGTTTATTGTTTTCCAATCATCGATATTATTGAGATTCTTATATAGATATACCAATTTTATATGGATTCTTACATGGATATATCAATGATAAAGAATGTTAAACTAAAGTCCAAATTCATAAATGATAAATTTTGCATAGGCGCTTCAGTAAACCTAACAATTACTTCAATTCTTATGATATATATCAAAATATAATCAAAATCGATTATAAATATCATTTCGTAAATGAGACCGACCGCGAAGTTGAAAAATTGTTTGTTAAATAAAACAAAACACATTTAGCTCTACAGACATAAATAACCCGCCTTGAAATGTGTATCTATAAGTGATATGTTTTTTTCGATACATTTGACATGAATGTAGAGCATTTTTTTAACGTGTGTGTGCTTTATACAGCAATGTGTGCTTGATAGTACTGTTGCGAATAACTTTTCATTACTTGACCTTGGTTTTTTAATAGATGTTTTTTCGCGAAATTTGACTTAAATAAGACAAATTTTAGACGTTCTAGCAGATTTGTTTTTATTTGTTTTAATTCTTTCAATTACTATCAACACGTGCAAATCAAAGCATGCAAACTATACACTGATTAAAACAAATAATGTTTTGGTGTTATTTTCGACAACACACTGATCGTATTTTGATATTTTCACAATTTTTACTAAAAAGATTCAAGAACAGTAATTGTGTACCCATTTTTTGATATTAACCATGCCTAAAGTAAGCAAACACTATATTAAGTTATAGTAACTTTAAAAAAAAAATCCAGTGTCTTAAAAATCTTACCAACAAAGCCTTCTCTAAGCTGTTGTTTAACTCGCTCCAGTTCCGAGCAGCGGTCTTCATTTTTAAATTATCATATTAAAAAATGGGATGTCATCAACTTGATTCACTATGCATTCCAGGTGTCTTTGTATAGGTGGTTGAAAACTAAAAGGAAAATGTTGAATTATTGGAGCGAAATAGGTACACGTTCGGCCTAATTACAATAACGTTCTATCGGAAAGTTAAACAATTGAGGTCACTAAGGTCACGCTTTTGGATGCAATTTCAAAGATTTAGTAAAGTTTCTCGTATCAACCAATGGAGCATTACGAATTACACGACATTATTGCCGAGATTATCGATAGAGAAATGGGTTTTTCCCGAAATTCTTTCAGTTCTAGTAACGTCGACGAAGTAGTCACCACAGAAATCAAATTTAATTTTTGGCCACGGTTTGAAGTTACAAATTTTTTTTACATTGTATATGAAGAAAGCTTAAAAGTTTTATAGACAATGCATGCTTTTACATTTCTATTAAAAACTTCAGTAAAATAATAAAAGAAAGCATAATTTCGCTGACAGTGCTTTAAATAACAAAAACTAAGAATATAAGTTTATCACATTAGTGGCTATTCTCGTACTAGTTTTTAATCAAAGCACTTTTATTGAAAATTTATTATTTGTTCTCTAAAATTATCATATTTATTATTCTAACCTACAGTGTACATTTTACACGCAGGAAGTAAAAAAATATATAAATCTTTTAAAAATCGAGTTTTCATCAGATCTCGATGTTTTGAGGTTACAGGAAGATTCCTTGACTACTCCTGCGAGGTCGTTGTCACTATGTCTGTATGTATGTATGTGTGAGTGTTTTTTTTTTTTTTTTTTTTTTTTTAAGAGGAGGGAATCCTTTTTACGGATTTCGTGCATATCTCCTGGATATGTGAAGACTCGACACAGCGTCATCTACAAATTCAACGCTGAAGACTCGACACAGCGTCATCTGAAACCGCCGTCAATCATTATTTCACTAGGGGAGGATCTAGCAATTGCTCTTCATTCTAGTGGCTAAGGTGTTATCATCCTTCCTTCTATCTTCTGTGATTTGATCTTCCTCTTTCGATGGAACGCAAGTCTGTGAGAAATTCTGTTGCAAACGTGACAACATTGCTTCAATTTGTTAATCAGGTTGCATTCTCTGGTTCAAGATCCTTTCCAACTCTTCACGCTGTGGATCGAAACGAGTACATACAAACAAGGCGTGCAGCACCATCTTTAGCAACTGCTGGGAAGGCCAGGCCTTCCGGAGAATCATCCTGCTTAAAGCGGTGTAGAGATTCTCGAAAACACTCCAACATCTGTGTAAGATTATAGTGTAAGAAAATAATTGACCTCGCCGTGATTCCAGTTAAGCCAAGTGTCGATCCGATGTATGAGGCGGTGAGTCCACCTACCCTTCTCTGCGGCATCCCATTGTAGTTGCACATCGGCCTATGCTGTTCTACCGTTCTTCCATTCTATGTTCTTCAGGGCTCAGTGCAACTAGCCTTCTTCGTTGGTTAAATGCCCCTCTTTTCTCTGCTAGAATTCTGAGAGGTAGGATTCCGGAAATGACGCACACTGCTTCCTCTGATATTGTGCGGAAGGCGCTAGCGACTCGTAGGACGCTTTGTCGGTAGATTGGACCAGCTTTTCTCCATAATTCCTGTAAGTCTAGTGCATCGGCCCAAATATACATGACATATGTGAGAACAGATGTGACTACTGATGATAGTAGTAGTCTTCTACTCTGCTTTGGGCCTACAACATTAGGCATCAATCTTCCGAGACTAGCCCACATCACCGGCACCCTGGCACCGACGTGTTCCACCTGCTGTCTGAATTGATGCGCCAATCCGGTTAAAATCGCTTGATTCCTTTGAGAGATATCGTGAACGAAAAATTTCAAAACTTTTTTTTTACATAACTTTGACATTTCTTTTCGGGTTGCTTTTTATTAAAGAGATGGAAGAGATAATTAGGAAGCTCAAAAAACCACGTCGATCGGCGCCAAGAACGTGAAAATCGGTTGATTGGTTCAAAAGATATCGTTAACGAAAAAATTCGGGATCAGACTTTTGAGTAAAATAAAAGAAGGATATTTTCATATTATTATGATTTTTTAATTTTTTATTTATTTAATTAATTTTATTTCTTATTGCATATAATTATTTAATTAATTTTATTTCTTATTGTGTATAATTATTTAATTTTTTTTATTTATTTGAAATGCTTTTCAAATTAATTTTATTAATTTTTTTCATTTTTATTTTTTTATTTTTAATGATATATGTATTTATTTTTGCATATATGTAATTTGTATATATCCATGTATTTACAAATGAGTGAAGAAGGAAGGTTATATTCAAAATTTTTGATGGTACCAAATGGTTACAAAAACATTTTACTTCATTTTATGTTTCATTGACAGCATCATTTCTCAATTTATCAATCTGTTCGAATCATATTAGGTTATTATGAAATACTACCTTTCAATTCAAAATATCCTACCACTATCAAAATTGTTTTGCTACCAGATGTTTTGTTTTTTATTGCGTTTTCATTTCACAACGGTATTTAATTTTAGTTTCTAAAAATATATTCTGTTTATTGTTCAGCTTTAGTGGAATTCTCAGATTAATAAGTGTGTTACAAACGCAGTGTTCTTAAATATGCAAAAAAAAAAAATTCATTTTTTTAGTCGGATTTTTATCGCGAAATAGTAATGAATTCATAAATTATCTATATACCGAAGACATTTGGGTAATTTATCAATATAAAGGAAATAAAAAAATTACAAAAATATATAAAAGCTATGTTTAAATTTCGTGAGACACAATAAAATGGTTTTAAAGGTTGAATACTAAAAATTAAATAAATAAAATATGTAAATTTAAAATTAAAAAAAAAAAACACCTGCAAAAAAGAAGATTCAAGCGTAATTTACCAAAACGACCGAAACAACATTGTTGAATTTTGAACGTTAAATCAAAGTCGAAGTTAAATACACGCATTAAGTTGAGTAGCAAGTGGTACCTATTATTTTCTTTGGGTTTGTAATTTTCAATTGACTCCCGCTTGCTATTGAACTTACGGGTTTTCTCCTTAGGCTTTAAATTTTTATGTATATTTAATGAATATTGCATCGATCGTTTTAATGATTTACGTTTAAATTTTCATTTTTGCAGGACGTTTTTATCTTTTTAAATTATTAATTTTAATATATAACACAAATAATAGAGTACTTTCGGTAGTAAAGTGACGTCATTTTGGTAAAATAATTAGTTATTACTGCCAGATTGTATGCATACGTATGTATATATAATTTAGTTTTAGTTATCATTAGTGATTGAATTTATTCAGTTGTAGGGTTATATCAATATTACGTATTTATGATGGCAGGCAGCTTTTTAAGTTTTATAAATAAAGAAATTTTAATACAGTTTAATGGCAAAAAATCGTGTTTTTTGCAAAAATTTAATTTTTGTGAGTCTTTGTTAAAAAGTCTATATTTTGAAGTATTTTTTAAATAAGATAAACTATTATTACTATCAATACTTCCAATATCTTACATTATCTTTAATTTACTTATATGGCGACCGCCTGAAAATACTATGTTCTGTTGTTATATAGTAAAATTCTGTGGTTCTGCTTACGAATATTTTACTTGAACAGTTGACATTTGCAGATTAATTGGAATATGATTGATTGAAATATATCAGGATTTAAAAATTGCGTTGTTGCATTGACAACATTTTTGTTCTGACCTCAGTTGCTCAAAAACATCGACAACCTAAGAATATTAATCGATTTCAATCGTGCATTCCATTCACTCAATAATCCGTTACTGTGGTATAAACTGTCTAATTGTGGTGTCAGTTCAAGAATAATTCATGTTCTTGAAGCTATCAGTGATAATGCAAGCATTCGAATAAAAACAAATGATAAAGTTACGAAACAATTAAACGTCAACTAAAGTGTATGTCTTAGCCCGTGGGTTTATGGAAATCAAGATACAATTATACGGTTATCTTGATTCTCTTCAAAAGTATAACAATCAATTACAAGAAAACTAGCCTATAAAATTTAAAAATAAATGCCTACTAAGCAGAAACTTATACAAGAAATTATTACCAATCATTTTTGTATTAAAGTAACAAAATTTAGCCACTATAAAGTTGGTGCTTTATTTTAAGGTTAAAAGTTATATGATGTTTTTAATTTAAATTTTGATTTATAATAAAATAAAAGTTATAAAAAATTAAGTTGACCTTAAATTATGGTAGGATATGGATAGGGCTTACAATTTTGTTTTTTGTTCTATAGAGTTTTCTATATATTTTTCTATATCTTGTTCTATAGAATTAAAATTACCAAATTTTAATTACGTCATTCTTGGTTGATATTTTACGTATTTTTCGAGATTTTACAACGTTTTTTGACTGACTAATTGAATGAATTTAAATAATGTGACCTACTAGGCCATTTTATACATTTAGATGTTTTTGATTGGATATCAGTCCTTTTTCCATTTTAGAATGTGAAGATTTTTATTTATAAAATAATTACTCTTATTAATATGAAAAACCATGTATTCCTACCAAATTTGGGTCATAGTTTTCAAATTTTTGCTTAAATTAAATATATCTTTAATTATTGAACTGTACAATGGTTAATCTCATGGTTTTTAGTTCACTTGATATTCTTATATCGTTTTCATATAAAAGACAGGGGAAAAAACGCATTCTCTTTTCTTACAATGATAAAACTTTGGTATTTTTTGGGATTTTACGCACAAAGGCGAATGAAATTTTTTTAAACTATATTTTTTTAAACTATAGGTACAATAATTATCTTGAATGTGATAATGTCTACCAAATTTGATGAAAATTTTAGTGTTATAGGTATTAAGTGTTTTATACACAGGATGTATAAAATATTACATATTACCCAATTTACAAATTTATAAAATGTAACTATCAACCAATCAAAAGAAATTTGGTAGATTAAGGAATTATGTTAAGGAATTATGTCAACTATGTTTTAAGACTAACTGCATTTTGCATTTTTTTACCTCTTCTGGATTTTGCTAGAGCTCGATAGAAAAAAAAAATATAAAAAATGAATTTTCAATTAAATATATTTTCTCCATTTCTCATTAAAAATAATAAAGTTTCGTACTTTTCTGAAAGTATGGAGTTGGAAATCTATGTTTAAAAATAAACCACACTATTCTAGCTACTTTGAAACATGCCTACATAGAGCGTGACCGTCGGAAACTATAAAATATATTGATTTTGTGCTATATAAAATTCAAAGATATCCACCACAGGACGCCATATTTTGAAAATCAAAATAAAGTCTTTCTGGTTTCTGAGAGATACGTGTCCAAAAATACGTGTCTAAAAAATTCTGTTATTCCACTAGTCCATGGTACTCATTCAGACGAACTACTACTATACTCGATGGTACTAATTCCACAACTAATGAACAAAAAATAAAAATTCGTGGTTAACCAAGGTGCAGGTGTTCAGGATAGTGTTAAATTAGAAGTTGTTCAACTATCAATCACCGTATCCCGGGATATAGCAGTCGATACCTACCTCTTATTTCACATAAATGCTTATATCTATGAAAACATTCAATTGAATTGATAAAATTTTATATGCAAATTTAAATGAACAGACATAAAATTAGTCAAGTCAGCCCACAGATCCAAAGAATTATATATTATATACCAAAATTAAAAAAAAGAACCGCCTGAAAAAAATTGAACTAAAAAGTAAAAACTAATGTAAAATTTTTCCTTTCGAAGACCAATTACGTTTTTAAGTCGACGCCAATCAATCAATTTTTTTGCTAAGGATAAGATTGGCACCGACTTCAATAGATAATTTGTCACATAGAAATCTGCTAGATTATTTTCTACTTTTTAGTTCATTTTTTTTAAGGCTTTCTTTTTATATCTAATATCATAAGTATTTGCTTTTGAGTGTTTTACACAACTTCGAAAAATATTTCATTTGGATGAAATTTAATCCCTATAAATGGTTTTAACCCCTTCTCTCCCGCTAGGGATATCATATTCTGGTTTCTTTATCACGGTACACCTTATCCTTTATCTTATCACTATTGGGATATCTCCTTTTCAACAAAAGAAGGATCATCAAAATCGGTTCATAAACGATGAAGTTATCCGCGAACACTTAAAAAATTAAATACTCTGTCGAATTGAAAAACCTACTTTTTTGAAGTCGATTAACAAGTAAAGATTCTTACTTCAAATACAAGTTGATTAATCCTTACAGAGATATAATTATTTAAGTGAATATATTCAATAATGAGTATTTTCAGATGCATGCGATATATCCTGAACTGTTCTTTTAGTGATTTTATTTTTGTTGATATTAACAGCTATGGATTATAAGGGGAAGAAAATTTTAGAAAATGGGAAATAACTGAAGTATACTTTGGTAACTGAATGGTACAGAAAATGCCAGTTAATGCTATTATAAAAAGTTATGCATATGAAAATCTTGAGTAGATAAAAAAACAGTGACAACGTGAATAACTAGGAAGCTATTTGCGTCTATACAAATATTTATAATATGTATGTAGTGTATACGTAGTTATTCATTTATCTACCAAGTGAATAGAACTGATTAATTATTCTTTAATTTATTATTATCTTACAGAAATTTGAATAAATCATTAAGCTTCAATTTGTGTTAACTTTATATAATGTAAATGAGAATATATAATTTTCTATTCACAATTAATGTCTCGAGAAAAAATGTTTACTTCTCCATTTAACTAACCTCCCTTGTTAATTTTATAACAAAGGATGGGTTTGGTAATACGCGCTAAATACTAATAATATTTTCTGTTTGTACGAAGACGCTTAAAAATAATATTATGTTGTAATTCGATTGTTCTTTGTTTTCAAATTATGACGTCAAAATAATATTATACAATTTGGTTTCCATTCAACCTCTATGTAACATCTAGCAGCAAATACGTCATCATATGGTCGTATTTGTATATTCGTGTATTGAAAAAAAAAAAAAAAAACATTAAAAAAATTGGTTAATCTGTACTTCAAGAAGGTTCAACATATTTCATTTTCGCATTCCAAAACTAAACAAATAGTCTTTGTGTCACCTGGATTTTTTATGCATGTATGTATGTAGGGATGTATGAAGCACTAGTTTCTCCTAAATAAATACATAATTACAGGACAACTACGGCAAAAAGGAAGATTATAATTTAATCATTGTATGTATGGTACATATGTATTCGTTCTTACAATGTGTGTTACATAGAATAATGCGAATAATATCAATTTTATGTTATTGCTCCATTAGTACAGTTACAAAATATATACATTAATATTATTCACTAAACCTCAAATTATTTTAAATAAAAAATAAATTTAAAAGAGCTTCAATCCAATAGAAATGTGCTTTTAAAAATACGAAACAAGCAAATATTGTTATCAGAAATCTGATAATGTGATGTTCAGAGGATAGCTGTGGTCACATGCTTCTTTGTCGAAAGAGTTGTTTGAAGTAAACAATACACATTAGAGGTGACAGTAACATGCGACCACGGATCTCTGGACATCACATTAACAAATTTCGGATAAGAATCTTATCTTTCGTACTATTGAAAAGCACATTTCCGTAGGAGGGATTTAGTTCTTTTAAACTTTTGTTTTGATTTAGTGATTTTATCCGCAGCAAAATAATGGCTGTACTAATTTTGTAAAAAAAAACATTCATTTACTTTTTTATAATTAATTATAATTAATTTGAGACTTCGCAGCACCTTTCAAATCTTGTTTTGTAAATTAATGTATTATCAAGTAAGCAGTACAATAAAAATTTGATAGTAGTAAGTAGTTTCTCTTTTGCTGGCTTATAAATAAGAACCTTATGAATCCATTCCACTACCCCCTACTATTTTTGACTCTTATTTAATCTAGTGCCAACCCATCCTATAATTCGTAATTAGAATGGCCTAGAGAATTATCACACCCTTCAAATGATTTACTAAACTTTTAACTGAAAAAACGACTTTTAGTTAAATTAATTTGATTTATGTTTAGGTATGTACATAGAAGTTAAACATTAAATGGTGTAAATGCATGTGCTTAATAGAAAGATTTTAATGAGATATTATTAATCAAAATATGAAGGGAGAATTATCTTACAGTGTATTTCATTATGACGCCGTTATGTCAGAATGAATGGACTTTTTTTTTAATTCGTTTTAACTTTTTTTTCATAATAAGTCGAATGTATTGTTTTTGTTAGACCGATTTCAACTTATAGTATTTTGACGTTCATAAACGAATATGTTTCTGTATTATTTGAGTCCTGTACCATGTATGTATTTGAAAATGAACCATTAAACGTAAATGTATATATTTGTCCCGATATTAATGCTCTTTGATGCCATCTCATTTTAATCAGAAAATTTAACTGCTTAGTAGGCCAATGAGTTAGCTTTGTACTTTAGCTTTTATGTTAGCTACTCTTCAAACAAATTTTATAATTAGTTGGCATCACAATAAGCTGACATGATTTATTTCGCGTCTTAACTCAAGACAGAGAATAATTTCGTTTCTTGATCTAAAATTTAATTTTATATACTTTCAAATTTAAATTGATACTACTTTTACTCCCTTTCTTTTAACTCGTAGTGTCTGTTTGACTGATTAACAGTTGGTAAAATTTTATATTGGATTTTTACCTTTTTTCCCGTGATCAATCGAGTTCAAAATTTGCGACGCTAAAAAAAGGAAAAGAAACGTAATATAAAAAACTTTAATGGGTTCTTTTTGATTATGCTCTATTTCACTTTTACGAACAAAGACGTTACGAATGTTTTTGATGAATGCAACTAATTTTTGCGGATCAAAATAGATTATTATGTTTAAACCGGATAGATTACAAAAATTAAATTACATGATTAGAATTTCAGAAAATAATTTATTGGATTTATACCCATTCTTCACATTTTATTTTGTAGGTTTTAGGATATTTCTAAGCAAAAAACTAATAAATTATTTCAAAAAAACAACATTATTAAACTTTATTTTTTACTTCCAAACATATATGAAGCAGCTTCGGTTTGTTGTGAAGCAAAAAATCACCTTTTTCTTGACTATTCTTTTACCTTAGCGTACTTAAGTAAGAATTTGAATCACTTGCTATGGATTAATTTTCTCATCGTAGACATAGACATTACAGTTAGGCATGTTTTTCAAAAATAACCGATCAAAGTACTGGGAAACAACTTGTCGATATTCAAAAGTTACCAATAAATTCAGTTTTACATTGACCATGCATGTAATATTATGGATTCTGGAATTATTATTTCTCAAGAAAGTCCAAGGGTTCATTCACTTGGATTGTTGAGATGTATTTATCTTATCAAACTTATAGCTTATTTAAGAAGACTTGCAATAAATGTTATTATTCCACTAGAATTTCAGGAATAGAGTGCTCTTCTAATGGAGACTTCGGCCTTGGTGCCTCTTATTCTGATTTCGGTATATTTATAGGCTATGTGATTATTTTTGATGCTCCAGTAACCATATCTTCAGATATTAGATTCATGATACTAAATTTAATCGTCTTTAAGGATTTAAAGACTACCAGATTATTATTAAACAGTAAAAAAGATTAGAAATTAAATAGTAAAACATAAAATGCAATATAAAAAAATTATCAGCCGTTCACGTATATTGGGATATCACTGTCACTTGTATTTATTTTTCATTTTAGTAACTTTAATGTGAATAATTCCAGGAAGTATTAATGAAATCATAACTGCTTACCATTCTCCCGAAATCTAACACAAAGACTATTTAAAACTTTATTTACCTCAAAACCTATATGAGATATGTACATTAAAACACACAAGTTATATTTATTTTTATTGTTTGAGTTTTGAATTCCTTAACATGCGTGATGATTTATTCAGTCTGTACACATATATTTTATTATATTTTAAATTTCTTATTATATTTCAAAATATTATATTTTAATATTAAAAAAAAACGGGTTTTAAGTTTTGAACAAAATTTTGTTATGAAAATAATGACGCAATCGGTAGAATAAACAATGGCTCTTAAGTCTTTGGGGAAAACTTACATTTCAAATTAATTTTTAGTATCGACCAACGTACCCATCAAGTTTATTTTATTAGTTGGAACATTAGAAGTGTTGTAATTCATTTTGACAGATTATAGATAATTTTTGGTATACATTTTATGGGTATTATCTTGAATTTACAAGTAACAATGTGGTTGGAGTTTGTATTTCAAAAGTACATTATTCTTTGTGGAATATTCGAATACCTACAGTTTAATAACATCCAAGTAATTCTAAAGTAAAGAATATACTTTTTATTGAAAAATCTTAACATCGACTCGGGCGAAGATTTTTTAACTTAGAAAATGCAACTTTCAATAAAATAATTTATTTTTAAAATAAATAAATTAAAGCGATAGAAAAAATTAAATAGATTCAAATTATAAAAAAATAAAATAAATATTTTTCAAATAATTAAAATACTCCAAACTAACGCTTATATGGCTAGAATAACAGCAATTGATATATTAGGAAACGTAGACTACTACGAAGGTTGCGCAGGTTAAATACATTATTCATTGAATTAGGTAGGATTTATCCCTCTTCAAAGATAAAATGTTACTAGTCGTTTGTCAATATGTTGAAATATTGAAAAGTAAGTGATACAACTAGAGATACTCTCATCTGTAAACCCTTCTGTTTTGGAAACTATTAAACAAATTTTAATGACAAACTATATTAACAAATCCATCAGTAGACAGAGACAGGTCTAATTCATAATAATAAAGTAGTGGACAGCGCAACATTCTTTCAATATGCTCTAAGCTGCACTATAGCACGATTAAATAAGACTTTAGCATGTATCGTGATATACAATCTGAGTACAACTCTTAAGGAAACTCATGATATGTGTGTTAAATAAATTTTGTGAATAGTTATAAATTATTGATCGCTTCAAATTCTTTAATAGATCGTATACACAATTACAACTTTTTAAACATAATCCATTAGATAACTCGATTCTTTATCGCTTCAAAATAATCAACCAGTTTGGAATCAAAATTAAATCTCAATCTCTATTGATAAACACAAATCGCTTGGAGTAAATCTTCAAAATTAGTTAACCTAGAATTGAATAATGAACAGTATAATTCCTTACCTTGTATCAAAGCCGAAAGTATTAATATAAATTATTCACCTATTAAAAAAAAATAATAATTCACTTCTATACACCAAACGGGAAAATCTAGCAGTTACACTTCTCTGCATTCAGCAGAAGAATTGAACATTATATCTAATAATAATTGAATGCATTCAGTTAATGAACTTCTTTCGGTAACTTAAAAATACACTCAGATGAGCAAATTTTTAAGCTCAGTGCAAATATTATATGGTGATAAAAATTCTTAAGAAATTAAAAATACAAACGATGTAATTAACAAAATTTAACAACTAATTTAAATAATTATTTATAATTGTTATTAAAAATAATTTCTTCTGGCTAAAGCAATTTCTTCGATCCTTTTTTTTTAATTTTCAACCAAATAATTAAAATATAACGTTTTTTTAAATAATATTTGCATGACTGTGCAATTCACTCATGATTTTATTCCTATATTAAATATTAATTGAGTCAGTTAAGCCTCGTCAAAAAAATAAAAATAAAAATAAATGCACTAATCTTTTAACCTAATTTTACAGTTCCAGAATTTAAATTCGTTTAAATTCTTTCATTTTATGCTCATGGAAAATATTAACATTCTTTAAATCCAGAAATGATTAAACGATTCGAAAATTTTAAAAATTTTATAAATATATAACTAAATTAATTTAATAACATAATTAGGACTTTCAAAGACTCTGATCTACTACAATAACGAATTTTGCAATCACAGTATTTATTTTCTATTAAATTTCAAGTAAGATATTTTGATTTTTGACATTTTTTAAAAACATTTTTTTAATTAGTAATGAATTGAAATTAATGAATTTATTACTTCATTGACTCAAATTTCGTATTCGCGGTACAAATTCCCGCATTCGATTCAAGCAACTTTACTTTATCGATTATATATGCCGTCCCTACAAATTATAGTAAAATAAATCCTGAAACTTTATCCTAAATAATACCAACGAATATTCAGTAAATATGACAATTACAAAATACTAGTACAAGATTACATTTGTTACCGACGCATATTTAAAAACATATCACAATCATAATAAATGTCAAATAGAAATATGGAAAAATGATATTGGATTTACGAAGAAACAATAAAATCAATATCATTTTAGAATTCAGTAGCCACTTGATAATTATGACCAACGTTTATTTCAATATTTGTTCATCGTAAGGAAAAAATATTACAAATTTTATTGGTTACTTTTATTGCACTAAGCCAATGTTATATGGATATCAATAGTGTACTGTATGGAACTTAGAATAGTACATATTGTTTTATCAAATTGGAACAAATATTATATAGAAGACTTAGAACTAACCGCATATAAACTTTATAAACACCTCACAACCTGATTATTAGTTATCGTAATAATAATAACCGTAGGATTAAATTATTTCTACAATTGTTTTCAAAGGAACCAATACCTATAGTTAATCAATTAGACATGATTGGATCACATTTCAAAAGTTTTATGTTTAACGAATTACTCTTTAAGAATTTCTTTCAAGTAGTTCTTTCTCTTAATCTCCACTGAATCTTCAAGTAGTTCTTTCTTAGGGTGGAAAAGTGTTTGTCTTAATGCCAAACATTTTAGATGATTTCTTCCATCTTCCATCTTTCATATATATTTATAGTTTAAATGTATGGTTCATGACGTTTATGCCTGTCGATGTCTTATTGATTCTATGCTCATGCGTTTTGTGTATAACTAAGTCAAACTATTATTTTCTACATGCTCTAGATACTTAAATTGAGTAAGACATCCTTCATATTAATCGATTTTACACATATTTCATCATTGATTATCGATCAAAATAATAAAAAGATCGATCTTTTAAACATCGATGTGTCGTAATAGTCTTAGTTAATCAAGCACTTTGATAACAATTTTCGATTTTTTTGATAGAAATTTCCTTATAATAACTATCAATTTTACTTTTTTTTTTTTAATATTGAAATAATAGCCGTATAATTTGTTAAATACTAGGAAGTAGAAACATTTTTTATATTCATTTCTTCTACATAAAACCATTGGTTTTTTCATTACTTGGATTATTTTATCATCCGTTTTTTTTTTTTTTTATTATTTTCTTTTAGGATAAGAGAGAAAAATGGTTCTGTTTTCTTATTGCAGAGAATGTTCGCCACTCTCTTAAATATATATATATGTTAACATTCTCTGTAAAACGAAAACAGATCCATTTTTCTCTCTAATCCTGAAAAAAAGGAAAACTAATGGATGTTCGGTCATCTGTCAAAAAAATACAATAAATAATCAAAGTCATTTATTTATGTGCTTATAATGACAATTTAGGGCAAATTTATTTAATTAATACAGTATGTGAATTAAATAATGTGATAAATTTGTACAAGTATATAATATAGAAATTATCGTGTTGTTTATGTCACATTAATACCACAATTTCAAAAATGTTACAAACATAATTATTATTTTTTGGTAAATGACTATAATTTAAACACAATTCAAGCACAAATAACCGCAATTTAATTCGTTTAAAAGAAACCAACACTTTTATATTTAACACATCTATTAAAAATGCATGTACGATATTTTCGAGACTGTTATTAAGCATGTGGTTCAAAATAAACAACATAAAACTAACTTTTTTTAACATTTCCAGTAAAATAAACAAACAAACAAAATTAATAATATCATATTAAAAACAAATGTACTTTCAAAAATTAAATGTAACTTGAATCAATAAAATAAGAGACAACCTGCTTTTAAAAATTATTTTTTTATGGAATTATTATTATTATAAATGTAATAAGTTTTTTTTTCTTTTTCTTCTATATCGATGATTGTATGATGTAGGAAAATACGTCCATAAAATCCAATTGGGTTTGCTCTGAAATAACGAGTTTTATTATAATTATGTATAGGTTATTTACAATATTTACAAGTTTCACTCAAATCTGATTATGAGAAAATAACAATTAAAGCCATTATTCCCGTTATGTTTATTTATCACCTTAGTGACACTTTAGTTCAAATTATATTTTTCAATTCAAATAATATTAATTATATTTTTTTAAATTCAGATTATCTTTTCTCAGAACACGTGTTCCTTTTTTTTTTGGTAAAACATTCTCATCTGGTGTCCTCAAGGTTTCTCCAAAGGAGGAGGTATAATTAAGTTTCGTCAGTTGAAGAAAATGAAGTTGGATCTATGTTGATAATTGTTAGGCCTTCTGTTATAGTTTCATCTACAAATCCAACGTAAACTTTTTTTATTTTTATAAATATTAACATTTAACCGTACGTTCAAACTTTGATAAAACTATCAATAGATTTGTGTGGTGTAGTTTGCACGGGTCGGGTTCGTTTTTGACTCAACGTTCAACCTGTGATTAATTTACTTATAGATTTGCAGGGAGTAGTTTGAACAGGTCGAGTTTTGTGCCAATAGCACTGAGGTTCGTAAATAAATTAAAACTATCAGATAATTTAATATGTCAAATTAATCGAGACATGAGTGCAACTTCCCAATTGATATTAATTTTTAAATATGTAAAATATATTGCAATACATTGTTATAAAATTTGATTTTATGATTGATGCAATAAACTAATCGAAAGTTATTATTTTATTCAATATTATTTAATCGATAAGCAGAATATATTTAAGTGTTTAAATAACTGGTAAGTTGATTATCATGTTATATTTATTTTATTAAATATTTGTTAATATAAAGTCATATTATATTTATATTATATTTATATTATATATTATATTTTATTAAATATTTGTTCATATAAAGTCATCAAATAATAATAGTTTCTATGTTGTTGAGTAAAAAGTCGATAACTTTTTTAATAACACTTAATTTTATTTTGTTTTATATTTATTCTTCGAGTTCCCATCTTCACAAACCCAAAATCAATGCTTAGATGCACCCTCTATACATTATATTTAGACAGGATATGCATATCGGGCCCAGGTGAATATTTGTCCTAGTCAGCTTCCTTCCACATACACATATACCTCTGCCCTTTTATTTTATCTTGTATAAAACATCAAATTTTAATTTCTACAATAATATGTACCTTTATATATATATAAAAAAAAATAGATGTGTGTTCTTCGCCCTAAATAGAGCCCAATGCTACTAATTAAATTTTAATACAAATTTATTTTTTAATATATGATTTCCTGGTTCAAGCACAGTGTAGTTTTTATCCCGATAATGTTTTTATTGCAACATTAACAATTTTCTTTGTCGCTCGGTATCATCTTAATGCCCAAAATTAATATTTAAATATAATATATTCAAAAGAACATTAGTAATTGATACGTACAAATTATAGATATTGATTTTTTGATTCCTTTAACAGATTAATTTTTTAGTGCGTTTTGATGTAACAGTTGTATGTAATTTGGTTTCTTAAAATATTTTCTATTGTTGTTCAACTTTTATGATGTAATGCAATTAGTGGTTTCTAAAATATTTTAACTGATTGCCAAAGAAGGTTTTGTTTTTTTCGCATATTTGTAAATTTCTGTCTTAGCTCGTCTCTTCCAAATGGCTGCATGAATTTCGATAATTAAAGTATCGCCTTATTCATCTTTTAAACCTAAGAGTCCTTAAGTATACAAAAACAAATGTGGGATTTTTGTCTCAAAAATGAAAATTTAAACGCAATGCACTATATCTACCGAAACAAGATTGATTAAATATAAAAGCTTATTTAAAGCTTAAATTAAAATTACAATTAACTTCAGCTTCAAATTTTTATTCATATTTAATCAATCTTATTTTGGAAGTATTAGTGAATTACTAATTCGATTTTCTTTTATCAGTCGGTTTTTAGATTTTTTAAATTATTTATTTTTATGTTCTCTTCATTTATGTTACCAAGGGAGTTATTTTGTTTATGGTAATTCTTCTTTTCCATTTATATTAAGCAGTTTCTTAAACAATATTACAATTGACTATTCAACATTGAAAATGGCACACAAAAAACTTACACTTACAATTTCACTTATGTTAGACTGAAGTCAATGCGTAATCGAAAATTTTCTAAATATTATATGCTGAACGGTTTTTTTTTTTTATACAAATTTCCATATTTAATTTATATATGATGGCAACGATGATAGTGGTACAACAGGAGATAATATTTTTGTGGCAAATTCGGGAAAAACATATCATATTTTAGGTTCTCTTTCTAGTGGCAAATATATTGAAATTACTACCGAAAATCAATTACCGCCTGTTTCGTTTCAAAATCATTCGTTATGGGCGCAGGTGGAGAAATTTCCTCTAAAAATCAGTTTCAGTGTGAACCTATCGTAGAAACAAGTAGCATACTGCCAGCCTTCTTCAGATGATCAATTTTTAGATTAATGTACCACCAAACAAAATTGTATACAACGTGCAACTGTTGAAACAGCAACCTGAAATGATGATAATTCTCTACCATAGCGTAAAAGAAAGAAAAAAGCTTGATCAAATGAATGGTCAAGACATGTAAAAATAAAACGAAATGAAGAGAGGCGTATGTGTCCGTCAGTAGCAGCAAACAAGTATTAGCTAAAAATATACGTCTCAAAATTTTTTTAACTGTTTAGGAAAATATAGCAGCAATTTTAGTGAAAATGAATGAAATAATGTTAATAAAAATTATTGGAAAATTTAAAATATAATTTAAAAAAGACTGTTTTTAATTTGTTTGATAGATGTAGTCGACAAAACTTCTTATTACATTCCCATAAACACTGTTCATAATTATATTGATGAACTTCACTTTTTGTCTTTGAAGAATCTATCAATTATATCATGTCTATAATATGGCTGTTGTACGTTCTCTAACTGATCATTTATTTCCTTCCATGGTATGTTACACATAAACGTTATAAATAAATCAGGACGACCGTATATAGCCGCATACGTTGTTTAGTCTTGTGTATATTCAAACATTTTCCTGGGGCTAACGGTAAACCTCGAAGGCAAAATTACCAATTTTTCTAGATTCTCTATATGTCCATCATTGATCTCCGCATCCCGCAAATGAATGCATTCATCTCTTCGTAGTTTGCTTTGAATTCGGCCAATGTATGCAATCGGTCTATATTTATTTTTGTTTGCATATCAACAATAAACTGTGAAAACAATTTTTGACAGTTAAGTACATGATTATATGTATTTCCTATCTTCATTATGTGTAAGACTCTTTCGTAGATAGTTTTTTATTCATTGGTTGATTCGTTTATGGGTTAATTTGTTGTATATTAAAATTATAGCCATCTTCACCGTGCCGAAATATTCGTGGATATTGCAAAGCATCATAAAGGCGATAGGCAACACTCTCTAATTTATTACATCGTCGTTTTACTATACGTCTTTCCATTGTCCACAATTACAACTGCTACTTTATTCACTTGAGGGATATTAATTCGCCTTTCATGCTCGCCAATTGATTTTTTTATCAGCTATAATTGTTATTTTTTAAAGATTCAAGTTCAGTCTTAAATATTTTCACTAACTCGACATTATTCTGTACAATTTGACAATCGTTGATCCACTTTATCTTTTTCATTTAAAAAATAAACCTGTAAAAACTGTGGCGTTTCATTTGGAAGTGATAATAACGATCGGATCTTTTATTTATCCTTGGATTTTAATCACTTCTGTTTTAAATGCTTCTTCTTCCACCATTGCAATTACTTCAAATTTTGTTATTTGAAAAATTTCATTATAAAATATTTTTTAGAAAGTCTTTAGATTTCTGCGTTTTCCATTCCATTCATAAATTGGAAAAATTCCGGTAGTTTGATTTTCTTGGTTTACAAAATTTACATAGTTGGTCGGTTCTCCCAATCACGACTTTTCTGATTCGATGTTTTTCTCGAAAATTGATATGTTTTTATTCTGTCTGATAAGTTCTGTTTCGTTGATAATTTTCTCGCAACAATATTAGCGAACTTCTCTTTCTTCTGAGGTTTCATTTTTTCGCGCTATTTCTCGCATTTTTAAAAAAATAATATGTAAACTGAATGATTATTTTATTAAAGACTTAACAATGTCCTAAAATCAAAAATTATAAAAAATTACATCCAATTTAAATAGTTTTTAAAATTACTTACGAATTAAACTTTTTTCTGATAAATTACGATAAAACAAAAAGTTTAATTAAAAATTTAATTTTACGGAATAAATAATTATGATACAACTAAAAATAAATAATTATGATAAAAATATGAGACATTTAAAATAAATTACCAACAATATCATAGAAAATAGATTTAAACAATTTTATAGACCTCAAGTGATAGCCAAAAACAGTGATGTGAAATTGAGATCCACCTAGTCGTTTAAAAGTTGCTAAAAGGTTTATTTTTGCTCTTTTGTTGGCTTAATGCAAAATTACGAAGCCCTTGGTGGGTTCATGGTCATGCTCTAAAAAATGGTTTGCAAATGTAGAGTCAGTTTTATTCATTTTGTTCTCTTTCTATAATTTGAAATGATCCACCCATTGGATCCAGGTAGAAACTTCCACAATCATTGCGATAAATTCCTATTAGTTTATCCCATTCCAATTTGCCCTTAGTTTTTTCGATCACGTTGTCAAATTGTAACGGAGGTTTAAACGCCACATCGATATCTTGTTAGTTCAAAATATTCCCAATTGCGTACGAAATTTTTTCAAAGTAATTAATAATTTTGAAACTGGTTGGTTTTTCGACATTTGGAAAATATATTGAATTTAACAAAATATTACAACCTTTGTTTTTATCATATTCGTGATGATATTTGGTGAGTAGCCATAGGCTTGTATATATGCCGAGCTTCAATTGTTTTTTGTTATTATTTGCAGATCCAAAAGCAAATACAGTTTTACATTCATATGATGTTTGCGATATCCAAATTCAGTATAGTTTCTTCAAAATTGGACATATAAATTTCGGCTAGAAGAGAACTGGCAGATTGTTAATAAACCTCGAATAGTTTCATTTATGATGATTGGATTAACAGATTCATATGACAAAATATTGCCAAACATGTAAATGATATCCAGTGTGGCTAGTTTAAAGCTTTTTTTATTTCAAGATTGTCTAATTTTGAAGACAATTCTTAAGGATTATTGAGGCAGTGTTTACTCTAGAAGGTAGTATATTTTAGTATGAATTCAGACTCTTGGTTTATTTGTACGAAGGATATCCAGTATACACACTCACAGATCTTATAGATGCTTCCACCTTATGAATCTTTAAAAGTTCATAAAGATATGGAATGGTGAAATTCATTTCTATAGTCTGAAACCTTGTTCAAATAATATTCTTGTTTCTTAAGAATTATTATTGGGTATCTTTTATCTGCTGTCGTAATAGTCAAATTATTTTCCTCCGCTTTTAATGATTTTATTACTTTTGGAATCATATGTGAATGTACTTGATTTGGAATATTATTTATTTTTTATAAGATTAATTCTTTTTGTAGATTACCGTTTTGTATAGGTTATACTAATTCTAAAATCATGTGTTCCCGTGAATTTTTATAATCTAATTGGGGTGTATAGGTTAAACCTTTTGCCCAAAAGTTGAATTTCATTTGCGATGAACGTCTCATAAATTTATAGTTTGCTTCTCCAAACTTGAAGTTTTTTCGAAATTAACTAGAGTGTTATCCTTATTGTATTAAAGTTGCTTAAATTTTGAATTTGGTTCTACTGTATTTATAATTTCTTAAATATATGTTACTATAGTAACATTATGTTATAACTTTGTCTCTAACTATTGTCATGTAAGATTTTTACGTAATAAAAAATTATATTCAATTTGACTTCTTCTTGTAACCATGTAGTTTTGTCTGCCAATAATGCTTCGTTGGATGCAAAGGTGTTCGCTTTGCATTTAAGTTGAACAATTCTTTAAAAATATTTGTATCTAAGACATTCCCGAATAAATAAAAAATATCGTAACAACTTAAACTAATAATTCAATTGAGAAATAATTTGTTGAATGCTACATCAATAAATAATAACACTAAATATTTAAATAAGAGCAAATTGGAACGTGAAAACTAGAATGAATTTATAGTTTAAGCTTTACTGATTATGGACGATTCTACCTGGGTCAAATTGTATATCATTCCAAATTCGAAATAGAGAACATCTGCGATCATACAAAACGAATAAATCTGACTCTACCTTTGCAAACCATTTTTTTTTTTTTGAGTATGACTATAAAACTACCAAGGGCATCGAAATTTTACATTTAGCCAACAAATGAGCAAAATTGAACCTTTTGGAGTCACTAGAGATTTTTTTAAATAAATCCAACCCTGACCTTTTAAACGACCAGACGGATCTCACTTTCTCATCACTATTTTTGGCCATCAGTTGAGATCTATAAAATCTTTTAACATATTTATTTATGTATATTTTGTTTTATCATAATCATTTATTTTGAGCTTGTTTTTTCATAATTTATCAAGAAAAGATTTAATCGGAAGTAGATCAAAAACACTATTCTAATCGAAAGTAATTTTTTTTATAAATATTGTTTTTATGCATTAACATTTTTAAGTTTTTGATAAAATAATCATTCATTTTGTATATTATTTTTGAACTTGTTTTAACAAAAATTGAGTAAACAACAAAAAACTGTATGTTCAAATAAATACCAGTTGTAGTAAAACTGGAATTTATTGTTTGAAAATAGAATTTATTGTTTGAAAGTGAAACAATATTGTAACCATTATTTTTTATATAAAAAAAAAAGTGGAAATATGCTACATATTTAGTGTTATTATTTATTGGTATAGCTCTCCACAATTTAATGCTTAATTAAATTACCAAAAGTTTTAAGTAACAAAGAATAAACAATTAACTTACTGAATTAATTTTTCTGTACCTTACCGTTACATTCTAATTCTGTAGTTAGTGTTAATAGATTTCATGACGTCAAAATAAGCGTTAAAAAGTAAATGTTTAAGAAACTGAAAAATTTTTAAAACCGTTTTTTTTTATTGTTTAAATTATAAAAAAAAAATGAATACGATTGAATTTTAATTAAAAATGTATAAAAACCTGCAATCAAATATTTATAAACAACAAAATTCTGACTTTTTGTCATTTATTACTTCGAATTGCTTACTTATATTAATAAAAAGAAACTAGTTTCACCAACCATAATTCGTCTTTTTATGACAAGTGTGGTATTTAAATTAGGTACAAGCTATATGCAAATTTTACCAAAAAAAAAAATAAATAAATAAATAAATAATAATAATAATAATAAAAGACTTCAAAGATAATACATAAAAAAATAAAAAACCTTTTATCAATTGAAAGGTTTTAATAAAATGCCCTGACAAGAAAAAAGTAAGCTTTTACTTTAACACTTTTATCAACTAATAACGTTATTTCACAATTTATATGATATAGTAGCGTGTCACGAGATTTAAGCTGGTATTTGCTTTATTTGAAAATTTAAAATGGTTAAAATTAATCACATTAAATTATTATATTTATTTATTTATCTACAGAAGTAAATCTCGCTACAAGCTTTTATATCATATACATTGTGGAACAAAGTTATAAATTGATGATAAAGTTTTGGAGTAAAAGTTTATTTTTCTCTTTTAAGGGCATTTAAATAAAGGTTTAAATTAAAAAAGGTTTTTACTTTTTAGTTTTCGGTGGACTTCAAAACCACAAATCAATTAATTATAGCAATTCATAACATTTGGTTATAGTTCAAGATACCTGCTTACAAATTGAGTGTCAAGAAAAACTTGACTATGGCGGACTAATTTATTGGATTTAGAGGGATCTTATTTTATTTTTCGAGTTATTCTTACCAATCCCTTTCGTTTGATATCCATATTGTAAGAGTGTCTAAAAAACTAGTCCACCATGCATAGCCATCCAAGCTGAACATGTATAAAAGGTTTCAGCTTAATCGGTTGAAGATGTCTGCTTTAAAATTGAGTAGCATGATTTCATCCAAACAAATATACATTGCTAGTAAAATAAAAGCATCCTTTTTTAAATTTTTTTTGCAACTGTAGCGCTTTTAATTATTACACGTTACTTATACTCCTTTTCTGGATCCACACTAGGTAAGTATTATATCCAATTTTAATGCTAGTACGTAAACTGTTTTCGTGGAGAGCGCTAAAAAGTATATCAGCTTGAACTTTGCCTACTAATAAGTGCCTACCATGACTTAAAACAACTAAGCTGTCTGTATATGTGGCTAAAATATATTTTAATAGAAAAGTCTTGTACCCAATGTAAATTCTAAAATCTATAGATATAGTTTTATATAGCAGGTAGTTACTTTAAGATAAAATTTTTAAAACATCCGTAATAAGAATAGATAGATATTTTAAAGTTTTCAAACCATTATATTATTTTTGTTTGTATGTATTCAAGTAAAATGTTAAAAACTATTCTATGTTCTTGGGGTAGGATCGGTACAAGTAATATGGTAAAAAAGTTTTTTAACTAAAAAACTTTGTTTACCAAGAAACACAAGTACTTGTATATTTCCGCTTTCTCCAAGAAAATTGAACACTTTTTGAAGTGCATATTTAAATTTTAGTTTAATAAATGAGGGAGATGTAGAAATGTTGTCGACATATAAATGTACGTGGATATAACAGTGGCAATTTTACTTCCATCTTAATCTATTGTTTTACTTCCGTAATTAAACATTAAAAATTTTTTTTTAAATTTTTTAATTATATATAACTCCTGACGTGAATATGTCACTAAATACGGACAAGAAGACAACATCCAGACTCGAAGGCGGGTAGCTGGATTTTTGAGTCAGCAATGACAAATACAACATTTTTTTTAGATAAGAAAAAAACGACACTATTCCGACATCACTTTATATAAGTATCTACATATATAACAAAATATTTATTGCAGCAACCGCCTTATAGCGGGCATGCGTTTTAAACGCTTTTAAATAAAAGTTAGTTTTAAAAATGTGTTTTACGCTTAATTGATTTATTTTTTCGTTGTCATTGGACTAAAAAACCATAAATATATGTCATACAGCGTTTCATAACATTTATTTATAGAAATAATCTGAATCAAGATTAAGTTTCAAGTCCACCATATTGGATTTAGAAGGACGTCGCTTTATTTTTCGAGTTATTCTTAACTAGCTCTTTTATTTGATACCCATATTCAGGAGTGTAATAAAAATAATTAATCCGCCAACTTGGGTGTGTCGCAATGATGGATTTAAAATTAATAACTAGAAGTAACTTTCGTACGTTGTTCTTCACAAGGTTAACCTTTTAAAGGTCCATCCAGCTGTTTTAAAGTATTCTGTTCACCTGAATGATGTCAACAGTGTGTTTGGAAGTTGCAAGCTGCCTCAATATTTGTCTATAATCCAATCTTATACGTTAAATTTGATACACTTCCCTGTTAGCGATTGATCTGAAATTGAACACACATATTTAAATAGGAGACAATAAAATATTATTATATTATATAATACAAAAATAATATGGTAACGCTAAAAAAATTTGATTTTCTTTATTTCACAGCGCTTCACCATTTGACAATAATTTCGCCTTATATTTTTGTTCTAAAACTTTAAAAAATAAACTTTCTTTAAAAGCTCTTTTATCTTTTAATACATAGAACCTTGTATTTCAAAAAATAGGATTTTACTTAATAAATAATTTTTTAACCAGCCTCAGGCCCATGACCCTACTTTATTTGAGTTCCAAAAATTGATTTATTTTGTACATTCATACTAGGGAATAAGAGCGGGCGCACACCATCTTATTTTCTGATTATAATTTCTGAACAGAAAATCTGATGTAACACGCTGAGATTTTCTGATCAGAAATCTTATGGTATGCGTATATATAATGCTGTATGAATGCTGTATCATAAGATTTTCTGAAGTAGGCCACCTGCCAAAAAAGTAATTAAAAAATTTAAAGTCACCGTTATTTACAGTCATTTATATTACTAACGTCATTGTGACAATTATAAGTGGTTTAAAAATTTTTATTTTATTTACATTATAATATTTTATTTACTTTTATTTACTAACAAAAAATATAAAATAAAAACATTCAACATTAAAAAAATTAATAAATAATTAACAATAAGTCACCATCATCCATTTTTATATTCCCACAAAAAGTGTAAAGAAATATTCAATCAAAGTTCATTGAATGCGCTTTATGAACATAGATCGGACTAACACGAACCCGATCATATCCGATGGTATATATGCTCGCACATGCTTAAGATTTTCTGATCAGAATTTCTGAAGTAAGATCAGATTTCTTTATAAGAATTTCTTATAGGACTGACCGAGAGTGTGCGTTGACCATCAAATTTCCTGATCAGAAAATTTGATGATTTCCGCCCTCTCTAAACATTTCAAAAACATTGTAACAAAATAGTATAATACACATTTTTTTAAGTTTTAAAAATTAACACGAATAAAGTTTTATCCAATAAACTTCTAAAGCCACCTGTAATATTATTTTAGAAATTTTTATTGGGATTTGTTGCCAGTTCTTTCTTTTTATTTGTTAGATATCATACTATCTAACTAATAAAAAGAGTTTTATAACGTTAGGTTTTATAAGTTTTAAACATAATCTATCTTGGTATTGTAATCACTATATAGAGGTTTGTATGACGAGTTTAGAGTCTTTTTTAATTGAAATTTACTTTTTGTATTTTTATTTGTAAGTTCTTATATTGTTTTGTTATTTCCGGGTGATTAAATTTTCTTGTTATATGTTTCTGTATCGTGTTATCTGTTTATAAGTTAACCTACTATAAAGCTGCTGATTCGATATGATGCTGTCTACAATGCCATGATGATGATGATGTATATTTACTATGTATATACATTTACTTAGTAGTAAATACTACAAATCTGAAAATTATAAAGTTTAGTGAAAACTTTTTAAACATATTATTTATTAAATATAAATAAAACTATCTTAAAGTTTAAAACATCAGTTAAATGTTTTTAATATGAATTTTATGAAAATAAAATAGTAGATTTAGGGCCAGCACACACCGTAATTGGAGGGCAAGTCTGGTGCCAGAGCCGCGGTAATTCCAGCTCCAATAACGTATATTAAAATTGTTGCGATTAAAAATTGGAATCATCTTATTAGGTTTTTAAAGAAAAAATTAATTAAAAATTTTTTTATTATATATTTATATATTATCGGTTAATCTTATTACAATGTAGATTAACTTCTGCAATTGTTATAAGCCGATGTGATTTACTTTGAACAAATTAGAGTGCTTAAAGCAGGAATATGCAAAAAAATGTTTGCCAATATATTTTTAGCATGGAATAATAGGATATGGTCATGGAACTATATTTCTGTTGGTTTTTGGTTTTACCATGACAATGATTAATACGGACAGATGGGGACATGTGTATTGTATCGTTAGAGGTGAAATTCTTGGATCTTTGCAAGACAAGCAGAAACGAAAGCATTTACTAAAAATGTTTTGATCGATCAAGAACGAAAGTTGGAGGTTCGAAGGCGATCAGATACCACCCTAGTTCTAACCATAAACGATGCCAACTTGCTATCTGTTGATCATCACTTTTTTATACGGGCTCAATAGGCAGCTTCCGGGAAACCAAAGTTTTTGGGTTCCGGAGGAAGTATGGTAACATTTCCGAATTCGTTCCCAGATAATAAGTTCATTTTACTAAGGGGTTACGGTAGTAGAAAATCTGTCATGGAGGTCGCCATATTTTTTTATAGCCACAGCAACGCGTGACCGGGTCTGCTAGTATAATTATATATTATGATTTATATATAATTTTTTACTGACATGTCCATACATGAACATATTTAATTTTGTATTATAAAAACGCTATAATCAATACATATTTACTGATTTTTAATACCAGTTGTACCACTTGAAGGAACACCTGAAACACTTTTCGATTTGATCAAAATTTTTAGAATAAACAAATAATTACCCGGGGAAAAATTATATAAAATTACTAGCAGACCCGGCCACGCGTTGCTGTGGCTATTATTTTTGTTATATTACATTGTAGTAAATAATTTAAGAGGAACGGTAGTAGAACATCAGTCACGGGAACCAACATGCTTTTTACATAGATACCAGTTGTAAAAAAATATGGCGACCTCAATGACAGATTTTCTACTACCGTAACCCCTTAGTAAAATGAACTTATTATCTGGGAACGAATTCGGAAATGTTAAAGCTTGTATAAAAATCGACTGGATTGGGATTTGAACGGGAAGGACTTTATACACGATGGATTTAAATTTTCTTACAGTTGATATTAAGCAAAAATCAATACAAAAGAATTAATTTTAAAATTGATTATTATTTTTATTCAATTTTGTAAGAAAGTTGTTAGTAAAGAACATGTGACACTTAAATATATGATTGAGGTAGGTAGGGCAGATAGTCTTAAATCTTTAACAATAATATTTCTTATTTTGAATTATAAATACTTTTAATTTCAATTTAATTTAACACTAATCGGTGTACAATATTTTTGGTTAACCTGCCTCTAGCTAACACAAATAGATTCGACGGTTTCCCTACACGTGAACATGCAACATATAGTTGCCCATGAGAAAAACATGGATTTTCTAAATCCAAACCACAAATGGACATTGTTTGGCCTTGAGACTTATTTATAGACATGGCAAAACGAATTGGAAACTGTGGGCTTCTAAAGGGTATGGTAGAATCTGACGGTATCATTGGAATACGTGGCAGCAGGACCACTTCTCCTTTAAAGGTCGTCGGTTATATTGATGAATTGTAGCTTATTAATTAAAGCGATAGTACTTTTAACTTAACACCAGTGTTGCCGATGGCTCAAGTTAAAATTACCCACTCCATAAAGTCCCATTACCCGTTTTTACCCGGCACACTAAAAGGTAGTGTTACCAACTGCTAAAAGCGCGGTAAATTTAAAACTAAATATTAAATCTTGAAGTATTTAAAATAAAAAGTACACAATAATTAATTATTAATAAAATTTATTAATTTATTTCCAAGTTGTGAAACACTCTTTATGTTCTGGTAATGCGCATGTTCAAGTTATGAGAGCAAGTGGGAAAATGTGAATTTAAATTATACATACAAAATATTTATTCAACGTTTTAACAAAATGTAATTTTAATAAAAAACCATTACCCGACTTTACCCGTCTGAAGCCAATTGCTAGCTCATTTACCCATTCAACGTCGAATTACCCGAAAAATGGGTAATTACCCGGACATTGGCAACACTGCTTCACACATTTATTAGATACTCAATCAAATCAACTGACTATTTTATACAGTGCCATCTATTCGATACTTACTTAATCAAGATACCGCCATCTGTTAGAATCTTGCCGAACTATGTATCTTTGTTAGATTTAACTACCATCTGTTAAAATATTATCGAACTAAATCTCTTTGTCATAAAAAACAATTAATTCGCAATAAATTAAAATTGCAATTTAAAATTAAGAAATAAACTATCCTATCTTTTAAGTTGGAGCATAGCACTTATTTAAAAAAAAAAAACGTCCGAATTGGTTCAGTAGTTTCGGAATCCATCTCGATCAAACAATGTGACATGTAATTTATATATATTAAGATATCTAATTATACATAATTTGATCTAATTTTATATAAATATATATAGTTTTATATAGTTTTGTACAATATTTATATAATTATGTATAATTTTATATAAATATATAATGCGTATATCTAAAGAAATGATACTTTTCGAATTATACAATTATTTATTAATGCATTCAAGTTTTTTTTTTTAAAAAAAAGGTTCTAATTAGTTATAAATTCTTATAATGTAATTAAGTTTATTTTACTGGCATTACAGAAGAATTACCAAAATTCAGGGAAACCAAGTTCAAGCGATACAAGTAAAGGATTCGATCAAATCAATCAATAAAACATCTATCATCACTGCCACCTTTCAATGCTGACTTAGGCACATCGCACATGAGGTGATTTGCGTGAAATCGGCGATATCATACATATGATTTGCTTATGGAAACCAATGTATAGTCGCACACGACGTGATTTTTGTGATTTGAAATCATACATGTGATAAAAAAATCGTTGTAAAAATGCTTCGTTTTTAAAATCATATTGGCAACTTTTTTTTATTCTTGTTTATACGGTCATATAAATCAATGTTTATGACAAAGATAGCTATATGTATTACAAAAAACTATTTTTGTTTTACTATCCTATAAATCCATGTATATGACAAAGATAGTTATTTGTATTATAGTTAAATATTATTATGGTCATATTTAAAAATAAAAACTTGTCAATGCTTGTTTATTTACAAAAAAAAAAAAGTTTAAAACAACATACATTATTAAATGATTCATAATTCTGTTTTTAGTTTCTTTGCGTAGTTAGACTAGCAGGATGATGATTAAAGTAGTTCAAACATTGATGCTTAATCTTATATCCAATATCTAAAAAAACTAACTCTGTTATTTGTTACCATAACTTGTTTTATGTGATAAGAATAGACACAGATTACAGCCACTGTACAATTATTGTATTTAAAATACACTTCATTTTTCAATATCCATTAATAAATAAAAGATTACTTAGACTAGCAGGAATCGGCGCACGAATACCGAAAACTATTACACCACAATTTTTTTATGCGATCCTCTTCAAATTGCCCTCCTAATGATATAAATGCATGTTGTCATGGCGCAACCCGGTGCCATATTGTTTAAACCGAAATTGTTTAAACAATTGCAAGGCATTGTTATTTTTCAACCGGACAAATTTTTTTTATATTCTTTATTGAAATACCAATAAAAAAGGTCCTATGACTTTTAACGATAAAGTTAATATTTTTAAAGATATGAATTTTTAAAGGTTCGAAAAATCTCAAATTTGGGTACTTTCAACCCATGAAAAATATATTTAAAAAAAACATAATGTCTAAGTAATATTTTTTTTTAATTCTCTATACAATTGTTAATAATATTGTAAAAAGAGATTTTAAAAAATTTCATTGTTTATACCTTTTTTTAATTGTTAATAAGTATGCGTCGCTTACCTTTAAGTATCGCTGTCTCTCTCTGACTCAAGGTTTTTTAGGTATCGCTGTCTCTCTCTGACTCATTGGTTTATAGTTAAAAATATTTATTAATATTTAACAAAGCATTTATTAGAGACCACTTTTTAGTCCTTAATAAATATTTCTTAGTATTTAAAAAGATTTATTAATATTTAATAAATGAATATCAGATTTTTTAAATACAAACAAATCACTTTAAGTACTAAGAAATATTTATTAAGGACTAAAAAGTTGTCTCTAATAAATGATTTGTTAAATAATAATAAATATTTTTAACTATAAACCAATGAGTCAGAGAGAGACAGCGATACTTAAAGGTAAGCGACGCATACTTATTAACAATTAAAAAAGGTATAAACAATGAAATTTTTTAAAATCTCTTTTTACAATGTTATTAACAATTGTATAGAGAATTAAAAAAAAATATTACTTAGACATTATGTTTTTTTTAAACATATTTTTCATGGGTTGAAAGTACCCAAATTTGAGATTTTTCGAACCTTTAAAAATTCATATCTTTAAAAATATTAACTTTATCGTTAAAAGTCATAGGACCTTTTTTATTGGTATTTCAATAAAGAATATAAAAAAAATTTGTCCGGATGAAAAATAACAATGCCTTGCAATTGTTTAAACAATTTCGGTTTAAACAATATGGCACCGGGTTGCGCCATGGCAACATGCATTTATATCATTAGGAGGGCAATTTGAAGAGGATCGCATAAAAACATTGAGGTGGAATAGTTTTCGATACTCGTGCGCCGATTCCTGCTAGTCTAAGTAATCTTTTATTTATTAATGGATATTGAAAAATGAAGTGTATTTTAAATACAATAATTGTACAGTGGCTGTAATCTGTGTCTATTCTTATCACATAAAACAAGTTATGGTAACAAATAACAGAGTTAGTTTTTTTAGATATTGGATATAAGATTAAGCATCAATGTTTGAACTACTTTAATCATTAGCATTCATAAAACACTCTAATATCTATACAGTTATAAATATATATATATATATATATATATATATATATATATATATATATATATATATATATATATATATATATATATATATATATATATATATATATATATATATATATATATATATATATATATATATATATATATATATATATATATATATATATATATATATATATATATATATATATATATATATATATATATATATATATATATATATATATATATATATATATATATATATGGTTTAGTCATAGTATATTAGTATTAACCCATCTCAGTCTCCCGTTCGTCATCAAGATAACTGAAAAACGACAAGAGACAGGTAGTTGAACTTTTGGTGTCATATTCTGGACTAAAAGTCTAAAAGTGAGTCTAAGTTCGTAAATGATCAAAATCGGTATAATGGGATAATTAGATCCATGACCCAACTTAACCATTAAAAAAGATTCAAAACGATAATTGTTTGATTAAAAAAAAATTTGGAAAACGGTTGACCCTAAAGACCATCCCTACATCTTCCCGCTAATGTCATACCTAAGCACTTAAAATTTAACATATTACAGCTTTGATGGTAAAAAAACACTGGTTGGCGGCAATCGACGTGTTGTTGCAAGGTCAAGAGCTGATTAGAATTTGAAATCGATGAGTTATGCCGTTTCATAGTTATTTCAAAAAAATCGATTTTTGCGATTTCTTTCGTTAACGATTTCTGTAACGAGTGACGACTTCTCAGGAGTGTTCAGGAAAGCTTCCTAGGACCTTAAAACGTCGAGATCTGATGAGAACTCAATTTTTTCAAAACGGGGTGAAACCTATAACTTCTCGATTTTAGAAAATTTTCAATTTTCTAGCAAAGTTAAATAAAATGTATGAACATTTTTCGGAATGTTTATATTCGCCACAGTTTAAGCTAATTAACAGATTTTGCCAATTTACGAACTTAGAGTCACTTTTAAGATCCAGAATATGACACCAAAAGTTGAACTAGCTATCTCTTGTCGTTTTTTAGTTATCTTGATGACGAACGGGAGACTGAAATGGGTAAATACTAATATACTCTGACTTAACCTTATATATATATATATATATATATATATATATATATATATATATATATATATATATATATATATATATATATATATATATATATATATATATATATATATATATATATATATATATATATATATATATATATATATATATATATATATATATATATATATATATATATATATATATATATATATATATATATAGATATATATATATATATACATATATATAATTTGTAAGACGAAATGCGAATTTCAAATGGCTTAAAGTATAATCTATTATAATCTATATTATTTATTACTTGATGTATTTCATCCTTTAAGACACTGTATATACATATTTTATTATTAGTAAGCAAACTATGTATTACCCCTTCTTCAAGAAACGTTACAAAGCCGGAGCAACTTCTGTTGCTCCGTGTGCGACTAAAATGCTGTGATATCGCCGATATCGGCGATTTCGCCGATTTCACCTAAATCACCTCATGTGCGATGTGCCTTACAGAAAAAACTAGAAGACGTTGGAATTTTACAAGCACAACAATATTTCATATATTCCATCCCATATCCGTTTATTATAGAATTACCTTTAACCATTATTTAGTGTAATTTTTCATATAATAAAATAATAATTTGTCGCTAATAAATATATTTTATAACTGTATATATATGTATATATATATATATATATATATATATATGTATATATATACGCTTCCAAGTACTAACTGTTGCTTTAGTACAAATTTGCCTAACATTATTGATCGGTTTAGATCAGTAATTACTTTACCCCCAGGTAAAGTATAATAAGTAATGATAATAAATTTCAAAACTATATCTAAGTCTTCGTTAAGCATCATTTCAATCGAAATCAAATTCAATATATCGCATAATCAAATTTCGGACAATAATCTTTTCTTTTTTCGTACTTATAAAAGCATATTACTGTTGAAAGGTTTTAGTTCTTTAAAACATATTTTTTGTTAGTTTTTGACCTAACTTGATGACGGACAGACAGGCGTATGATATATAATAAGTATAATAAGTATAATAAGTATACCTATATGTTGAATATAATAATGACTAAACAAATGATCGCGCAAATAAATATAAAATTTAGTACAGAGTTTTATTTTATTTGCTAGACTAAAAACCGTATGTTTCTATCAAAAAGTTATTGTCTATTTTTGTTTTGTATATATTATTTTAAAATTGGTATGTTCCTTCTTCTGTCAGTAACTTTTATGTATAGAAATTTTTGGTAAATTATAAACCGCGAGGTATTATTCAAGTGTTTCTCGTATCTACTTACTTAGGTATATGCGGAATACATTAAAATAAATATAAATATATAACAGATGTTGGTTTGTTTCATTAGTAAATAGTTGGTTGGGTGGAGAGGGGTGATGTTAAATAATCATAACAATTAATAACAATAAAGACAACCAACACAAAATAATAATAACCTTGTATTCATTTCTTGCACATCTATCTCCATGAGAGTAACACCACGCAACAATATGAGAGGGGAATGGAATGAATGGATACAAACCAAATAATCTTCTTCGAGTTGTTATGTAAAATGTTATTACTGAATTTATGTTAACATCATCTAGCCAACGGCTTCATACAAAGTGGTTTTGTCGCATTACCCTCAAAGCACCCGGAAGCTGAAACAATAATAAAACATTCTCATACTGATTACATTATCGTAAAGATAATCATACATACGGAATAGTCCTGGAGTACATAATCATATTACATCATAAATTTATATATTCATCTAAAAATTTTATAAATGGATTAATTTTTATAAGTCTGTTTTTCAGAGTGCTTGTAAAAGTTTCGATTGTCCCTGAAAGTTTCAAAAACAAGAATAGTCTGTTGTCGTATAAGAAAGAAAATAATAGTTGTAGTAAAAACTTTGTAGTTGTCGTACAAAGAAGATTCTGTGTTGCCACGTAGTGGTATAACGTTTTTTCCCACTATATGGTTACTAAATGGGCTTCGAAAAATAAATGCCCCAGTGTTCAGAATTTTCGTAGACGAATTCAGTTTTGATACTAATCATAATTACACCATTGTCAAATTTAAAGTTGGGTATTAATAATTGAGCCTATTTACCTGCCTATTTACACAGAGAGATTATTACACATAAAGTTAGTGGGAGGGGAGGCCGAATTATAATAATCTCTTCTTGATAACTCAACTTATCAGCACGATTTTAAAATTATCATTAATATATATATATATATATATATATATATATATATATATATATATATATATATATATATATATATATATATATATATATATATATATATATATATATATATATATATATATATATATATATATATATATATATATATATATATATATATATATATATATATATATATATATATATATATATATATATATATATATATATATATATCACATGCAAAAAATTATGTTAAATATTCAAATATTCAATATTCAGTATCTAGTAACTAGGAATCTATGCATTTCTACGTATTCAAATCGAATAAAATGTGTTCATACCACAAAAATTATTAAAGATATCCAACGCACATTCGTACACAAAAATAACATCATTCACTTGTTCATTAATAACACTTTTTTATGAAAGTTAAGACTGTAAGCTATATGAATTTTATGTAATATTTATATCCCTTAATATAGTACCATAGAAACAAATCAGAAGTAATAAAATGCTTGCTGAAGAAAGCTTTTTTTAGAATTTACAGCATTTCAATTACGTGGGTGAAAAAAATTAAACGAATATTACCTCAATTGTAGAATGTGCTACCCTATTAAAATGTAACGAAAAATAAAAAGGAGGTTGTTTCCTTTGTCTTAAAGAAAAATCCAACATTTTTGCCTGTTTTCATCATAATCGGAGATATGTTAGCGTATTTGATGATTTAGTAGTATTGAATGGCATTGACTTCACAAAAGAAAAGAAAAATGCATTCCTAAAAATTTTACGTTAAAGTTGTAGGGTCTTTGAAGTGATGCTATTTTACCATCACAATCCAATAGCTTCGGTATCGTCACAGATGTATCAGTTTAAATAATTTTCGTAGAGGAAAAAGTAGTAATAGTAGTAACATTAAGAAAAATAAATGGGCAACCAGACTATGTACTATTTCCGAGTCAATACTCCTCTGTTTTTACTTGGTTAAAATGCAAAGTCATACAAATATTTAAATTTGATGCAAACAGATGAAAACTAAAAGCTGAATTAAGAAGAACCAGCTCATCAGAATACCTATAGGCTCTTGGACTAGTCTTAGTCTAGTTAGCGTAATAAAGATAGAGAGATACTAGGTGTACGAACTGTTTGTTGTTTTAATATAACTGTTTTAAACACTTTATATGCTACTTTGTTAAATAATAATATTAACTAATAACAACCATATTCACTAATTATTTACAATTTATGTTGTACTAGGTGATTAGTTGATACTTATTCATGTCTGTATTTTAATAACGAACTTCGAACGAACAGTACTTAGAACAAAAACTCGTTCAAAATTAACTGGCTGTTCAAAATAATACCTAAAATGTAGGATGATACACTTTTTTAAAAATATGAAATGAAACTTTGAGTACAATAGGAAACAGACGAAAATATATTATCAATAGAACTAAGATAATGCACTTAAAAACAATTATAGTCTTATATTTAAAAAAGATAGATAGCGTTGTAGTTAAAACGATATTAATACAGCATTTTAAATGTAGTCTGCACGAATTATTAACAATATCAATAAATTTCCATTTTTTTGCCCCAATTTCAATATAATTATTAATGAGGACTCTAGCATTTTTCGAATAAATTTCGATTTTTTTTTGCTCCAATTTCCTAGATCAAATTATTTTGTATTTTTATAAATACATATTTTGACTACAAAGTATTCACCATCAGTATGAATTAGCTAGTTATAATGATTCTCTGAGGAGACGTTACTCGTTGCTAATTTGGTGACGGTTTATTAATTAGCAACGAGTAACATGTCCTCAGAGAATCATTATAACTAGCTAATTCATACTTCCTAGGAAATTGGGGCAAAAAAATGGAAATTTATTGATATTATTAATAATTCGTGCAGACAACATTTAAAATGCTGTATTAATATCGTTTTAACTACAACGCTATCTATCTTTTTTTATAATTTAAAGCATATTTTCGTTGCCATAGCGTTCTGAATCGGTGAATTTTGTACTAATTTTTTAATCAATTATCACTATACCTATAATGTATATTTTAAACGCTACAAGTAAAAATAATAAAAAAACTATTATAATTTTTCTATTTTACTACTGAAATATGCTTTCTGGGTGAAATATGATAAGAAACAAAGGTGAAAAATAAAATTTTAAAAGAGTGTACTATCATTAAATTGGAAATACTGCAAAATTCCAACACTTTAGTGCGTTACAAATGAAAAAAGCAAAACAATCCAATTGTATCGCATTTAAAAAAATCGTTTAAAACTGGATTTCCATCAGCTACATTTACGTCCAGGTCATTTAGCGGAAGTTGAAACTTCTCTAAAACATTGTTTGATATTCTCATAAATAATTATATATATATATATATATATATATATATATATATATATATATATATATATATATAAGAAAAAATTCAAAAAAATTCAATAAATTCGAAAATAATTAAGCTCAATAAATTTTAATGTATAAAATTTGGCCAGGCAGTTTCAACATTTCTTTTAAAAATAAATTATTATGTTGAAATTTGAAAAGTGTAAAGTTTGACATGATCACGAGAGAGTAAATCCCACGACTATGGTACCTGGTATTCGTTTTTACGCTTAAGCATTGTTAAGGTTATTTACACAAATTTTTAGACAGCCTCAAATGCCTACTTTTCATTGTCTGCAATATCTCTCTGATGTAAACGGATTAATTGCGAAAGCGGATACCACAAGTTCGGATCATTTGTAAAATTAGGCTTGTGGTAACTGTATGCGCATGTCAATGCAACATAATTACATATAAAATATAACACATGGACTGAAAAGTCCCGGGCCTAACAAAGAAAACACTGTTTTTTTGGTTCAAAATTAGCTTTATTCATCAACGTAATCTCCATCATTAGCAACGCAATCATTCCAGTCCACTGCGTTCTGCATCATCGGTGTCTCAACGACCACGTTTGAAGTCAGCAAACCAATGTTTTATTGTTGTTTCTGATGGAGCGGAGTCCCCATAACACTTTTCAAGCCATTACTTCGCTTGACCGGTATTTTTTCCCATCAAGAAGCAGTGTAAAATTAAAATACGAAATTTTTTTTGATCCATTGTTTTGAAAATAACAAAATTAGCGTCACTCTTAGCACAATAACTCACAAACTAATGAATAGAATATCATGAAATTTTAACAGCTGTCTTTTGAAGGTTAGTATTAACTGAAAAAAAGGTGACTGCAATAAAACTAGCGCCATCTATGTGTTAGGCCCGGGACTTTTCAGTCCATGTATTAGATTAATATAGTTAATAGCGTATTTATGTCTACGAATTTCAGAGGGTACGATGTATTTCTGTTTGATCGCTCGCATATGTATATAGTGTAGACTCAGCGAATCATATCAATCCATTAAGTCGACGCAAGTTGAAATTTGAGACAAACAATTTCATAAGAGTATGGGTCAATGTCTGTCACTCAATAATTCGTATAAAGATAATATTTTCATTTCTACAGTTTTTCTACAATTATTTATGTGAAGTTTTACCGTTAATGTTTATGAAACGCCCTGTTAAACCTTCACATAAAAATTATACGGCGTGAACAAGTCTTAATCAACAACCTTTTTTATTAAAAATAACATACAACTTGTATATGATAAAAAGTAATATTTTTCAGTTATATGAATGAACAATATCTACCTGACAGCTTGTTGGTTTTTTAACACTTTTAACTATTATGGTATAGGCTGGAAGATTGGTAGTTTGCCTTCGTCATAAAAATCACTCTTCAAAATGTTTTTCATATAGCCAAACACTTAAAACAGAAGCTTCCTCATACAATTTATATATATAATCATATTATTTAGAATATTTATAAATACTTACGGAGAACTGCGAACTAAAATATTATTTTTGTATTATTAATTTGTTTACGGTATGAACGTATTCTTTAGTTTAATTATGTAATACATTGTTGAAGTTTTAAACACGAAAACCGAAGACAAAAGCCTATTTGTTTTAAGATTTATTTCTAAATACATTAGTACGCATAGTAAATTATTAACTATTTGGAGGCAAAGTTGTTTGTGTGCATATAGATAAATGTACGCATCATACAAAAAACATACCAACTGTTATTTATATGAAGATCATCAATAATTTTTTTTTTTGGCTGATTTTCAAATTCCTTAATATTGAAAATGGATAAAATATATAATTTTTAAAACAAAATGAAATAATTGTTTTTACAGCTAATTGGGGTGTTGAAAGTATTAAGAACTAATTACTTCAAATCTGTTCCAAGCTAAATTATTATTACTAAATTTACATCATTTTATTTGCATAATGGTAATGTTGCAGAAGAATAAGGTGCATTGTACATAATCTCCGGCATTAGAGCTTACAAGAGAGGTTAGAATATCGTGTACATTGTGGTGGGTGCCGCCCACATGATACGTTTAAAAGTTCTTAAAGATTGCCTAGAGAAAATTGTTTTGAAAGTTCAGATTTAATAAACATAATTTTCGTTTAGGGCAATACAACAACTTGTAACCTTGAAGGGATAAATATTTAACTAAACTTTTTTTTAGTGATTGATAACATCTAGATCTTGCAGCATCTAAATAGATAATATTTTGGTAAAGTATAACAACAAGACAAAAGTGAGATCTGATCAAATTAATTTTTAGCAATGACATTAAAGTTTTCAGGAAAAACCTAAAAATAAAATCTTAAACGGTCATATCCATCACAATATATATATATATATTTCAATCAAAAAAAAATGTATTCCTGTTTAATTTCTCTTGGGAACACGGCAGGTTATGTTAGGTTTGGTACCTAGCGATCAGTGTTTTTATATAAATATATATATTATATATATATATATATATATATATATATATATATATATATATATATATATATATATATATATATATATATATATATATATATATATATATATATTTATTTATATACATTTATATATCTTGTAATATAATATATGATGTAGAAAAAGCTAAATATATGTTTTAAGAAAAAGATCATTATATATTATCAGTTTGATTTGTGGAATTACTTTTTAGTATACTTTGTAGTACTTGTATGACAGTTGATTTGCTCTTCTGAGTAAAAATAATTACGTTTGAAAAGACAAAAATAGACAGTATCGTGGTATATATAGACATAATAAAGAAGCAAAACAGTAATGAAATTCTTCTTCAATATTAAACATAATTTTTCTTCTTTTTTTATGTATAAAATCGTATTAAAGGAAAATGATAACTTACGGCGTTTTAAAATTAATTAAAATTCCACTTCCATACATAATTTCTATAATTCCTCTTCTTACCAATTATTGATGTGAATTTAAGTTGAGCCTTTAGGGGTTTAAAAAGATTTCTAAATCTATTTTTCAAATACACAGTTTATTATTTTTAACAGGAAAAAAATGTATAACATAATTTTATCCGTAGAATTATATTGCACTATGATAATAATAATGATTGAAACACGTTGTGGAAAAGAGAGTAATTTTCAGAGTAAAATAATAATTGAGGTCTAAACCTCAATTCAAGCAAAAAGCCCAAAAAATATCAGATTGAAACACATTGCTATCTGTTAATAAACTTGTGGTAATTAATAAATGAATTTTTTCTTTGTATCATAGAAAACATCGTAACCTGGACCCAAAAAAATTGGACTTCGCACACATGTGATTTGAGAAATTTAGCTAAGGTTTGACCAAAACAAACAAGTCGTTTCGTATTTACACGTATACGTATCTGCCGTTCAACAATGTGACCGATTTAGAACAAATGCTTCACCCAAGAAGCCGTTTCATCGAGAAATAGTAAATCTTCTAAAAATAATATTTATTTAACAATTAAAATAATTTTTTTTCTGGGATAACAAAAATAAACAAAAAGGTGAATATGTACACTTCCGTTGGCAATATAATAATCTTTCATTAAAATTACTACTATACGTAGCAAAAATATTTGATAAAGTAGATCGTTGGCTTTTGTGGATGAAATTGTTGATAATGGGAATTTTATAGAAAATGTTTGTAGAAGATTGAAGTAATTTTATGTTACTGCAAGCTGTTGTGGGAAAAAATATATCACTTCACTAAAAGGCTAAAACTTTTACATATGTAAGATAAAGATATTCTAAAGATAAGACTCCATAAAACAGATAAAGAAATAATATTCTTGTTGTACACTGACATCACCTCAACTGCATCATCCATTTTCAGAGTACTGATAAAATTTTAGCGGTGAGCTTAAGAAGAGTGTTTGGGATAAAATACTAAATAGTTGTAAAACTAACGATGGAGGAATCGTGTTCCATCAACAGAAAAAAACATTGAATAAGTTAACCGTTTTAATTATTAAGAAGTTTGGTTGTGTAGCGACGGAAAATGAAAAATATACCTATAAAGTGTAAATGTTAGCTAGATAAATGAATTTTCTGTTAAACTAATACTTTAACACTATGGTTAAGCCAATTAATAGGAGAAGAAATTTAGTGAGTGACAAAAAATTGTGTATGCTTACAACTTCTATAGGGTAGTTTGGTATACCAAAATCAACCATCCACTCAAAGTTCTGGATGCACCTATAGTACACAGACACTCTATGTTATTTTATATTCGATAATAAAAAACGAAAAATAGCATTTGTTTTGATTATTGCTCCAATTTCAAAAACTTTTGTTCGTGGTGACGTTTTATAACTTCCTGAGAAATTTTCGTTTCTTGTCCGGCGGTCTGTAAATATGTGGGTCTCTGTGACCCATTCAATCGAACGCTTTTGAATTTACTACTAATTAAACAATATTAAAAAAAATTTTTGTTAAGACTATCTAGCAAACATCCAATTCAGAAACAAGATGTCTCAATTATGATATTGTAATGATACTTGTTTAAGAATATCATAATAATCATAATAAATAACTCTTTATCAACTATTTATTTAAAATTTTTTAAGAAAATCAGAATTATGTGTTCCTAATTCTGTTAGTAGTCATTTAAATGAGTTCTGTAAGAAGTCGGAAATATGACGTCTCTTTCAGAATTCAATTAGATTTCATTTTTCTAATGTGTATTTGACTCAAAGTACATAAACTCTTTTCGAATAAGTTTTGTATTATCCATTTTTCTATTAAAAATTAATTTGGAGGATTATCATAAAAGCCAGAAAAAAATCGAAGATTAAAAATGAAAATATTTATCAATTCAAAATAAAATAAATAATAAAATAATAAATAAAATGTGTAATATTATGAACATTCTGGTGCAATGAATTGCATAACGGACTAATAAAAAATAACAATTTTTAAGGAATTGTCCCAGAAGTAATATTCCGGTATTGGAGATGTTTAATTAAACAGCAAAATTTTAGAAATGTATCTTCAATTACCGTTCCGGGAATATTGCGCTCGAAACAACTATTTATTTTTACAAAATTGTCGCTATCATTTTTCTGACATTCTTGTAACATTCTTCTGATTTTGATGAAATTTTATATGCTATATCATACCAGATATAGGATAACATAAAATGTCAAGATAAAATAGTGTCAAAATCATGTATTCTAGAACATCGTTATTAAAGAAAAATCGAAAATCATCAAATTATTTAATACATTTTTTTTTTTCAAAAGGTGTGTTTTGTTCTAACTTAGGAAATATTTTGGGACCATTTTGTATTCCTTAAGAGAAAAACGAGGGAAAATTTTCTTATTAAATTCTTATTGGAGGTATATTACAAATTCTTTTTTTCCTTGGAAACAAAAAAATAAATTTTAATAATATACTCAGAACAACGAACTCATTTAGATTATGTATCACTTCTTTCCATCCCATTTTATCAAGTTTTTATCCCATATCCAAATTGCAACTTAATCATTGAACACGTTTTGAAAATAAAGCTATTCATGTAAGGATATTAATAAACAACAACAATAAAGTTTTGTGCCCATTATTGACCGTGTATTCAACTTTTGTTTCTTTTTTTGTTTTCTTTTTAATTGGATTTCTTGTGCTTTATAAGATGATAGAAAACAGCATTAATAAAAACAAAAACGAAGGAGAAAAAGAACAAGTACGTTCACTATACGAAAAATTTCATGCATATAACCTTTAAAAGCCGAAAGAAAATAAAAATAATTTACTCTGCTTTTATAACTATGCTTTTATGCTATGTACTATGATTTTATAACGGACTAAAATGTAATAAATAATTTCTTTAATTTAAAGCGAAAAATTTTTTTGTCTAATTTTAATCGAAAAACATGTGGCCGCTATTTGATATATTTTTAGCTCCACTTTTATTCGGTGCATGTTCTTCGCTAGAAATTGTTTTATACTTTTTAGTCTGTTATTAGAACATGGTACATTTAAATAATTTTTATAATATTATGTATTATTTGTTATGAGAATAATAATTTTTTAATTCTATGTGTAATAATTGAAACATTTACATTTTGTTTCTATTTTTTTTATACTTGCTGGTACTCGCTGTTTCGCTACCGTAGTAGTACAAAAACATACAGATTTAATAATATTCAGTTTAATTGTCTATTTCATTTCATTGGTTTTTCTTCGAACGCTGACACAGGATACAAATTGGCAATAATTTAGACCCCTTTATACCCCATTGCAACGAAGATTGCATGTACGAGTGTCAATGAAATACGAAACAAGTTTTCGATTAATTCTGTCAACGAATGATAATGCAAAATTTGAAGTGATTGCATCAAAGACATACGTTGACCCATACAAATTTTGTCTCCGTATTTCACCCCTTTAGGAGTAGAATTTCAGAAAATCCCTTCTTATCGGATGTCCGATAATTTATGAGGTACCTCGTATCACGTAACATCTTGTTCTTCCGATGAGGTTTGCACGTTTTATGTAGTTGACAGTTCGACATTCAGATATTGAGAAGAGATAAATAATAATTTATTTTATTTTGAATTAGGACCTGAAACATACTTCAAGTGAGAACTTGTAATAAAAACCTGCCTCAGTTTTGAACCCTCTTAGAAGTAGAATTTCGGAAAATCATTTCTTATCGGATGCCTAGGTCACTCAAATAACACACCATCCAAGTTTCAGGTTTCTACGATTGGTATAATGGTTTTGAGCTGTGCGTTGTGCTCCATCCTGCACAAAGCATTTATTATAATATAGCATGTTTTTTATTATAAAACTTATTGAAAAAATCAACAGTGTAATGATATCAAGAAACAAATTTTTGATTATGTACAACTGTAGGTTTTGGACAGAGTATCTACAATTATACCCTTACAAATAGAATATACATACACACAATATAAAAACTTTTTAATAAAAAAAATAAACAACATAACTCCAAAAGCATAACTTCAAAGCAAAAAAATTTTAAACCTTGTTTGTTCAACCTCAATAATCAATAATTAGGTATATATTTTTGTAAATATTTCGAGTTTTTAATTAATCTTAATAACGTTCTTAATTTAATGTAAGTAGTCTTAAGTAATTTTGAATTGGCGGCTGTGCATCACGTTTTAATTAATTATTTATCTTGTTTGACGCTTATAAAAGTATAAAATTATTAAAGTAAAGATTAGTTTAATCTACTTGTTTCTGGTAAATTAAAAACTCAAAATAATAACAAAAATATATTCTTACATTATAAGAGATATACTTTCATTAGTTTAAAAACTTAGTTATGTAGGTTGTTGGGATTATGGATATGTGCACCACATTTCATATGGTGTTTTATTTGCATTCAATGATTTTTTTGGTGTCATATTAATGAGATATGTTGCAGTTAAAACTGCATCACCCCAAAATATATTTTCTAATTTTGCACCAGATATCATTGTTTGCGCCTTATCTGTTATGGTCCTGACCATCTTTCAGATACACCATTTAACTGTGGAGTTCGTGGTACTGTAAGATGATAACCAATTCCTTTTTGTACACAATAATCCTTCATTTCGTTAGATAAATACTCTCTACCATTATCTGAATATAAATTCACTATCTTTAAATTAAACCTGGATTCACTCTTTGCTACATAATCTTTAAACATTCTAAATACATCAGATTTATTTTTCATTAAATAAGTTACACAATAATGAGTGAATTCATCAACTATTATTACAAATTTTTGTATTATTACAAAATAATTTTTATTATTTATCGCAGAAGGCGTAATAGGACCACAAACATCTGAATGTATATTAAATAATGGTCTTTCTATATAGTCTTTATTTTTGAATTTATTAAAAGACAGTCGCGCTTGTTTACCGTTAATACAAGCTTCACACAAATCATTATCAGGTATCATTTAATTTAATTTTTCAACGTCATTAACTAATTGCCTATTTCTTATTTCATTAAACTTATCTTTTCCTATATGGCCTAATCGTTCATGCCATAATTTATAATCGGAATTAGATGCATTATTTGAATAATTAATAAAGCTTTTACTTACCGAAAATTCAAGAGTAAATAGATTGTTCCTCGACTTATCAGTCATTACCGTCTTACCATTACGGCTTACTGTAACTCCAGATTCATTGAAGTTTACCGAGTATCCTGCTTCCTGCATCTTGTACACTGGTAGCAAATTAATAATAATATACGGTACATCAGGACTGTACATTCTTGATTGTCCCTTGAATTCCTGTATTGCTTGTCAATACGATGGTTCCCATCTTAGTTGCAGTAATGAAGGCTCCATTCTTTGCAATAGAAATTTTGATGGGTGTCTTCAGGTCAGAAAAATTATCAGCTAGGTCCTCGCGGTTTGTCAGAGGCACCTGAATCGTCTTCTTAAAGGTTCAGCTTGGATGGTTTGAACTGTCCTTGATCTTTCTGCATTCGCTTTGACTTGACGATTCCACGATGATTTTTCCATGGTTTTCTAAAATCTTTAATATTTTGTTTGATGTCATTAGGTTTCTGCTCTACATGAAGAACCTTTTTGCTTGTATCAAGATTTTCATTTACAAGTTAAACTTCATGATCTAATAATCTTTACGAAACTCAACGTGATATTATCTTCCGATGAAGTCTCTATAGCTGTAATCACACCATTGTAAGAAGTTGGTAAGGTGATTAATAGTTGAGCCACTTTATCTACTTCTGAGATGGTTGCTCCGGCTGATACTAACTCCGATATTAAACAATCAAAATGCATAAAATGTTTACACAAATCTGTTTCACCTTCTAATTTTAAATTAAATAATTTCTTTCGAGCTCCTAGTTGTTTTGCTACACTTTTCGCTCAAAGATTTTTGTAAACACGAATTCAATATTTCAACAAAGGTTAAATGAAAAAGTTTTTATTTTATAGGTTTGTTGGTATAATCAACTAATTACTAAATGCTTAAATTTTCATCACAATTCAGCATTAAATCAATTCAGCATAAAGTTAACAATGTATTACCTCTATTTTCCCAACCCTTATGGTAGGAATTTTTTTCCAAATTTATATGGGACCAATTTGGATAAGTCTATCCAATACTAAAATAATTATCAAAAGCGGACTACACTTCAAAAACTAATGTGTGGTCATATATTTAAAAAAATTCGCGTCCACTTAAACCTTGTTTTTACGTCGGTTAAAACTGGATTGATATTGTTGTATATGCTAATAACTTTATGTTATTCAAATCAAAACAGAGTGTTTAAATGTTAATTTTAAATGCCTTATAATAATAATGTTTAATTGAAAAATATGTTCAAATAAAAAGCTTCTTTCGTTAATGCCTAACGGGTAGATTACTTTATAAAATTATGTAATAGCTGATTTACTAACTGTATGAAAACCCAAGAATAATAATTTCAATACAATGTATTGGCAAAAAATACTATTTCAAATATTTAATTTATAACAAAACAAAAAAAGGAGTAAAGAGTGTGATTCTCGATTGTATTGACAATCGGTGCTGACCCTATTACTACAATCTGATTAAGAAAATCATTGCTTACAAATCCTGTAAATCATTCAGTCTAGTATTTAATTCTCAAATAATAAATTACAATAAAAATTCATAGAATTACATTTTAAATTCATACAATCACTTTTTTTCAAATTTCAAAAGCAAGCTAACGAAAAAATTGGTCGTTTCCTACAGAAATGACCACTTTGAGAGACTCGAACGTCAAAATATAAACGCTTTTATTGAAAAGGGGCCTCAAATTTTCATTTAAAGCAATATATCTTGTTTCGATCATTTTCGGGCATTAAGCTTAAATTTTTTGTT
>CM035595.1:59418711-59676211 GCA_020423425.1 Chrysopa pallens
AGTAAATGGAGAGAAATATAACTATATATTTACAATAGCTTTTTTACAGACGAACAAATACCATCAAATAATACCATCAGACTGGTCCAGTTCGAGCTCTGCTTGATCTACAAAAAAATGCTATATACGATTGCAATAAATCTCTCGGACAATCAATAAAATATTGTACATCACAAATATAATTTCTAACCTTTTTCAGCAATGGTATCAAACTCAGGAATTAATCAATTACAATCAACAATGGAATTAGCTGTTTGGATTTTAAAAAAGGGGTTACAGTGTCGGCATAAAATATGCGTATTGAATAGCGCGATAAATATCAGATACAGAAACTCGCAAGTAAATGGAATATTCGTTAACTTTCGTAAGGTATTTGTCTCAGTCCCCAACAGCCTGTTATTAACTGAATTTCATAATAATGGGATTAGTTAAATTAGTTCTTGAAAACTTCTTAATAAACAACAAAATAGGTAATGTCATTCATATAATGAAGGATGTTCTTCAGCAATTAAATCTTTTTATAAATATAAAGCAATATATGCTGGGTACGCGCAAAAAAGAAACAATGCACTAGAAAAATATTACAAGAGACACCAAGAGAGGGAACACCTACCATAAATTCAACATAGATTTCAAATTTACCAGGGTTCTTAGTCCTTACAATTATCCGATCGATTTACGTTAAAAATAATTATATAAATGATATTTGGATATGTTGAAATGGTTACTAATGGAATCAAGAATAATTGAATACCTTTTGAAATTTCAAGCGTCCGAGTCTCTTCTGCACCTACTGTTAGTCTGCCCCATAAGTATAACGACTTTTCAGAAAACAGTATCTTATTGTGTGTATTGTTGAACTTCAAATCGTTCAAATCGAAGAAATATTTTTCAGGCTAGTGAGTAATTGAAATGAAAAGCAAACGAAACTCTCTAACAGAAGTAAAAAGTTACAACAATTAAATGTGCATTTTTTGAATCGCCAGGGAATATTTTTGAAGCCGTCAGGGGATATTTCATTATGCGGGAATACTTTTAAATAAAGTGTTTTTATTCATTATTATAAACTATTACTATAAAAATTATATTACAATTTTCTTTTAATGCGCATATTGTAAATGAAAAATCTATATATATAAAAATCAATTGCTGTCAAATGCTAAAACTCGAGAATGGCTGGACCGATTTGGCTAATTTTGGTCTTGAAATATTCGTGAAAGTTCGGGGAAGGTTTAAGCGGTGCTAAATAATAAGTAAAGGAAAATACTATAAACGACAATTTAATTTTCGAATACAAAATGTTCCTAGCTGTGAAACATATTTTGTCTTTTTTTTTTTCTCACATGTTACAAATTATCATTTCCATAGAAACCAAAATCTAATTTTGAAATTCAAAATAAAACTTCTTTATCTCTTCTCACTAGCAGTATGACGAACTGTCAACTATATAAAGTGTGCATATCGCATTGTTCAAGTATTTGTAGGAATATACAACGAGTACCTTTTAAAGTAAAATATAAATTACCACACAGTTTACTGTGGAACAAATGTACATAGCTTTAGATATAAGTGTATATAGTAGGTTATAAGTATCTGTTACGAAACAAATGAAGGGTTTTTTCTATAATTTTTTGGAACGAAGTTCCTTACGGCAGGCTTGGAGGGGATAGGGATTTTGCTGCGCGACCGAACTGAAAAAAATATGATAGTAAAACCGTAAGAAAAAGTGCGTGGAATAAAACCTTTAAATGAGACGTAACTATAGTAACAATGTAATAAATATAGTAATAAATATAGTAATAAATATAATAAATATAATAAATATAGTAACAATGTCAAGTGAACCAAAAAGTGACTTGAATGCAATTGACAGTGATAATAGTGGGAAATTATTCTGTGCAAAAGAATTAAATACGTAAGTATTAGTTTATTCTTTATTAATAAATATATTTATAAATATATATTTATAAATATAAAATATTTTACATTGGTTAAGTAAGGTTTTCTAGGTTATCTTTCTTGATGATTCGATTCTACATTAGCCGAAGGGACTTCGTTCCTACCTGTTCCACGACACCACATCATTTTATTACCCAGAACAACGGAATTCCTTCGTCGAATCTGCTTCAAATTTTGCATGCAATCGATGTAATATCTATTGTCACCGCAACGTGTCCGGGTATGCTTTAAAATATATATTAATATCATTATTTATTCTAATTTTCCTTAGCTTTCAGTATTAAGAAATAGAGGAAAGTTGTTAAGATTATGTTATTATACTTAGAAAATGTTGAAGATAATTAGAAATATGTGGCAAAACGACGTTTGCCGGGCCAGCTAGTTTTACATAAAAAAATAATTAGTAATAATAATATTATTTATAAATATAAAAAAAAAAAAAAAAAAAAATACAAATATTTTAATAGAATTAGTACGATTTAAACCTAGCTCCGTTGTGATCAAAGGCATAAAAGCAACCAAAATAGCCCCAAATATCTTATTTCACCCAAAATACTGATTTTTCTTATGTTTGTAACTAATATATGAGTAGTGCACATAAATGGTTCTTGTTTTTATGATCTACGCATAGAGAAACATAAATTTTTTTCAGAACGCTTATGTGGATTGTTTTTCATACTAATGCGCACAAGTTGTTACCGATATACACTTCTGCAAATGGCTTGGTTCAAAATTATCGAACTGCGAAATGGTTGATTTCATGGTTTTTAATTCACTTGGTATTTTTGTAGCTTTTCCATGAAAACATTGCATTGTCCTATCTAACAAAGACAAAACTTTGATATTTTTTGGAATTTTATGCACAAGGGCGAATGAAATTTTTTTTTAAAACAATAAATATCCTATATGTGATAATGTGTTTTATACATAGGATGTAAAACAGCCCCGATGTTTTCGATATAAAAGCTGGCGTGAATTGAGAAAAAATTATTATTCGTTTACATATTTATGCAATTTATATATGTAACAATCAACCAATGAAAAAATAGTAGGTGTACTATTAAAAATAATGAAGTTTGATAGATTGTCCTATTAAGGAATTATGCCAACTATTAGGAATTTTGACACCCGCATTTTTCTAGCTGTTCTGGATTTTGCTAGAACTCGATTCTAAAAAAAAAAACGAATTAAAAAAGTCTAAGAAATTGATTTTCAATTGAACAAGTTTTTTCTGGAAGTATGGTGGTGGAAATCTATGTTTTAAAACAAATCTTCTAGACTCTTCTAGAGCATGAATATACAAAAATGAGCGAAAACCCTAAAATTATAGATATCCACCACGGGACACCACATTTTGAAAATCAAAATAAAATCTTTTTTGGTTTCTGAGATATACGTGTTCAAAAATGGGACATTTGGCGACGTGTATTTATAGCAAGGTGGCGCAAATACATTTTACATACATATACAGACATATAATACATCATACATTAGACATTATACACGCATAACTTGTAACTAGTAGGCATTAGCACTACCGTGCAATATGATTACTTTACTATATTATCTATTTTCCTTCAAATGTATAAAAAATATTTAATAATTCAAAAATATAAAAAATATTAACAAAGCACATTTTTTTATTCAAATGTAAAATAATTTTATAGAGCAAAATTTTCTTCAAATAATGATTTAATTTCATAACTCAACCACGATTATGGTAGGATAAAATCAATTTCTTGCATTTTATTGGAAACTAATTAATGCCGCCAATCGCTTCTTAAATACTGCTTTCTCAATGAGTTAGCGATATCGTTTTTGGTGTGTCGTTAAAATCATAAACAAGTGTTTTATTTGTGATGAGGAAGTAACTTCATCAAAAAGCAAACGCTGGAACAAAGAATTTGTGGGTAGATTTAGAGTCTATTAAACGAAATGCATGCTTGTTTTTAAATTGTAATTGTATAGTTTTCCATACAGGTGTCTCGTCAGTATTTGCATGCAGAATTAAAGTCTTTGAGAACTTGCATCTTATACTATTATCATTGAATCTTCCTTAATTTATGATAGTCGTTGCAATAAAATCCCTATTCTGCAACTAGGTCATTAACACCAGCAAAGCGAAGAATCACATCTTTATACCAACTGCCATTCCCTACGTAGGATACAGATATAAATACTTTATGGAAATGAAGAGTGTGGATTGGATATATACATTTTATTTTTAATTTTCTTAGTTTCATCTTGGATGAATTATCCACAAATGAAAGAATTCTTCTTTAATTCGAAGTTGAGTAAAGCAGCTCTCAGCACCGATAGTTCAGGCAGAGCTGATGTTGATGCGTCTTGTTTCTTGAGAGCCGCGATGTAATTTTTTCGACACAACGCGTGGATGAGAACTGAATCTCATTTGCTGATTTTACTTTCACAACTCTCTTGGCTAGTTTTTTAAGAGAACCTATCCCTTAATCCTCCACTGTGGAAACATTCAGACTCGATGCAGTTATATCCACATCATACACTAAACACTTGTAGAAGTACAAAATTTATATTATTCTTTCAAGGAAATCACTATGAAATTATTATACATTTGTATAAAAAATTATCATTGTTAAATTTTTTTATTTATTTTTGAATTGTTAATTATTTTTTATACATTTGAAGGAAAATATATAAAATAATAAACTAATATATATTCTTGAAGGGAATCTAAGGTTCAGCATTTATTTTTGGATGTTAGAGTTGAAGATTTATCTGGTCAAAAAGAGTAAAATTATTTTTTTCCAAAATTATACATTTTTTAAGAGCGAATATCGCGATAAATATTCAAGATATTGAAAAACTTAACTTGTTTTTTAAAAGTTCCCGTCCGGCTCAACAGCTACAAATGGAGACTTTTGGTATATTCACCTTCTAACTTGTCCAAACAAAGTTATAAAATCTAAAATTATGTTCAAAGCATTTTTCCTCTATAGTTTTTTTTTATAGAAACCGTTGCCTGAACTAAAACTGCACGAACGAATACTTGTTCGTTATATAATGACATTTAAATTTAAAGATACAATTGGCGACAAAAGTGTATAAAATGTACTCATTAGTTTCGTTTGAGTTTCATTAAATTATAGTCTCATAAATTACTCAATTATAAAAAATTTGTGTTTTCAACTCCTTTAATTTTTATCATTTTATAAAATTACTTTTGCCTAGCATGTAGACATTAATTTTAACATCAAACACAAAAATGTATTTGCTTTTTTAAAGCTGGAATATTATTTAATGTTTGTTGTTTTACGAATTTTATTTTCATATACTAATTAAATAAAATCATGAATTATTTTCATGTAGTAAATTAAAATCAATTTAAAATAATCCATATTTTACATAAAATGATGAAAATTCTCCTAAATCTCTTCCAGTTTGAGTGATTAAAATAATTTAACATCATATGTTCGTTAGAACATGAGATATGTATCGTAGAGAGTTCACAAGTCAACTTAAGTGCCAGTGCATTGGTCTCCTCCATCTCATCCAATTTGATTGTTTAATAGCTCAAATGAAAGATTTAATGTCACTGATTGTTCTAAAACCGTTCATCTTCATTAGAACAAGATAAAAAATTATTGGAGAACCCAACATTTGGAGAAAAAAAAGACCCATAAGAAATACATTTTAAATAATATGGTGACTCAATGCTTGTCATGTTGACTTGTAGATTGTTAAGAGCACAACACTTGTCATCTTTTTTTGTGATTACAATGATTAAAAGTATCATGCCCGTTTGGAAAATGTAACAGTTATTTGGATTGAATGATTTAAATTAAAACTATTAAATTATTATCAATAATTTATGCTGCGGAGCAACACACACGTTCACTAGTAACTTTTAAAAATGTTGGTTTCGATGTTTATGTTTAATCATGTTTCAAATGTATAAAATAATAATCCACCAAGTTTATGTAAACGGATTAAAATGATTTAAAACGAGTAAAAAATTGCTTACACTACTTTAAAGTCTGTCAGACCATGGCAGTGGTGCCCGAATTTCTTCTGCACTAATTAGTTTTTCCAATAAAAATAACAATATCTACATTCAGAATAAAAATAATAATGCATATAAAAATTACTTTTTCTGTAATTAACCGAACATAGTGAACGTGTATTTCACTGCATAAGCAACTGAGTTACCAAGGCCAGTAGCTCAGTCAGTCAATTGTAAATTATTCTTTTTATTTCCTAACTTTTTGTTTAATTTACAAGTAAATTGAAATATAATATTCTATATCGTATTTTAAATAAAATTTACAAAAATATTATCTTATCCAATATTATCTTTTTATTTTTTTAAATTTGGTTTATTCTGTGATTTATTTTTTCAATTCAACTACAACGTCATAATCAATTTACAATAACTATATGTAATTTACCTACACATATACATGTCGTAATAGATAGATAGATACATAGTCAAACAGATAGACAGTTTTATGAACATATTACAGACGAACGTACGTGAATGTTAAGCTATACTGACTGGTTCTGGTACTAGTACACACACAAACTGGAGTTTTCAAAGAACAGAAACTATAGATGTAGTAGAATATACGTATAAATCGTTACTGTGAAGCAAGTGAAAGATCAGTCTTTCTTAGACAATACAATTGTTGACAATTGAAAATCTATTGCCGATTTCAATTCACACAAAGTATTTTAGTATTTCTTGCCATTTTACTTTACATATGTGTTTTGATAGGTGTTTCAAAAATGGCTAGAACATTTCACAAATACATAATATGTGAAGTTTGTTTTACACTTTGCATTTGTAATGTTTTGTTGATTTTTCAGTGAATCAATGCACTGTTTAACAATTTTGGAGTTTATTGTTTTTGAGATGAACCTAATTTAAGCCTAATTTAAGGCGTATTTCCAGAAAATAACATAGATGTCTATCCTTAATGGATCAAAATACAAGCTTGATCGAACTCCAGCATTTTTTTTTTTGATTCTATTGGTATATAAGATTACCTTATCTTCCCATGAGGACCTGCCCAATATATTTACATCATATGGCTTGTAGAATTTGTATGTTGTTGACATATGATCACAAGTCTAACGAAAAACAAAATTTTGTTCCAACCAGTTAAATGCTATTTTGGGTTGCTATTTGTGTTGTTTTGCTAACATGAGGCTTGCAGGTAAGTTTTGAATATAGGATAACTCCTAGACACTCATTGGTGTCACAGTGATTCACTCAGAGTTTGTCGTAGTTGTATACAACACTCAAAAGTAAAAAATTAAAAAAACAAAGCCGCCTTCATAAAATTGAACTAAAAAGTCAATATTTTAAATTCATTAGCTGGCGTCAGCTTTAAAAGGTAATTGGTCGCAAGGAAATTATTTATAGAATTTTTTAATTTAAGATTATTTTTAACTTTCTTGTTCATTTTGTTTTTGAAGGCGATTATTTTCTTTTAAATTTTTTCTCTTAAATTTACTGTATAAAATATATATTTATTTCCAAGGGTGAAATGACCAAGAACTGAATTTTCGAGGATGGTATGACCGGTTTGAATTGTCCGAGGACAAATATCAGAAGGTGAATTACCTTAGAATCAACTCATCATTTGAAGTAAAAAATTAGATTCAGAATGATCGATGAACTTCTGGAACACCCAGTTTCGATTGAACTACTTGATCGTAATGTGTAGTAGTTTACTTGGTTGTCATTTAATTCTATATGCATATATACAAAGTTTAGGAAATTGAATTCTGTTTTACAATGATAATACTATTTTCATCATGAACATTCAATTTAATTATTGATAGTTATCAGTTTTGTAAACTTTTTTTTATCATAGAATACTTAACTACCAGGATGCTGTATTTTATAAACGCACATCAAACGAAAGATTATCTCTAATGAAAATTCATAATATTTTATATGCTTCAAATATGTTCCAAATATATAGATTAGTTAACTATGTTTACTACGAAGGCTTTTGCATCTGTTTTCATACCCCGCGTTCTTGAAATGAATGAGCTCCAAAGTTACTAAATGACGATACAATTTTAAGAGCTCATGCATGGTATTCGTACACTCTAAAAAATCTTGAAATAAAGAAATGGAATTCAAATATTATGTACAAAATTCTTTAGGCTATTATATTTTTTTAATTTTCTTTGTACAGTTTTCATTTAAATTGCAAATTTTCACACGATATTCGTTACGTTCCGGACATAAATATATTCAGGTATCTCTAGAAAGCTATGTGCCAATTTTTTAAATACATCATCTATATTTGAAACCAATTGCATTTATCCCAAAACTTAAGAAGAAATTCAGATAATTTTTTGTACAGATAGAAAGCGACAATGAAACACGATTGAAAATAATTATTGTGTTTGCCTTGCTCGTTACAGCATCACATAACTATTTAAAATTTTCAACTGGTAAAATCTGACAATCCCACAAGAAAAGAAAACAATTTTCATGTGTTATTATATTGCAAACTTTTCGTAACAATAAGAACTGCCTATTAAGTCTATATTAATAATGATAATAATATATAAAGTTAACAAAATTGTAACTTAACCATGAGTCGGGTTTTCAAAAATAGATTATTCTTGCTTGTTGTCTTTTCTTGTTGACTTCAAAACACTTCTACAGTGAGTCTACCAAAAGTTGTTGACTACAAAGTATGTAGTTATTATCATCACAAAAATTTAAAGACAGATTTTATTTTTGATTTCAAATAAAGAATATTTTCCTATACAATTCTTTAGTGAAGATATTCTATGATAGAGTAAGTTCATTATACTTTTAAAAGGGCCATATAATAGTATTTTTAAATGATAAATCAAAAGCAAAAGAAAACATATAACTGTTTTTATATAAGTAGGTATACATAATATATACATATACATGTGAACTTCACTTTTGACCTCATATTTTAAATGGAAAACCACTCTTTTTGATTGTAAATAAAAAAATAACAATATATGAAGAAAATAAAATACAAATATTAGAAAGAGAGAAATTCTAGTTCCTAAGCCTCAATAGTACAAGTATGATTATTTTTTGGAGCGCCTACGCACAACAAAAGTCTTTACAAAACTAGCGTTAAACAAAAATTAACAAATAAATAAATAATCCAATCTGTCTTTATATTTTTTTCTTAAAGAAACGTCCATTAATTAACCCTTGAACCCCACACAGGTACTGCAAAGTGATTTGTTTTCTATATTTGATCGTGCGTATTTTAGTTTAGTACTAACCGCAATTGGTTAAACAGTACACTGGCGACAATCTTAATTGACTGGATGTATTTTAGCTTTCTCATTATTTTATAGTGTTTGTATGGAACATTTTCCTAATTTTCAATTTATATATTTTTCAAGAGTAAGTATGGAACAGTTTATTTGAGGCCACGGCAACAAATAAACTCTTCCATAAAATGATCCACACTCTTGAAAAAATAAACTTTGCATTGAGTGAGTGCATTTATAAACATTTCGAGAAACGCTACTAAAGGTGGATTTTGAGGAGGGGTTTAAGGTAGATGACAGGTGAACCTCTAGAATCCACTAGACTTCCAATGACTCGTTTCTACGTATGTGAACGTAGATAAGTTTTTTGGGATTGTTTAAACAAAAAAGAACAAGGAAACCGATACGGTGTGACATATGTGCTAAATATCTGGTAAAAGTCAGCCAGAAATGCTCCCAATTAATATAAATATTTTATTTAAAAAAATTTGTGATCACAAGTTCACTTTTTTTTATGATGATAGTAAATTATTTTTTCCATTAATTGACTCTAATTAAAAAAATTTCTTTAGTAATAAATCTTTAGTATTCGGTATAGAAGCACCTATATGTTGGGATTGACATTTGGAGAACTTTCGTATCATTAAAATTTCATATATTTATTTTTGTTTTGCACAAAGGTAAAATTGTTTTTTCTAATAATTAATATATTTTATTTTAATATTATGAAAAAATTAATGCATATTTTTTATGTTTTTTCATTAATGTGATTAATTTGCAACAAAAACAATTTTGCTTAAGTCGACGCATTTTATCCAATTTAAAATAAGTTTACTTCAAATAATATTTAAAAATATTTTTTAACGAAATAAGCAAATGCATATAATTATAGCAATATCGGATGAAATGGAATTGCTGATTGATATAAAGAAATTTCATAAATTTTTAAATATTCAATGAATTTTTAGTTAATTTCGTAATTGAAATTAAGAATTTTTGAAGATATAATATAGTTTTGTTTTATTTTATAACATATTTATTTATCATTATCAATTATAATTCTACGACACTATTTACAAAAAATCCGCAAATTAAACTAATTACACATTATAGATAAAGCCAAATTTCCAATACGACAAGAAAAAAGGAAAAGGTCTGCAGCTGAACCGGGCTGTGTTTAGTCGTAAATGCATTGTTATAAGTCAACATTTAATAAAACACAAGCAGCTGTATTTGCATCACATTGTAAAGAAATGAATGAAACAGATGGATGGAAATGACCAGCAACAAATTGAGGCGTTTGGCTTATGAATACGCTACGGTTAATACAATAGATAACAATTTCAAAAGTATGTGGAAAATAGCGGGTCGTAATTGGGTTACAAGTGTTTTGACACGTGCCAATATGTTAGTAATTCAGCAATCGGCAGCAGTTAGATTAGCTTGAGCCAACGGTTTCAATAAAATAGTAGTTTTACGTTTTTATAATAATTTGATGTAATTGTATGTAAAATATAATTTCCAACGAAATCGAATTTATAACATAGACGAAATGGTCATCAGCACCTAAAACTTGGTCCTTTGCAATGTATTTGCATGGTTTCCGATAGTGGCTTAATTAATACAGAATTGTTGGATAAATGGTTACAACAAAATTTTGCTAATCTATTAGCAGATGATCATATATTACTATTCTCGATAATATGCACGTAAGAACGTCAAATATTGTAACGTTAACGCTTCTGTCAAATGGATGCCATTAACTTTAACCTCTTATTTTCGATCAAATATGATAAATTTATCAAATGTCATTACATCCTGGAACTGGAAGAGGTATCATACAACGTCATTAGTTTGTTCAATGAACCGAGCTAACAAGAAGTCAGGTTGTGTAATGCAGCATCAAGATTTAAGTAAACTGGAATATATCCCCCTTCGTTGGTGACGGAATAAAATCTTTCAGAAAATTGTAAAATCAAATAAATTAGTAGACGTGATTCAATATGAGAATAATGAATATTTAAAAATAGAAAAATTTTTACCACCGACTCAAAATATTTCCACATCAACTCTTAAGGTTTTACCCAGAATGAAAGAAAAAAGTCGTAACGGAAAAAAATTAATCGCCAATTGTTACAATTAGTACATATAAAACCACTTAGTAAAGAATCAAAACGACCATAAAAACAAAACTTCATAATTAAAAAAATCTCATAAATTTCCTGTGAATACTCCTCTTTAAAACAAGAAAAAATCATATTATGAAAAATTAAAGCAACAGTTATTTCCAATATGCAATTAAAAATATATAGATCCACCAATCAAAGTTTGGATATTATGCCAAGCTTTGTCATCAGCGGATTCGGGACATATGTACTTCATACGCATGTATGATGAATATATTTCATGAAATTCTGACGCGCGTATTTAAGTACACGCGCCCATTTTTTATACATGCATATTTTTACTCTGTACAAAGGGTCGACTATACGCATTTAATTCGAACGCGTTTACTAAAGCATTAATGATTAAGTTTCTGCCATATAATTGCGCTCATTTATTAGCATTCTTCGTTAAGTAAAATAATTTTTTAAGTTCTACTATATCGTTAATTCTTGAAAACGAAATTTTTTTTTCTTTATTCTTATTTTATTCTTTTATTCAAAGCCTAAAGAAAATGCTTTTAGAAAAGCATCTTTTTGTTTTTGTTCCTTTTATACTCTGTACGATGAGATTTTCGAATACAAAAATTCGCAAACTTTACCCTACTCTCTATACAGAAAGCGACAGCCATAGTAAAAACACTTTGTATTTGCCATAGACAGCATATTTATTTTAAGACAGTTAATAGTAATCATTTAATTATTAGTAAGTACTTAAAATGTTAATTAATGATACAAAAGTATTACTTTTATGGTTTGATACTATGACTGGAAACAAAGTATAAGTGCGACGACTCTAACGATTATAGTTTCGATGGAAATGATGTTAAATGAAAATTATCGGATTTGTAACGTACATGAAGTGAGAGTTTGTAAAATAAGAATACGTATGTGAGGTTTTTACACTTTTCCGAACAATGTTTTTAAGCGAAAATTTGATATATCAATTTAATCGCCGCAAAGTGTCAATCTGCAAATTTTCAGCTCAATTGATGACGGGAATGGCGTAACAATTCGATATATAGTTTTTTCGACACATAAAAAATCAAATGCTACGAGTTAAAAAAACGGGAATTGTCAAAAAGTAAAGTGTGTATTAATCTAATATATGATGAAATAAATGAAACCCAGATTAGTTTAACATTTACAAGTCAATAAATAATAACCATACTGCAGAATTTAAGTGCTGTCATCATTTCCCAATGTAATAAAAGTACACAAAATTTGTATTTGCTCCATGTGATTTCTGAAATTCCTTATGATCAATTATCTATGGAAGTGGCCTCCTACCATTTTAATACTTACAAAATTGATTCGCGTCAGCTCCCACTTAGAAAGATAAGTATCGATCATGAAGTTTTAGAAAATATATATCACGCATTCACCAGATTTTTGATACCATCAAATCGTTTCACAGTTCGAATCGTTTGTGCGAATAAATACACTGTTAGTTTGTACCTTATGTTTATTTTATTAAAATAAAATGTTCCTTAATTAATAAGTCGAAAATTATTTAAATAATAGTATAATATAACTGGGCCTGTGAGCTGCTCCGCAATAATTGTGGATAATAATTTAATAGCTTAAATTTGAATCTTTTTCATCTGTGACATTTTCAAACTGACCTGATGCTATTAATCATTCAAATCACACAAAAATGTGATTAGTGTTGAGTTGGGCCTAAACGATCATCAACTTTGAGTGTTAAATATCTAAAATGAAAGGTATTGAGTTTTTTCTCCAAGTGTTGTGATAGGTTTGTATCAAAATGTCTCCAGTTCTGATGAAATAGAGGTCTAAGAAAACACAGTAGCCCGAGACCCTTCATTTGAACTATTAAACATTTAAAATGTATGAGAAGGACCAGAGTAAGGCGCGAACATTCAATTTTCATCACTTTTTTCATATATGGATAATATTTGGTGTTAAATTTCTATGTTTTGTTATATTATCAATTTCCAAATGATTCGTAAAAATGATCAATTATACTCATTTATGTGACATTGAATTTGTAAATAGAGACTCATTTGGTTACGCAACATTAGTGACATAGTACAATTGTTTTAGTTTCGTAAGTAAAACACTTTGTTTACAAAATCATGAAAAAATTTATGAAAACTGTTCCGACCGGGCGGGTTGTTCAATTCAGCTTATTTGTATTATTTTTTAATTCTTAATGATATGTATTTTTGTCCAGATGAAGCATTGGATTATATTCTTTTGCCTTTCTCAAGTTATACTCTAATTCGATGTTGTGATAAATTTTTCTGTCAATATCTAAGGTCTAAGAACACTCTGTGATACAAGACCCTGCATTTGACCTTTAAACACTCAAATTGGATGATTTGGAGGAGAGCAAGACGTGGACACTCAACTTGACTTTCAACTTAGTAAGAGAGTTTCTCCACTCAAAGTTAGATATCTTCTGTTCTTATGAACACAGATAGTTCTTTATGGTCACACTGGGATGAAGAAACGGTCCATAAGATATGTATATTACGTTATTTGGCTACTCAGTCTTCTTGAGTTGACTATCATAGATATAAAACACTCAAATTGGATGAGTTGCTTAAAATTTAAGATTCAAAATAATTTAACTTGCTCAATTATTGATTGAAATTGGATATTAGTACTAGTCTAATGTACGTATACTGCAGCGGTACCAGTTTGTATGTTTATTAAAAACAAAAAAAAATTTTGAATTAATGTTTTGTTATTCATATGAGATTAATGCCCGAATTTATAAAAGGGAAAGTTTTAAGACATGAAACATTCATAATCGAAACTCAAAATTGTCCAGCTAGACTACAGAAAATAAATAAATTTACATTTAATAAATTAAAAGACAAAAATATTTTTAAATTTAAATTTCCTAAAAAGAAAAAATAAATTTTTAATTTAAAACTTTTAATATCAATATAAAACATTATCCCATGTGATGGGCAGAAAAATTATTATTAAGCTATTGCATAGCTTCTATCGCGGGCCTTGAGCGCGGGGACCGAATCCAGAAATTCCGTAACAAACAAACCTGATATGTTACAAATCATCATTTCCATAGAAACCAAAATCTAATTTTGAAATTCAAAATAAAACTTCTTTATCTATTCAAAATAAAACTTCTTTATCTCTTCTCACCAGCAGTATGACGAACTGTCAACTATATAAAGTGTGCATATCGCATTGTTCAAGTATTACCGGAATCATTGCATAGCTTCTATCGCGGGCCTTGAGCGCGGGCACCGAATCCAGAAATTCCGTAACGAAAAAACCTCACGCTCCCCACTCCGGCGGGCAAGGAGGTGTGGCTTGACGAATCGAACGAGCTGCTCCGAAATCGGACGAATACATAAGCAGCTGTTTATGAGAAAGTATATAGGTGTATAGGTGTAAGAAAAAGCAATACTGCATGAATAAAATAAATAAATAAAAAATTATAATTGCATAAGTTGATACAAAATGCTATGCAATAGCTTTACCGCGGCAGTCCCCGAGTGCCACACGATTTTTTTTTTCATAAATTGCTTTCTTAACATGTCTAGAATACGGTTGTGTGAATTAAAAAAATTGAATTAAAAAAATTCGAGGGCGATATATATATATATATATATATATATATATATATATATATATATATATATATATATATATATATATATATATATATATATATATATATATATATATATATATATATATATATATATATATATATATATATATATATATATATATATATATATATATATATATATATATATATATATAGAATAAAGAGTTGTTCGGATCGCTGTGTTAGCAGTCGAGCAAGTGATATAGTTAAACAAGCCAGGATTGAGTCAAGAGCTGAACTTTGAACGAGTTTTAAGAGGAATATGCAGGAATACTCAATGGACCAGGTATTGCCTATTGAGGGTAAGTTCAGATTTTCATAGTTTTAAGCGGGCTTGATTTAACGGCGTTTTTCTCAAAACTGTGTTTTTCAAACTTTTCTCCATCGTATATCAAAAACGGCTTGACCGGTTGACTTGAAATTTGTAGGGTACATTAAGCACATGTAAACGCATGGAATGAAATTATTATGAAACAAAAATTGCCAAAATCTTTGATTTTTTTTTATATCAAAAAACATAAACGCAAAATGTGCAATTTTTTTTTCAAATGTATTCATAAATATATATATATAAGTATATTCATTTGATAATTCCATTACATGTATTAAGGATTACACATTAAAACGCCGCTTAAACAAAAATTAATGTTTCAGATAACCCAATCAGCTGGAATCCTGGAGGAAGTGCGAGCCCATTTTTGAGAGTTGGGTTTGTTCATAACGTTATTACTCATGTTCTACACAATATTTTTAGCTTAAAATTTATATTTATACTGTCAAAATACATGTTTATAAATGATAATAAACTTAAAACTCTACCTATTTACTGGTCGTAGAAAAAAATCCTTAAGGTCTTACAGGCCGTCACATGAGATAACACCCTTAATAGTTTAACTCAATCACATCAAGTTATTCAATTTATTTGTTTACCTACTGAGGTAAATTTCGGGACAGGATTTTATATCATATAAAAACGTCCATAGCAAAACTTTAAAATTAAATGTTTTTTATTTTTTATTTTTAAAGTATTTAAATCAAAGCTTCAAATTATGAAAGGTTGTTTATTTTTTATTATTTTTGATATTTTAGTTATCGCTTTAATAAAAAACCACAAATTTATATTATACAGAGTTTCATAACATTTACTTATTTAAACGTGTAAAACGGCGAAATCGGTTGAATATATCTCCTTCAAATTAGTTTGCAAGATTCCACCGAACATACATTGCTAGTTACATAAACGCTTTAAAAAAAGACATTGACTTTAAAAAAACAGATTTATAGTCACTTTTTCCAAATAAGTAGCTTTAAATTGTAGGTTTTTCTTGTTAATCTTCTTAGAATACTCTAAGAAAAATAAATATTTTTGTGATACCTCCGGTATATTCTTCTTTTCCTTTTCCTTTTGTTTTTTTTGTTTTTTTTTTTATTAAAATTTAATAATTTAATTATGAAGTTCATAAAATAACGAAAAAATTATAATTATTTAAATTTCTTAAATAATTATATAGAATATATACAATATTTTAATGAAAGACAAAAATAGTTTGCAGGAAAAAACATTATCTCCTTTATCACATGAATAATAATAAGTATTGTATTATATATATAATCATTCTCTTATTTCATTTCATCGTTTTTCTGTGTTAGAATGTCGTTCGTTGTCTTTTACTGAAACGTGATATCTTTATGAAAAGATAATTCTATTGAAACAACGAAGATGACTTCTTTTATTCGAATTCCGTCTCAAAGTTGTAGTGGTAGTATTATCGTCTGTTTTTAAAATGATGTAGTAATGTGTATCAAAAAACCTGGCAACAAAGTCACGTAACCGTTAAAAAGTATAGTCAGAATTACCTAAGTACAAAAATTTATTACGTATAAGATGTGGTACATAAATAGAATTTTGTTAAAAGACGCCATAATCGAACTTAATGGCATTAAACCATCATTTGAAAGCTTTTTAACTAAGCTTATGCAACGAACTTTAAGCACGTCAGATCTTAAAAAGTTAAAAAGCTTTCCAATAATGGTTTAGATGCCAAAAATATAATTATATAATTTATATAATTAAGTGCAATTATGGCATCTGTGAACAAAATTCTATTTATGTACCACAGCTTATACATAATAAATTTTTGTACTATATATATATATATATATATATATATATATATATATATATATATATATATATATATATATATATATATATATAATAAAAAATTAAATGGATGATGAGCTGAAATTTAAGTGGCATATTCTAGACCAAAAAATTGAGTTTGTTATATGTGTTTATAATTGTTTGGATTACGTATTGTATGTGTTTTATCAACGCTACTGATTGAAAATAGTTCAAACATTGATAATCAAATGTTCAGTATCTTAATTATTAACACGATTTGTTCTTCTCTTGTATATTGTTGATATTTACTGTTCTACCGATTCCTGTGGTTACTCGTTATGTTGAACTGTTCAATCCTTTTAAGGAGGAGTACCCACTCATTCCAATACAATGTCAATTATACTATAAAGATTAAGAGAGTAATTTTAATTACCTTAATAATATAAGAAAAATTATCAAAATCAGAACAGTTTTGACCAGTTCCGATATTATACTCTTATTTTTCTAATATTCTGGATATTTATGACAATTTGTAGTATGCATTACAAAATTCGGAATGAATATTAGCATATACTTTTTCAACAATATTGAATTAAGTACTTATATTCGTGACACCAGTTTGAAAATTATAGTGTGAAAATAATATCGTGTTTTTGAAACATTTTATTGTAACCACAAGAATATCATATGTATAACGTTTATAATTTTCAAAACTTTGACTATTTAAATTAATGAAAATGGTGTTTTACTTATGAAACTTTTTAAATATAATATACGAACTATGACAAATGTTAATAATCTACGCTTTTGTCTCCAATACTTATAACACAGACGGACAAAATCAAAAACAAAAAAAATAAATATCTTGTATTTTGGAAACGATATCTTTTTACCACATGACGCATTTGATTTAAATAGTTGAACAGCACGTCTTCTATTAAATGTCAAATAAAATAATTAAAAATAAAGAATTTTAAAAACTGACTAAAATATAAGCTCTAAAATTGATTGTTAATTTGTTCCCGTAAAACTTCTTTAATTTACAAAATTCATCAAATGAGGGACTATGAAAAATTTGAAAATAAAACATGTTGACACTTTAGGTACTAACGGGGGAGGGAAAAAGACGAACAAAAAATAACATTCAAAAAATTCATAACCCGCGTGACCATTAACTACAGTAGTTTTAGATCATTTCCATCGAAATCAAAATCAATATATTTGAAACTAAGATAATAAATAGTCCTCGGACTTTATAATATATAACCTTAAAATTATAACTTTTTAAATTATATATCACTCCAATTAATTCACATTTGAAGTGACAATAGCTTTGAAATACACACACACACACATACATATATATATATATATATATATATATATATATATATATATATATATATATATATATATATATATATATATATATATATATATATATATATATATACATATGGCTTTGCCGTATTTAGTATATATATTTCAAAGCTATTATCACTTCAAATGTGAATTAATTGGAGTTATATATAATTTAAAAAGTTATCATTTAGTCTAAACATCTAAACATCAAAGTCAAATGGGTTTGAGCTGCGCATATAAAAGACAAACATTTTAACAAAAAAGTTAAACTGCTGAAAACCTGAAAAGCCTTTATAAACCTTTTTTAAAAAGAATAAACCTTCGTAGTAAACTTACTAACTTAGTTCTAAACCTAATGTAAGTATACTTAATATTGTATAAGTTTCAATCGGCGGATTCGAATCACAGTTTACTAATTTATTAATTTGCTTGTTCAGTGCCGAGTCAAATATTACTTTAGTATACTTACAGTAGCTTAAGAACTTAGTTATTCAGGTGAAATCAGAAAGGGTTTAATATGTTTTGCTTTTCTGTTTTAAAATATGTAGGTTATAAATAAATCGTCTCTATTTATACACCTTTGCCTGTACTTACTAATAAAAGCGTCGAATGAAGGAGCACTTTGATTTTTTACCGGTTAATAATAAAATCGCACCAAATAATGTATAAGCTGATATTGCGGTACATATGTAAAATATCTTGCCTACGCATATTTTTTTAAAAAGTCTTAATAAATAATGAAGTATGTCCCTTAAGGGTATATCACATAATACAAATATATTTAAGACAAACTTGGACGCAGACATCCCTCATTTTAAAATAAAATTGTAAAAACGAAGGACAGCTCGCAATTAAAAATGAATACCAATTCATTGCATTTTGATTAATTGCTTAAGATTTTGTTTAACTTTTCATAATTTTAGAAATTTCCGCTGTTTCTTCCACCAGAATATTCGATAAAATAAACAATTCGAAGTAATGATTTTTTTTGAAATTTATAATTTACAAAGATAATAGTAATACGATTCATAAAAAGATTATACATCCATCCACACATATATGCATACAAACTTACATGCATACATAAAATTAAATAATATATATTCTTTTAATGTGAATTAATGATAAGAGAAACCATTTATAATATTTTTGGTTTTTTAAAATTCTGTTTTATTAATAAAAATATTCAAATAAAATATATTCAAAATAAGGCTAAAACCGAATAAGATACGGAAAAATGACATCCAATACGTATAATTTCAAATAATTAATTTTATATTCCAGATGATACTAGTAAAATTTTCCTCGATCGAATCGGATCTTTTAGCGAGCCATTATTCTTCGTTAAATATTATATATACAGAAATAATAAACAATTATTTGTCTTGTTTTTAATGATCTTAATACTATTCAACTAAAGACTTTGGTGAAAACATATTTTTTTTTACCCCTAAGTTGCCACTTAACTTGGTTTTATCATTTCAATTCGCTTTTACCTCACGAACATGTATCTAAGTAAGTTTAATTTTTAAATAGTTAAAAATTAGCAAGAAATGGAAACATAAAAATCTTTATTAAACAAAGAGGAACCTACGATAGTATAACGTCACCTATACGGTATTTTGACGAATATCCATAAGATTGCATATGTTACTTTGTTTTCCAAGAAAGAGATAGAAAATAATCTTTGAGACATTATAATATTTCTGTTTTTAAATCAATTGTAATTTTGTTTTTAAGTTTATTGGGTCTATTAAGGTATTTAGTCTATTTTCACAATTTTATGTGTAAAATAGCAAATTTTTTTAATGAAACTTCTGTATTTAGGTTGAAAAAATACATAAAATAAGCTGGTTACATAATTCATATGCTTTCTTGTATGCCTAATCGAATACAACTATATATTGATTTTAAACTATTATGAACGTTTATAAATGGACTAAATAGGATAAATATATTAATTAATTTAAGTCAAACTGTTTTATTTTTACCAAACTTAACGTTTCTATGAATTTGAAAATAAATTACATTTTACCAAAAAAGTTTTAATTATAACAGTTACGAATGATTTATAGAGGCTAATTCAGGCGAATAATTGATTTGTCAAGCAATAAATAAGTTCAAAATAATGAAAAACAAACAAATATTATAGCTCACTACACATTTGGAAATCCACGATAGCTTAAACGAAACACAAAAAATAATAACTTCTTTTATTAATAATTTAATAAAATACATCCAGATCATCAATAAAGAAACAGAAAAAATGTAAACTTTGTCGGAATTGAAACCTGACACCTTTCGGTTACCAGTCCTGAATTCTACCAATTATACCCACCCGATTTCACTGCAGTAAAAGTGATGAAGATCAATGTAGAGTGTCCATCATAAAACTGCGTGAAACGTTCTCCACCGCATTACACCAAGAATTAATGCAATAACATGCAATCAGTTAACTTTTAACAGTTTAACAGTTTTGTTACAGGCTGATTTAAAAAAGATGTAGCGGTTATGATAGTTACAAGCCTAGTCAGGTTGTCTAATCCAAACTAAAGTTCTATTTATCTGGCCAACGGCCACTTCAATGGCGGATATCATTTATCCACGATGAGCCTGGTGGACTGAATTTGGATTTGATTGGAGGGAAATTTCCATTTATAAATCGTCTGGTGTTGGAGCAAATATTATTTTCACCACTTTGCACAGAAGAATTCAATGATTTGTCGAGTTAATTGCCAACATTAGAGTAGTCGGAACATTAATTAAACTGGGTTCAGAGATCGCATTCATAGACCCACTAGTGAGTGAGTGAGAACTAACAGTTCTATATTTAAATTGTCGATTGTATAAGCGAAATGAATGCACAATCTTTTCCTTTATACACTTTAATGTATGTCCGTATATTCAATGCGAATTGTATTAATTTTATTAACGTTTTATTAAAAAAAAAATTTTCATTAACGTGTTTAGCGTATACAAGTTATGTAACATATTGCTTCATTAATACTCATTCTTTAATGGAACACCAACCTCTCCCACACAAAATAAAATATCATTTCGAAATTTAGGGTTCTTAATTATAAATTTTGATTGTAATATAACAAAATATAAATAAACTTTTATTCTTTGAAAATTTCTATTAACAAAATTTAATGCGGAAATTATACTACTGTTTCGCACGAACTGAAACTACTCTCGTTATATTATTTTTATAAGGAAACGTATTCTTTATTATACCTAGAAGACATTTGAGCGGTGACACACAATCTTGTTTTAATATAACTACCATATTTGGTGTTAGACTTCATGCAGAATTCCATTTCTTAGGTGTAACGTTGTCAAATATTCAACTCGCCAACGATACTAAAAATCGTTTATCATTTTGTCTATTAATTGGAAGCCATCAAGATGATTTAAGGGTTCTGAAAATAAATCTGGAGAAGATAAATTTTGTAAGGGACTCATTGTCAAAAATGGCTCGGCGTTAATGTTGTGAGTTAGAACAGACAGAGATCTAGTAAAGGCATAATTTAGGTGAGTAATGTTGTCATTTCTTTGTGAGATAATATGTGATTATTCATGGCTTTAAGTAAATGGGTTTTAGCGGATTTCCTCCAAAGTAGTGTGTGGCTGGAACATTGTATTTCCAGTCTACGGGAGGTAATTTCATCCCCTATTATTGGGTTCCGAGAAAACCAAAAGATACAAGTTATTTAAATTTGATTTAATTCCAAAAAAATTAGTCCCTTGATCTGAATACAGACAAGTACATAATCCACGGTGAGGTAGAAAACGTTTTAACACTTGCAATAAATGATAGGTATTTTAAGAACTAATTCAAGATGAACTTCAAGCCTGGCTCCCTGCTTAAAGGAATATTTATAGGTCCAAGACAGTCAACAGCCATATGATAAAATGCTTTCGATTCGTGTATTCGTCGGGACTTCAACCATGAGTAAAAAATGGTTTTTGATACCTCTTGTATGCGGTTTTGTATACCTCTTCTACCAGCGAGGATCCAATACATCTGTCAGGTTAGATGCTGAATTCAAGTGAATTTTAAATCTAAAGTGATTTTGAACGGTGATAATAGTCTTTAAGTATTTTTACAAACGGATCCTTTTGGCAGAAGTACGAGACGCTGTTACTGATGTGTAAGATTGGAGTTTGATAATATTACCAACCTCCTCCCTTAAATCAGTACGTTTTCTATGAGTGTGATTTCTGCAGTTTTCAGCTCATTAGTATTAATGCAATCGTTTCCAAAAGTGGTGCGAACTAATTTCCAACAGTTTGACAATCTACTAGTTTATTGATCATAACAACTGTCTTTTGGTTCACAGTAAAGATACTATTTTTGCTCAAGACTAAGGTGCCGAACTATAATGGTTTTTATCGAGGAAGCGGAGCTTTGATCACCTTTTCGGAGGTGTACAAAGAATATCAAAATAATTTTTAGTGCCGTGGTGAAGCAAAAGAACACTCTAATGTGAGCTCTGAGGCCGAATGTATTCTTTATCGTACGTTCTTTTTTTTACATATGAAAAGGACAGAACGATCACCTTCAATAAATTTCATAAGACTATATCTTATATATTTAAATGAGCAATTCTTATTATAATCTTTATATAATTCTTATATATATATATATATATATATATATATATATATATATATATATATATATATATATATATATATATATATATATATATATATATATATATATATATATATATATATATATATATATATATATATATATATATATATATATATATATATATATATACAAGAATTGCTCATTTAAATATATAAGATATAGTCTTATGAAATTTATTGAAGGTGATCGTTGAGCTGTCCTTTTCATATGTAAAAAAAATAACGAACGATAAAGAATGCATTCGGCCTCAGAGCTCACATAAGAGTGTTTAATACTATTCTTTTGTTTATTACTATATATATATATATATATATATATATATATATATATATATATATATATATATATATATATATATATATATATATATATATATATATATATATATATAATTGGAATCTCGGAATCGGCTCCAACGATTTTCATGAAATTCAGTATATAGGGGGTTTCGGGGGCGATAAATCGATCTAGCTAGGAATCATTTTTAGAAAATGTCATTTTATTCGTGTTTTATCGATAATTTTTATAATACATTGATATATTTGTTTAATATATCAATATATATATTAATAGTCATATAGTCATTGGAGTGGCTAAGTGGTAGCGTGCTGGACTCGTCTTCCGCCTCGACGTAATATAATTTCCAAAAAACACAATTTATATTAAAAAAAAAAAAAAAATACCGAGCAAAGCTCGGTCATCCAGATATTTTTCATTAAAAAGGAATCAGTAAATAATTTTGACATATATGTTTATGTCTATAATGCCTTGTTATATGAGGAATTTTAATTCGTCACATGGTAGAAATGTTTTTATACTTTTGTATAATAGTTTAATTTGAGAATTCTTTCAATACGGTTTATTGTGTATATTCTGAACTTACATTAATGATTGTATTAATAATTTCGTTCTGCTTTAGTGTGAATCATTTGAAATGATCAATCAAATTGACTAATGTCAAACGAACACTCTTTAAAGTCATCGCAAAAACACAAACACAAAAAAAACACTCTAGATAGTGCCTCTAGAAATGCATGTTTAACCTACACGAATATATTTAAATGTCTCATGAAATGTGAAAAATATCAATTCCTATGCTGTAACACCTTAGACGTATTGAATTTGTTGGAGAAATATCAGTTTTCATTCGAGAATATATTATTATAGCTCGATAAAATGTACTAAAATGTATACGTTTATTCACAGTATGTCTGCCAAAAACGGATTTATGAATAATCTGCTTAGTACAATGCGGCTGATAATAAAATAATAATCGTAAATCCAAGAATTCGTTTAAAATCACCACAGAATATCGTTGTACAAACTCTTACGGAAGCTATCCAAAAAGAAGCCACAGAATCTACTTCGGATATAAAAAGTTCTAAGCCCAAAGCCCTAAGACCACAAAATCTCAGATGTATGCTTGAAAAGCGTAGATGAAAAAGAATCGGGCAACAAACAAGATTTTTTTGACATTAAAATAATTTTAATAAATCATCTCGAAATTCGAAACGTTTGTTTTGAAATTTTAAACAAAGTTATATTCATGACTATCTCGTAAATATATCTCCCACTGAAGCTTGTGATTGTTCATTATGGGAAGCAACAAAACGTAATAAACAGACACTACACCATGTTCCACCCTTACGTAAGGCTGATGGCTTCTGGGCAAGAAGCTGCAATGAAAAAGCTTTTCTTTTCACTAGATGAGCCAGAGGAACAAATAGAAGAATTTCTAAGTGCTCCTTTGAAGTTATCTCCTCCAATTAAACCTTTTTCTCTAAATGATATACGTAACAGAATTAAATCTCTAAATCGTAACACACTATAGTTTGTTCAAATTACAACAAGGATTTTACGAGAGCTTCAAAAAAATGAGATCATCACTATTCTGTTTATATTCAATGCAATTGAGACTAGGATACTTCCCCTATCTTAGGGGATTAGGATTTATTAAAATTTAATAAATCATACTAATTTCAAAGCCAGAAAGACCGATTAACGAAGTCAAATCATATCAATCTATTAGTTTATTACCAACATTGTCCCAGCTCTTTGAAAAATAATTTCTTCAAAAATTACAAATTATATTGAAGGAGTTTTAAATCATTCACGATTATCAGTTCGGTTTTCAGTAAAACCTTTAGCATCCTGGCTTGTTTGTCAATTTAAAGGCATTTGTTTCATGTACTTACTTATGCGTTTTAAAATTCTACACAGAAGACACTTTCAAGTCTTTCTAATTTGTTTCTTCATCTAATCTGGTGTACTGCAGGGTAGTGTTCTAGGCTCGACTCTTTATCTTATTATAACGCGGATTTACAGTCGTCGATATAAACATAACTGATACATTTGTAGATGATACTGCCATCTTATCCATTGAGCTACATGGTCCAAATGTAGCTTCACAATGACTACAAAACAGTGTCAATTAAATACAACATTTGTTGCATAAATGGCGTATCCAAGTCAACGAGACGAAATCTGTTCAAATAACATTTATTGTGAGACAAGAGACCGTCACAGCTGTTACAATGAATGGGGTGGAGTTAGTTTTCGACAAGCAATTAATGTGAAATTTCTGGGTATATACCTAGAAAAAAAACTAACATTGTGTAAAAATATTTGGTTAAAGATAAAACAGCTTAACTTGAAATTTTCTAAATTGTACTGGCTTTTTGGACAAAGTTCTAAGTTATCATTAGACAATAAAGTGCTATTGTATAAAACAGTTCTTAACAGTGTGGACATATAATAATCAACTACGTGGAACTACAATTAACAGATATACAGAAATTCTCCAAAGATTTCAAGTCAAGTGTTACGATCAATAAGTGAATCCCCGCGGCGTGTGTGTAATGACGATATTCACAGGAGTCTGGATGTGCCCACAGTGCATGAAGAAATTATGTGTTTCAGTGACAGATACTTGTCTCGCTTCGAAAGGCAGCCAAACACTGAAGTGATAAATCATTTAAGCAATTGTGATAGTGTAAACAGACCAAAGAGACAAAATGTTCTAGATTTAACATTTAGATATTTAAGAAGTTCTTAGTTTTAGATATATAACTTTCAGTTATATATTAAGTAAATTACACATGCTTTTAGTATTATATCATGAAGGTGGATACCAGTAGGTAGATCACCGTTCAAACCTGCATATTAGTCATTTGATTTATTTACAATTTTATTAAGAACTGATAATAAATACTAGGTATCAAGAAAAAAAAATGCACTCTTAAGACAAGAAATAATAATTAAGACATTTTTATTCGATTTAAACAATATTCAATCAACGCCAGAATATATTATTATTACTTTTATATTACAAATTAATGCTTATTAAAAGTTTATAAAAATCTAATTAAATTAACATTTATATCTCTCTTTGTACTTCTTGTAAACTTTTACCTTTAGTTTCAGGCAAAAAAAAATATGCAAAAAATGTGTATAAAATACAGCACACTGTAAAAATTAAATATAAATACTGAAGACCACAATTTCTGTAAATAATACCATATATTTGAATTAAAATAAAGCCACAAAAACTATTGGCCGCTGAAGCTATTAATCCAGCAGTTGCACGAAAATGAGTCTCAAATAATTCACCAACATAAATATTTACCATTGACATTTGGCCGAAAGCAAATATTATAAAATACCAAAAAAATAATATAAACAATATTACAGAATATTTTGACACTTTTTCTATTCCATATTTGAATTCACACACATAATACAGTGATATTAAAGATGTAAACAGACCAATAAGAATGCCTGAATTAATAAACAAAAAACGTCGTCCAAAATTATCTATAAATAGAGTTGATAAACAAGTTCCTATCACAAAACATATGATCAATACTATTGATCCAAAATAGGTAGATATCTTTGGTATTGACTCGTTTAAAACTGTTGGTAAATAAGATAAAACTATGAAAGGACCGCTACATTGTTGTCCTATGATAGTAATCAGAAGTATTGATAAACTTTTTCGAATCATTTTTGTTTGTAAATAATTACAAAATGATATTTTGTTTTGTTCTTCTAAGACTCTACATTCTTTGATGTGAAGCAATTCCTTTTCCACACTCATACTTTGACGGAGTGTTTGTAATGAGTTTTTTGCCAATTCATCCTTGCCTTTCATTATGTAGTAATTTGGTGTTTCTGGTAGGAAATAAAGAGACATGCAACACTGGACAAAACTAAATGCAAAAACAATGATACTGATTGATTTTAACGTCATAATAGGTTGTATAAAATACATAATAACAAAACTGGATGACATAAAAATTACTGTAAATGTTCCTAATATTCCACGTACTTTTGGTGATGATATTTCCGTAAGGTATGTGGGTAAAGCCACCATTGTGATGCCCGTAGTCAAACCAGCCAAAACACGTGCCATATACACCATATACACATTTTTCATAAATATTATTAACAAGGAGGATAATCCAGTAGGTATTATTGTAATTATCAACGAGTATTTTCGACCAATAGTATTTGCTAGATATGCTCCGAATATTGCGCCAGGCAATGATCCTGCATATAATAAACTGTTAATCCATGAAGCTTCTACATTTGATACAACACCAATTGGTGATAATACTTCGTTTTGTAATATGAGTATTGCTGGTCCAAACCATGTTAACTGTGTTCCAGCAATTAACATTGGTAAAGCCGCTGAAACATAGAATTTTTCAAATTAAAAAAATAAATATCTATAATCTTATAAGTTTAACGTTTTTATCGACGTTGTTCTGATTTCAGTAATCAAGAAAATTCTCTTTAACAAATGTAGTTTTAGAGTTTGTTTTGGGGCTGCATTTAGTAACTTTAAAACCTTAATGATGTATTGTTTCAGTCTGAAAAATGTGCAATATACAAAAAAATGCAAAAAATATATGTCCTATAGAAAAATACGATGCAATTTTAATTGCAAATAAATTCGACATGAAGGCAATAATCCTCCGAATGATCAATAATACACAAGAGGAATGACTAAACAATTAAACACGAATATAGAACTTTATACGTGTGGAATTCAATTTATTATTACTATTTAAAATAAAATTATTACGACCGCGATGGCTTCTCAAGACCGCAGATATTAACGATACTTTTTCAACTCTAAATTTAATTTTTAGATTTCTATTGATTAGATATTCGTATTCTTGTCACCCCAAAATGAGTAAATATCATTTAATATTTTAGAAAAAATTTCGTTTATTAAAATTCATATGAAATGTGGATTATAAAATAATATAATTAATTTTTTGAAATAGTAAAACACTTTTTAAATTTTATCATTACTACAGCCATCAAAATTTGACCATATTCACACATCTTTCGTAATTAATTGTAATAATTATATAACATAATAATTATATTTAAATAGCATTATTTTTTCGGAAAAAAATTTGATAATGTCAAAATGTATTTTATTATATATTTTAAATGTCATGAAAGTTTAACAATATTTATGTTTATTTTCTCTTCTTATTAAATTTCAACAAATGGAATCAATAAAATAAAAATATTCCTTTTTAAAATGACAGAGAGACAGAAAGCAAGTATTTAAAGGTCACTTTAGGTACGCGTTAGAAACAATGTTGAATGGAGATAGTAATTGTCCCTTTGTTCTTTAGCCAGATCGTCACAGTTTTAAGATCAAGGCAATAAAAATTTTACAAAATTTACATCGTTATTCGACCATATTAAAGGGAACAAACGCTCAGATTTTTAAATTTCTACACCCTGTCATACTTTTGGTTAGTTGTATAAATTTGAGAAACATTAAAATATCAAAATCGTATAATTTTTTGAATTAAATAATTGAAAATTAAATATTTAAATAATTATCTATATATTTAAAAATTCATGAAAAGTTGAATGTTCGTGCCATGTCTCCGCCATCTCATCCAATTTGAGTTTCAATAGCAGAGAACAGGAAAAATATATCTTTAAGTTAAGGAAATCCCATAAGAGACAGTGAATGATGTTCATAGTTCAAAACACACTTTCTACTTTCATAAGAACTGGAGGCATTTGTATACAAACCTATCACATTTGGCCTAAGAACACTCAGTGACGTGAATACTTATCATTTGAACCATTAAACATTTAAATTGGAGGAGTTGGAGACTGTAGATAACACAACACACATTTATCAAATTTTTTGTGTGATTGGAATGGTGGTTAATAGTTTCAGGTCTTTTTGGAAAATGTAACAGTCTTAATTAAGATGCAAGATAATTTAATTTACGATAGTTATTGATTACAGTAACATTGGATGTATAAAAAAAAAACATTCAGATTATACTACATCTCATATCCGGTCATGAGAGAAGTGAGTTTCACAGTTGGCCGATATATTGCATCTGGTGACAAGTTTTAGTCATTTATATTGAAACTACCTCGGTGTTAGCTACAAAAATTCGATTTGATAACTTTCAAATAACCATAAAAATGTGACAATAAAAATACACTGCCAATGGACAATGGACATAGAACATCCTCGTTATGTATGAATATGTTTTTATTTAAATTGCTATACATTCGGAATGATTTGATAATTAATTAATTATATAAAGTTTCTGTAATAAATTAGTAGTGATATATCTATAAAATTGGACTATCAAAATGGCTTACACTCATTATTAATCAAAAATTTATCCATTTGCGTTAAGTGATTTTAGAACTCAAAGGAAATATTTGTTAATATTGATTTTTTCCGATTTGAAATGTAAATTTTCATAAAAATCATTTTGAATAAATTCTGTCTTTTTATTTATTTATTGTCAATTTTATATTTTACAAATAACACCCTTGCCATAATACTATAAGACTCCAAGATGTGCTTTTGCTAAACTGAAGCCGGAATTTAACGCGGAAAACCTACTAAATAGAGAATTTTTATGAAAATTACATATGACATTAATTTGTATGTTACTATTACATTAATATACTTTTGTATCCATGATAAAAATTAATCAAATTCAACACGTTTTAAGTTTTATAAATCGTGTTGAATTGTTTAGCTATTTCTCTTCTGTATCTAGAATTATCAATTCCAACAAAATTGAAGTCATTGATGTAAAATCAATGGCTTGATGGCTCACAAGATATCTAAGTGAAAGCATTTAAGTGTAGAAAAAAGAAATAAATTTCGAACGCTATACTTTCGAAACGGTAAAATATAAATGAGGTTTTTCTATAATGGGTCCGTCCCCCACACATGATGGCTTACAAAATTTTTTAATCACGAACACAGCTTTCGATAGCGGTGATATAAATTGGAGGTATCATTTAGCGATTATAATTTTTCGAGCGATATAATTTTTCTATTTGTGTAATAATAATTATAATAATAATTATATTGTGTCTATCTCGAAACATATGCGTTAAGTTTATTTTGCATAAATAATTCCAACATTTTAAACATAAATAATTTTAATATTTGGTGACTTTTTAAAAATATTTTCATAATTGTTACTTACCAACAAATCCAAAAAGATATTCAACCCAATACCGATTATTACATTCATTTCTTTCAATACCATCATTCATTGCAAATAATTTACTTCTGTTAGTTTTCATATTATTTCAATTTTCAAACGCAAAATATATTTCATTTAAAATAAATATGTAGTAATATAATGATAAGAAAAAAAAACTGATTCATTAATGCATGCTCAAATAAATTATTTGCACAGCAAGTGATTAAGAGTTTTAGTGATCATAAAATTTACCAGATTAGATAACACAAATTTGTGAAACAAAAAGATCAGAGGTAATGATGGTTTAGGTTACCTCTTTACTTGATTACGGAACAGCCAATACGATGGGTTATAATTTTAGCAGTCTATGTATGTCATGTTTCATCACAGAAACTAAACTTCTGTACCGATTTTGATAAATAAGGTGTCCATCGACTCATTTTTATAATCCAAAAGTTATAAGATTTATTTATGAATTTATTTAAGAATTAAATGAACACGCTAGAAGTAGCAAAAATGTGGATGTTGTTGATAATTTCTTCTTCGCCCAAGTGGGTATAAAACAGCATATATTTAACCCCGGAAGCTTAAAACTAAAATATAAGGTACACAAAATATGTTATTCTATTGCCGCATAAATTCCAAACTATTAAAACTTGTTGGTACGTTCAGCCCTAGCGAGAGATATAAAAATAGGGTTAAATAATAAAACATTCATGCGTTTTCATCGTCATCGTCAACTACTACTACTCAGTTTTACAACTGAATCAAGTCTTAATTTATTCATTTGGTATCAAATAATAGCATTGGGACTTTTACAACCCTTCGAATTATAGTATAAAACTATAAAATTAACATTTTTTAAATTATTCGTTACTCATATCATTAGTTCACATTTGAAGTAATAATTGGTATAAATTTGTGGATAATAATTGTCTTATTTATTTGTTTAAAATTCATTTATATTATTATATAATTGTATAAAATAATTATATATCAAGTTCATAGTTTAATTATATATTAATTATTCCAAAAGATACAATCTTTTATTTAAATAAAAGATCCGAGATGCATATTTCAGGGGTGAGACACAATAGGCTACATAGTAGGACTAGAAAATGTTTCTTCAATCGAAGAATATGCAAGCCAATTGATCGAAACATCTCAAAACCATGCCATTGCTGATCTCACACTTAAAACAGATTGGAAGTCTACTTCTTGCAGGGCTTGCAGAGTAATTTGCGACGATGGTAATTGCGTTGGAGCAGAGCGGAATTGCTATGACCACCGAATCGATAAGTTCGTAATTACTGGAAATGTAAGCAGATAGCGGACAAAATGCGACGACCAATGCGTTCTTTGGCAAGTCTGGTGATTATAAAAATTAGTATAATTTATAAGAGTCAAAACTGAAACAAAGATGACAAAAAGAAAATTATTTGTTATAGATAGTAGGCAACTGGATCATTATCGGTTCCAATACCCACAGTCGACTAAACATTCAGTTGAAATCGTTAATAAAATAATTCCAAAAATGCTCTTAATGTGGTTTTTTCTAGTAAAAGTTTGATAACAAAGATTGGTATGTAGATTCTGGCACAAGCACATATCTAACTTATAGGCAACATTGGATATTTAATTCAAGGGATCGAAGCGTAAAAGAAGTAAATGTGGTAGATAGTAGCATTATCAACGTTCAAAGTTGTGGAGAAGTTTTAAATTTTTGTCATTGTAAATTTTGAAATTGATGTACAAAATAGATTCAACACTTGGCCGAAATCTTAGTATCGGTTAGCGATTTACAAAGTAAGAGGAATACAGTGTAATTTAAAAAGGATACTCGTCTAATATGTAACAGTAAGAGATCCTAGTATGTGAAGCCTTTTTGAAGTCTTTCTGACCGGTGGAGTGAATAAAATTAATAATGATAACAGAAGAAATTTGGGATAAGAGGTTGGGTCATTTTATTTCGCGCTAGAACAAGATGCGGGATGGTCAGTAGATGGTGTTGAATTTAGAGATGAGTTGAAGCTTGAAACGGGAGATAGTGAAGTTTGCTGTAAAGGGACACAGTTTCGACTATCTTTTTAAACTTCCCATACCATAGCAGAGGGTTTATTGGATGTTGCGTACAGTGATCAGGCTGCCCCTACGGAAAATATTTAACTAGGGAGCTCAAAGTGGTGTTTCTGGATGATTTTAGACGTATGTTTTTTCTATACTTCATTAAAAGCAAGGATAAAACATTTTAAACCTGAGACAATTCCAATATTTCGTCGTGAAACACGTTGGAACAAAAAGTTTTGCGTGGATATAATTAGCAAGGCTTGTTATTCTAGAAATAGATAGGTTGTACGAAATAATTTTGAGAACTGCTTATTGGTTTTGCTGAGACCACAAAAGGTTATAGTCTTAATAATCCTAAGACGACGAAAATATCAATGAGTAAAGATGTAATCATAATACCGACACACCGATACAGCAATATGATAAAATATTATATTGAAAATCAGGATGTCAATAAAGAAAATGTATCAACAGTTGACAATACGATCAGATCAAAGAAGCTGAATACCTTAGCTTAAGTTCAAATCCAGAAGAGATTATTAACTCTAGTTGTGATACTCAAGCTTCTGAGAATCAAGGGAAAAGATGTTCCCGAAAATATGAGATCACAAAGAGTCGAATAAAACTGTTTTTCAAGATTTTTCACCTACTTTACACCAGAAAGGAGTGTAGATGATTGCCTAAATAGAGAAATTGCAGCTTCAGTTACATATCCAATCTCAGTGCGAGAAGGATAACGAGTGAAATTATTATTGATTTGAAAAGGAAAGAGTGATTAAGGATATTAACTTAAACAGCCAGTACAAGAATTTGAATGAAAAGTGCAAATAAGATTAGAAAGAGTTCGATACCCATTTTTTAATCGACTCAAGAGTCTTGAGTGATAAGAAATATCCTGAGAAAAGGAAGAAATCTACGTTATTTGTTGCATCCAGTACTTTTTTGACTAGATTTGTGCTCAGTTTTCTAAGCGATTGTTTCTATAGTCCACACTTCATTAATTGGAATCCTATTGCCTAAATTTTTTCCCATTAACAGTTTTGCTGGTTAATACTCCAGTTGTGCCATTCCTGTAATATCCACTGAAATCGATTGCAATTTTGAATTAGTACTAAAATTAAAAGTTGAAAGTTATTATAAATAAAATTATGATAAGTTACAACGTTTTTTGGCTGTGCTAATTTAATCTTGCATATTCGTTTAAAATGTCCTTTAATTCTGCATCAGTAGCTTTGTTTGCATCAGTAGCTTTTGAAGCGAGACTAGAATTCGCAATGATTCGTATATCAACAAAAAGAACTTTATATGGTTGAAATTTATGAACTTCTGACATGATTACTTTTATGTTTTTTTTCTGTTGAGGTCACTCGCTCTGAAGATTCCAATCTCTTTTTGATATTGGTCGATGGTCCACTAAAACAATTTATCTTGTTCGGTTTATTTTTTAAACTAATAATGATTTTGTCGCAAAGTATTATATCTAAAAGTTACTCGAATTCACATTTTGCATCCAATTCACTAATTATAGCAGCCGATTATGGAATTGTTCTTTAATTAAAATGGCACGCTGTTTAATTGGTTTGTCAGCATTATGCTTTTTAATTAAAATGATGCGCCATTTAATGTGTTTTTCAGCATCTAAATCGTTTCTTACGATCTATCGAATTAAAAGTTGGTATATTTCCCCATATTTTCCCAGAATTCTATATCACGTGGCTTTAAAAAAAAATTTCGTCAGTACAATATATTTAATTTATTTATTTGGTTTCTATAATTAAGACAGTTCAATAATAAAATAATAAAAATGATTATTCAATATAAATTCTTTAAAAAGTTTTTTAACAAATATAACTATATGTTAATCGCACTTTAAAACTATTCTTTGTTGTTTAAATAATTTAACATTTAGACAGCGTACATTATAGCAAGACAACTGTGTAGCGGAAATATTATTTCTTTGAGCATTTTATCTATTAAACTCGTAGTTATCCAACCATACTTAACCATAACTAAGCTAGTTATGTTATCTGTAAGTAATCGCAAATACCTTCATTTTAATATACATTGCTCAGTACCGATCTGTTAACTAGCATTATATCAAGTCACATAATTAGAAGTCTCCTTGTAGTAAATAGGCTTATAGAAACACCGTTACTCAACCCGCTTACGAACTCTTAGTCAAAAGTCTGAGTGATTTCTTTTCTTTGAATTTCTAAAGATAAGACATTGGATGTTAGATTATACATAAATGTAATGGTGCATACTGTCTGTATATACATATTTAATGGCATAAAATGTCTCTTGATCTTGCGAAAAATTATTGCGTGACTATGAAATGAAAAATACTTTTTACTCTGATTACCTCTTACTATTTTACATCCATTGCAAGCAACCGCATCTTCAATGTTTATATGGAAAAAAGTTTTTATATTTGGAGCTTTTTTACAAAAAAGAAGAGGTGTGATTAAGAATGTATTTGTACTCTGTACTGTTCTCTCATCATTTAACATCGATTAAAACAAATCTGGCTTGATTACAAGAAAATATGAAAATATGGGAGGTTTTGGATTTGATTCATGAAATTAATAATATTTTACAATTCTGATTCCACCTTATCATTTCACATTGATTGCAACAAACCGGATGAGCCAAGCTTGTATAGAAAAAATAGTTTCGAGGTTTTTCTCGAAGGGAAGGGTTGAAATAAAAAATATAATTTTTTTTGCTCTAATCTCTGATTTCTCCTCATCATTTCACATCGATTTGAATAATCGCATATTCCTTATATAGGCATAAAGTTAGTATTTTCCTTAGAAAGAGAAATGTGACGGTCATATTTGCCAATTAAATGAATTGTCAAGCAAACTTAACGCGTGTGTAAAATTTCAGCTAACGAGGTTTGAGGATAACTGCTTTAAAAGTAAGTTGCATGATTTTACTTGCAGCAAACATTGCTTGTTTAATAAAAGCTTATTTAAGGAAAATATTGTATGTTCGTTTTTTTGATTGCGCTTTCTTAACATATTTAAAGAATGAAGGAGGAGACTAAAGGAGGTATCCTTAACTGTCACGCAGGCCTTTGAATTAAAGAAATGACATTATTAAATATAATTTACACTCTTTTAATATACTATTCAGTACTCACTTATGTGATATAAGACACCTCTGTGCAAAATTTCAAGATCAAGTTATTGGCTCGGAATTGATATGTCAATCATGTATACTTTCATAGAGATACATATGCATACTTTAAAAATCGTAACCCTTCATTTTTGCTTTGTCGTAGTCGGATATTTATTTCATAGCCATTTATGTTTATCATTTCATCAATGGTACTTCTGATGTTAATTATTGAAAAGAGACTAAATTTAAAATATAAGAATTTTATGGTTCTATAACATAAGTCAAATATAGTTCAAGCGCGCTCAAATGACTTTTATTAGAAATTATTTCATTTTCAAATTTATTGCTAATGCTAAATGAAGATTTGATAAAGTTTTTATTTAATTTGGACAAATCTTCACGTTTCAAGGTTATTAGAAATGTGATCTAACGTTTTTAGAGAGATATCTGTGCGTGAGTGTGTGTGGGTTTGTATGTCTGTGCATGTGTTCGTATGAAAGTGCGTTTGGAATCTTTCGTCTCGATATTACTTTTATTTGATCTGTAAATACATTACTTAGAATTGATTGACTTCTCAGCAAAATCAGTCCTGCTGTTTTTTTGGTTTAGCATAGAAAATTTAAAAACACTACCACAAAGAACCCATAAGATATAAATGATAATAAATCTGTAAATGTGTTAGAAGACAGTTCTTATGAAGAGGTTAATTGGATAAATTGCACTGTAAATCTAATCTTACGTGGAGTTTGTTGTTACCCCGAATAATTTAATTTTAAATGGATAATTAGAATGGGTTGAATGAATAACGCGTATTTGTATGTACGTTTTTATATGTAAAAGGACACCTGGCTAGATTACGTATCAACGAAGAGTCGAAACTGTTTGGTATACAATCTTGATTTTGTGCATGGGGTGTCTTATATAATGAAGGTTAGTAATAATGGACTTTTGGAAATTCGTTTCTTAGGAGGGTTGTAGTGGGCTTAAATTTTGTTATATTTACGGATGTACTGCACAAGCCACTACGTTTAAAAATTTGAAATTAAGACCAAAGATTCTTGTTAAACTGTAGACGTGACCAAAGAAAGATTTTTTGAAATTCCCCTCTAAATGGATAGAAGAGGGAAGAATATCAAATTTGTATTTTTCGATCAAAGTAAACAAATTCTAAAAAGTTTACTTTTTCACTTTGAAATTTTAATAATTCTAAGCTAAGTTTGAAAAAAAGCACTACTTTGTCTCTTTTTCTTCATCGGTTTTCTTTTTTTTCGCTTTGAAATAATTAAAAAAATTATATTCGCCTTTACATATAATATTTTGAGTATTTTATGTTAAAATTCGTTAAAAATTATAAGGTTATAATTAACTTTACCTAATTATTTAGCCACAAATATAATTAAATATATAACAGTAATAAATAATTTTATCATTTGAAACTTCAATATGTGTATATATATATATATATATATATATATATATATATATATATATATATATATATATATATATATATATATATATATATATATATATATATATATATATATATATATATATATATATATATATATATATATATATATATCAAACACTTCTGAACGGAATTTCAGACGGTCACCCATAGATAGAAGTGATTCATGAGAAATGTTAAATATATGTATGGAATTGGTTCGTTGTTTATTATTTGACGAGCATTATATAACATCCCTCCCAATAGAGTAATACAGTAAAGTTCCAAAAATATCATCTATACAATAATATAATAACGGATAATTTCATATATAAAATGAGCTCTAGGTTACATTGATTTAACTATTTAATTTTGTTTGTTCGTTTTTGTTTTTTTTGTTTTTTTAATATGCTGTGTTCCTTATCACGCGTTTGGCGTATAGGCGCTAGACAAAAAATGCCAGTTTTGTATTAGCAACTCAATAATCTGGTAATACCTACTTATTACAAATACTTTTATTTTTAAATAACAGATTTTCAAATAAAATAATATTTCTGTTTAAAATTAATGCCAATTTTTATTTGGAAATCCTGAAACTATATAAAAAGAAGATACATTTTTAATTGTGATTAATTAATTTCCGTGTTTATACGTTTGTATTGTAGATTTATAAATTTGTTATGTCTAGAAAAGTAACACAAAATGGTCAGATTGACAAGTTTATATTTTAAATTTATCTTCAGTAAAATAATAATGACAAAATTTACCTTATCATTAAAATATATAATTATTACAGTTAATAATTAAGAAAGTATGAGCGATGGACGAATTTCGACTACAGGCGATACTAGTAATAGTAAACATTAAAAAAAAAAATATTATAAAATAAATATAATTCATAATATATTTTCACAAATGTTAATTCAATTTAGTTTATTTATTCTCTTGTATTGCATAACTTTTATTTAATAGAAACTTAAAACAAAAATGAGGTCTTTACACTAACGACAATCTTTTATGTAGTATAAATATGATAAACATTGTATTTTGTCAATTTTCGTAAACAAATGACTAAAAAAATTCACCCATATGTTATAAAATTCGGTAAGTTCAATCTTGACATGAAAACGAAATAGGTACTGAAGAATTTTGAGCAAAAACACTTTCTAAATTAGAATAAAAATTTAATTTTATTTACGGAAAGTTTTTTCGCAAAAAACTCTTCGACACGCGTCATCCGTTTTGATGTCAAACTTTTTCATACAAAATTTTATACTATTTGTATAATTATTTTACAGTTATATAGACGTGCAATTTGGAAAAAAACACTGAGTATATTAGAGATTGTCTTCATTGTAGAGTTTTAATTTTTTGTATCAATTCCTGTATTCAAGTAGTGTTACAAAATAAAAATTTATTTAATAATTATTTTGTGAATTTTGTGCGTATTACTAAGTTTTGTTAGCTTTTTTAGCGAATCAAATACTGCCTAATATTTGTCTGAGTTGAAATTTGTTTGAAAGGGTATAATTCGAATAAATGGTGTCCCCTACGACACCTCTCTCTCGTTTTATTTTTATAGATGTATACACGTATTTTTTTTAAAGATTTCTTTAGTTTTTCTTATATAGCTTGCTTCCTCAATAAAATATAATATAATCGAATATCCTCACTGCACTAACAACCCATTAAACTGCACCAATTTAAAACATACGTATGATCCCCACAGATTTACCATTTCAATTTGGGCTTCTGCAATTTCTGATGAAAATTTATTCTCTATTATTCTTGTCACATCTACGGCTATATATTGGGCTCCCTAACAAAAAAATGATTCATCAAGATGTATTTCAAAAAACCAATGCATCAAGATGCAAACACAAAATAGAACAATAACATGCTGAATTTGTAACATTAAAGACATTTTTTAACATTGATGTACAAAAACTATAACTATTACATATACGGAAGCGAAGAGAGTGCGAGTTATTAGTAAGTATTAGAATTTAAATGTAATAGTTGGTGCGTACATTATTACTTATATAATAACATCGTTTATTTTGTTGTTTTATTTTAAAAGATAGAGTTGTATTGTATTTTAAAGTATTGCAACGGTAATTATAACGCCCAACAAGAGAATACTAACGATCATAAGCTGAAACCACCATCGGAAATAAGAAACTACAAACATATAGTCTAAATAATAATAAGATCAATATCCAGCCTAGTAAACTATAGACAGACAGACAAACCTCAGCCAAACTACCTTCACAAACTGTAGTGAAGTTAGTGTAACGCGATATAAGCGATTGTACGTTGTCTTTTGTAATATGGTATGCTATGTGTAAGTGGAGTGAACTACTGTTATCAATATCAATATTATATTAAGCGTTAGTCGTATACACATGTGCATTTTCTGATCATTTAATCCTCTTCTCAAATTCACAAAAAAACACCGATGATGCAAAATGCAAACACACTATGTTTACTTTTCTATAATATAATTAAAGATTAAAAGTGTATAATTTGAATAGACATTATTGACTAAACTAAAAGAATTTGGAGTAAGAATGATACTAGAACAGCTTACGGTAAAAATTTGCTCGAGCGTCTTGTAGAGAGATTTTATTAGATTTTGATGTTTATATGGTAGAAAGAAAAGTGATTTAATATGAAAAAAAAAAAAACAAACAAACAAAAATATAGAAATACAAAAAACTTACTTGACCCAGTCAAATGTTTAGAACATATGTTAAAGAAGCCCAAATAAAGCTTCCATTAAAAAGACTAATCGTAATTCGTAATTGATGCAAGCTCGTGATGGCTTTTTGAACTGCAAACATAATTCCATTTTGAAATATACAAGATATAACGTCGAAGACATACTAGAAAGTTTGAGATATCTTTACGATATTTCCATCAAAAGAGAAATAAATTATTCCGCACTTAATATTGCGTTGATAACGTTTTTATCTGGCACTTCCACTCACGTTCAAATCGACAGATTATTGAAATATACAGTTTCTAGCATTGAATTTGTTTAAAATTTCTTAATTTGACGTACTCGAGTAGATTTACAAGTTCTCCTATTGAGCTCTTATACTAGTCAATAGTTTTCTATTTTTCTTGCACTTTCCATCGACTGGGCATTTTCAATCGATATTAATATGTTATTTAAGTATTTCCGGATTTTATTCATTTTTGAATGAAATTTTTTAAATGAAAATAGATATAATGTACAAATATGCCATTATTATCATCGATATTTTGCTATTTCTCGTGGATTTTTATAATTCCATCGGTATAGAACATCTGTAGTTTACTGAAAAAAGTCGGCTGCTATTTATAAAGACCATTTTTCTCCCTCAAGCTAATTTTGTTGGGATCGAAGCAAACGATATAGATGGTGTAAAGTCAGATATAAGTTCTGTAAGCATCAGAACTTCCCAAGAAAGTTTGATCAGTTTGAGGGGGTCATTAAAGATGTGTGTTGTCTGGTGTGGCGTTGCATTTCATTGTTTCCTAGTTACTAGAAAATCTTATATATTTAATCTTATATATTTAAATGAGCAATTCTTGTATATATATATATATATATATATATATATATATATATATATATATATATATATATATATATATATATATATATATATATATATGATCTAAAAATACTTTTTACACGTTATATGCTTCGTTATAAAATTCTCTGTTTGAGTAAGCTAACTTCCATGGATAATCTTTTGTGGCATACTTAACACTACAAATATCAACATTTAGTACATGTACGTATAAAATTTAATCGAAATAAAGAATAGATAAAACGGAAGTAAGTTTCGAGCACTTTATCTCCGAAAGGGTAATAAATAAATAAAATTTATTTAAAATGGGACCACATCGAACACTATTGTTTACCAAAAATTTATAAATATTATATTTTATTTATAAAATTTATAAATAGTTTTCGAGTTATGCTCGTTCCTGTAAATTATTATCACAGAGTGACACGCCGACAGACTGGTGGAATCGAAACAAAAAATGCTCAGAAAGTTTCAAAACGTCGGCATACAATTTGCGAAACCGGAGCAAAAGCAGTTATTTTTTTAAACACAATACTTACGATATCGTAGATAAGAGTCAGTAGTAAAAGAAAGAAAATGTAAGCATCTTCATTTTCCTTTTCTTTTTTAATTATATATCAAGTTTGATACTGTTGTGCAATCATCTACATTGCGTGGTTAAAACTAAGATCATTCATAAAAAATGTTCTCCTCGCTAAAGCATCGGTGATGAAAACTTTACCTTCTTCCATAACACCATGTGTTAATATCTCAAGTTTCCCGGAAGCAAATAATGTGTAGTTATTGCATAACAGTAAACAACTTCATTTTGTTCAGCACTAAACTTTTTTGATCGATCCACATGGGAGTTTGGTTTACTACATTCTTAAATGCGAGACACTTAGTAATATTCGACGTAGATCGAAATGAATGGATGAACTCTATTTCATGACTTGGCTTTTCATCACGTCGTTCAGGCGTCGTTTCAGTCTCACCATACACTTATCAATATTTCTTTTTTATTTCTTTCCTTTCAGTAGTCAATGCCCCGTGCGTCAGCGATATGTTGACAGTAATTTGTCAACATAGTTTTGCACCCTGAAAATTTTCAAACCAATTTTGCACCGTACGTTAAGTTTATTTACATTGTATTTAGCACATTTTTCCACATGTTTTTGATGTATTATAGCTATGTAGTGAAAGAGTATCGCAAAGCGTATTTCATCAGAAATTTATTAATTTATTTAATAATATGTCTAAAACTTTTAACACAAATACTGACAAAGTTCTCTTTAGAGAAATGACACCGTTCAAATTGCGTTGAAGTGGTTAATTGAACTAGATACTTGAAATTTCGGCTATGGCCCAGAAGTGATATCGATGCATGAAAATGTGAAAAAGAAGAAGTAAAACGAAAAAAAAAGATAAAAAGATGAAGAAAACGAAAAAGTAAAAATTAAAAACATTAAAAAAAAAATGATGTTCACTTTACGAAATATTTTTGTATACTTTATATCTTTATACTTTTGTATATATGGATGTTTGGTGCAACTTCACGCTTAAACTACTGAATGTATTTTAATGAAATTTTAATATAATGTAGCTTATACATCAGAATTACACATAGGATAATTTATAAAGATCCTATTAGCATTACTTTTATCGTAACCAAAATCTACATTTGAAATTCAAAATAAAATTTATCTCTTCTAAATATCAAACTATATAAAGTGTGCCAGACTCAAGTATCATCGGAACCATTCATGGTTCTGGAGGTCCATATAATTTGTATCAAGTATTTATGTACCACAGAACGAAGTACCGGGTATACAACTAAGTATGATATATGTTCATTGCTGTGTCACAGAGCCAAGGCCGAAAATTGTCACATTATATGTGAAAATTGTCACAGCAGCGTGCGATCGGGTCTGCTTATAATAAATGTTTTTATAACAGACTTAAAATTATAAAAGATTTTCTCTAATTTCAAATGAATAACATAGAGCAAATGCAGCAGCTAATTGATACATTAAAGGTCATGCACACCATTAAAAGCTCAAAATTCAACTAATGCAACAGCAATAGCCCCATTTTTTTTGAATATGGGAAATAAACAGTATAATTTTTCTGTAAGATATAAGATAGACACTTGTCTAAAAAATTATAATATTTTCTACATACTTGTTTAATCTACCACATGACATTGATAAAAATAGAAAATTTACTATGTATTCTTCGCATATGTAGAATGTACTTTATTATAACAATCTTGACAGTAGCGTAATTTGGTACCAGATAAATTTTTTTGTTTGCTCTTATCTCCACTTATAAATTCTACTTCACACATTTGGAATTTTTTTTTTTCATATTAACAAAAACTTGTTTTACTTTTCCATTTAATGCTTTCTATACGTCCACGATAACTGATTTAGATTTAATAAACATTTAAGACATTGATGTTAGAATACAACTTAGTAACTTCCGAGTTAATATACATATATATGGAAGTTGAAAGTAATAATTTTAATAATCAGTTTCTCATAAAATAAACAATAAAATATTGCACAACCAATTTTACCAAGACAAGGAATTCCAATTTGCCACAAGAAAGGGCATGTGCAAATAAATTGAAAGATATCTTCTTCATCGTTTCTGTTGCACAAAGAGCATTGCATAAGATTTTTGTTGGCATCCGGGTTAAAAAAATGCCAACGTTTTGGGTAAATAGCTAAGCTTTTTTTCTATGCACGGCTGTCAGGCAGTCTATCGATGAATCGGCTAGTAGCACTCATTCGGACGAACGTGCCTAAATAAAAAATATTTATAAATTTGTGTGAAACAATAGTGGAGGTGTTCGGGACTTTCTAGCGATACACTGCTCGAACCAAACTTTTTTTACTAACATTCCAATATCTCATGAACCTTTAATCCTAAATAATAAAATTTCATATATACAATTATTTGAAATATTAAGAAAAAATTTTAACTGAAAATCCCAAATTAAATAAATAAGCTTGCTTAGTTTGCTTAGCTACAGATAATCTTATGAGATTAAAGTCTTATGATATGAAATATGTCTTTTACCTTTATATTCTGTTACATAATTTATTTTTTGGACAACATAATATTTTAATACTATAATAAAATAGAGTGTGTTAATTTGAAAAGTATCCATCCAAAACAGTTCTTGACCGGATGTGAATATTGCATTCATTGAAAACACGGTAATTTAAAAATCGAACGGGAAATTCAAAAATGATACCTACAGCGTTTTATGATTCATACTCATATTGTAGAATTTCAAACACACTCCTTACCTTCGGGCATTCTAGGGCATAAAATTCTCTTTTAAAAGGACATGAAATTCTCTATTCAAACATGTTACAGGAATTAGAAAATTGATCACCTGGTTCTTGAGATAAATTGGAAGGTAAGATAGAAGGTAAGATATCAGTTACTATTAGCAAAACATAGCTGATTGGATACACTGTTGAATTAAATGACAGTCATAACAAATTAGTTTATAACATGTTTAAAAGAGCAATCATTATTTACTAGAGAAAAATAAATTCTGTTTTCGAACTCTACGTGAACTTTGACGAATTTTGCATAAGTTAAACCATAGAAAAAACATAGTCTTGAGTCACGGGATGTGTTTTTTATTGTTCTCGAGAGCAGCGATGGACAAACAAATGTAACAATTTCTGTCAGAACGGTAATCTTGACTTCTTTTATCGAGTGCGATCTTGTAAAATGAAGTAATTATTGTTGAAAAGACTTTCGAATAAGAAAAAAGAATCTTTCTGAACATAGTTTACTCTTTAGAAGAAAGAATCGAAATAGTTTTCGCTTAACGATCTTTCTACTCGAATATTTAACACAGGATGTCCAGACAAATATGTGACACATTGATATGTGATAAAAAATTTAAAGAAGCATGTTCGGTTGGCAATTAAAAGGAATATTCGGCTAATAATTTTGGATAAAGTGATACAAGTTGAAGTTCTTGTCAATCCACTGACCCTACACTGACTATCAGAAATTCTTTTTGAAATATGATTACGATCGATGAATTGACTTTTGCGAAAATATGTCATCGGAAATAATAGTTTTATCTGCAATATCTGTTTCGGCAACTAGGGCACTTTTATCTTTCATAGGTACTGGGATAATGAAAACCCGCATCTGTTCATAAGCAGATCATACCCTGTTTTCCCAAAAAATTAATGTATTGGCTTGTATTTTTGGGATCGATATCCTATATTCAATAAAGAGAACGGAAATGGAAAATTGTATGTTGGTATTTTGGAAAATATAATAGATCCATTAATACCAGAATCTTAAAACAGAAGTCAATAATGGTAAAAACATGATATGTAGTAAGGAAAACTGGTATTTCGAACACGATGGAGATTCTTCATTTTACGCTGTACCTGTTGAAGTTGGATGGACCAAGTATTTTTTGGTAAATGGATTGGCTGGAGGCGTGCTTGCGTCTGAAGGATTCTCTAGATTAAACCCCTCTAGACTTCAATTTTATGTTAATAATTATTAATTTCATATCTTATCCATCTTCTTTGTAGTCTATTACCATATATCTTCTCTATCTTAGTATCAATGGATCGATGTCCGTTTTTTATTATGTTACCGTGATTGCATAGAGAATTTTAAGCCCTTTGAAATGATGTATTGCAAGGTGAGAAGTGCTATTAGAAATTTAAATGTGGAAGTAGCTGGGGGATGGGGCAAAGGGATGAAACCAAAAATTCTCTAGGTTTTCACTCAAAACAATAATTACATCAGGTCAGGGCCTATTAAGGGTGAATATTTTATAAATGAACATACTGTATAATAATATCCTTAAAAACCATTGAGTAGTTTTCGCGTAGAAGTGTAAGAAACATCCATACATTTATAAAAACTTTCGCGTTTATAATAATACAAAAGGATAGGATAGGATACGTATCTGTATATATCTATACATAATAATCTATGAATGTGCATACATATAACCATTTTGCTTTAACTTGAAATAAAATAACCGTTGCTTGTAAGTTAAATATTATGTTTATATTGTACCTTATCTGAATATATACGAAAAAAAAAAAAAAAGTGAGATTTAACGTCTATAGTTTTAACTTAATAAACTAAGAAACTTATTATTACCATCAAATAACAATTTACTGGGGAGTAGGTGAATATTTTGTTTTTTCATTATATTGTACAAAACTTTGGGCGGGGTTTATCAATAACTACTGATAATATTTGATGACAATAAAATTATTATTTATAATTCAAGTTATTATAAGTCATTTTCTTACTATAAAAACGTAAACAAATCATAAACTTAATGAGTGCATTCAATTTGACGGTTTAGTCCAATTAGAACTGGCGCTTAAGTACTAAAAACTATTCCACTCTTTAACTTTTTTTCACTTTTAACTTTGGTTTACTACTACAGCAAATTTTTGTATATTTTTTTTTTGGAATAATTTTTAAATAGTTATACGATGTATCTCGCTCTTTTGAAAAGTTTTTTTTCCTTATTGAATTTAAATATTTGGTGACTAGAAAAAGCGTTTATTTAAAATGAATATTGGTAATGCAATTTGTTGTCTAAAAATAATTACGGCCTCAAAAATTCCAAAAGTGTTTTCCAGAGCAATCTATTGCCTTTTTTTATTAATCGTTCAATATTCCATCTATAATATTTTATTTTTTATTAATATTTTTATGTTTTTATTTTATATAATATCCGCATTGATGTTATCGAATTTGGTTTGCATGTATTTTATTGAAACAAAAGAAGAACAATTCAATTAAACATCTCAGTGACATCATCGCTTTAATTCGGTTTATGTCAGTCATAATTGTAGTTTTTCAACACAAATCCGTACAAGTTTCGTTAAATTAATATATATTTTTATTTTATTTTTATATTAATGCAATATATATATAAGTTATACATCCAGTAATACACTTATCAATACAAAAGTATTTGGCAAGCATCCGGTCATCCAAATAACAACGTGACATCAGGTGATGTTCAACACTACAAATTTTAGCAAAACTAGCAGAATTGCACTTTTTAATTATATAAACTGACGTTGTTTGTAATTAATTGTATTCTTTTTTTTTTACTTAATTATTACTGTTACTCTGTTAAAATAATTATTGGTCGATATTCAATTGTAATTAATTTGTTTGGTTGTAATTAAATAATTGTGTATTTTTCTTTAAATAAAATTATTTTTTTCGAATAATTCTCTATCGGAATTATATTTGGCGCAGCCGGGGTAGGATAGTTCGTGAAAAATTCAGCTACTTTTAACGTCCATCGAAAATTTTAACAACGGTTTATTGTCAAAAAATTACGAGTGTAATTTAATACTTTGGGACGGAATCTACGAAACAAAAAAATTAAGTATAATTCACGGTAAGAAATACACTAGTTTAACAACATATTCATGGATTGGTACACTTCAACGGTTTATTGGAGTTTTATGGTTGAAATACTTGGTAACTGGAAATTATCGACGGTTTATCGATTAATTGACTGGATCATTGAGATTTGTTTCAATTTCGTATCAATTCCAAAACGACGGATTATCGTTTTATGGTGAAAATATTTGGAAAGTTCATAATTCTATTGTAAGTACGCAATTTTAGTATGATTATCCTATGTCAAAACCATATCCATTAACACGCAGCAGAACAAACGCTAAATTATACAACGGTTCATCGTTTTCTAATAGCACTTACAAGGTCGACGGTTTATCGAACAGTGAATCCGACAATAATTTACCAAATTCAGAGCTAACAGGAAAAGTAAAAGACATAAACAAAATGGCAACTCAACATCAAATACCACAAACGGCTAGTTTAGATAAAATAATCAATAATTTCAGAATACCCGATTGTATTAAAACAATAACTCAATATGAAGTAAATCTAATTTATTTAATTTTATTGATAGTATTGACACGATATTTTCAACATTATTACCATTAGTTGATAATAATGCAAAAGCAATTTATAATAACGAAATTCGAAAAAAAAATTATTGGTAATGCTAATGACGTACTTAACCAGTACGGTAGGGTGAGAGAATGGGACAGTGTTAAGGAAATACTAATAAACCATTACGCAGATAAAAGGGACGAATATAGTTTAACAAGAGATCTACACACTTTACATAAGGGAAATCTTTCCGCTGAAAACTACTTTAGTAAAGTGAACGAAGTACTCGCTTCACTTATAAATAACGTAGCTTTACAACAATTAAGTGAAGATGTAAAGAAAAATAAAATAGAATATTATTATTAATAGAATATAGGAAATATTGTCAGGGCGTTCCAACCGAAAACACTCTCCGACGCTTTTAAACGTGTACAAATTGAACAAAATGTTTACTATAAACAAAGTCAATTTAAAAAAAAAAACCCTATTAAAATTAACAATTATTCACCATAATCAAAAACTATTATCAGAAATGTGAATATGAACGACTCCAGTAGACCTCCATACAACAATAACCAATTACCATACGACATTAATCCACAACCACGGTTCAACAATCCAGTACAACCATATCAAATGAACCCTCAATACAATAATTATTTTGGTAATCATTCTCGTTTACAATATAGACCTCAAGTTAACAATGTATTTAACCATCAAAAACCTCATTCATCGCAAACAAATCCCCAAAACATTAATAGATTTAATACTCCACAACCTATCAAACCCGCTTTGCCTCAACCAGAACCAATGGATACGTCATCTGGTAACACTAGACGTTCATATCATAACAATATGTTTAAACCATTTGGTCCTCGAAATTTTGTTTCACAAGAATTATTTAATATCAACCCAATACCACAAATGTTCCGTATTATGAAAATGAACCATATGACCATTATGGTGCATATTCAATAGACTACTCACAATATAACGATTATTTCGACACACCACCAGACGTTATCGAAAATAATGAAGTTGATCTAAACGAGATTAATATTGTTGAAGACGAAAATTTTCAGTAAATTACTTCAACACAACGGGATACGTAGAGTTAAATTCTCAACAAACACCCTTTGGGAAATTATCTGATATCCACATTCGTACCAACTCAGATTTTTAATTGATACAGGCTCTGACGACAATTTTATTGACCCTAACACCATTTTTTCGATGACATTATAGGAAATCAGACAATTAGAAAATTACATACACAAATAAATTATTCCAATGATTCAATAATTTTTAATACCATTAGAAACAAAATTTTTTATAAACCATGTATAAAAACTCCTGTCTACACACTAGAACCATTTGAACAGAAACTTGTAACATTACCTATTGACAAAAAACAAAATGACGTTTACATACCGGCAACAATAATAAATGACCACATACAAACAATCGGCGGAATTTATCAAGCTAAGGGTTACCATACAAAATTATGTCTTCAAAATAACTCTGAAAAACAACAGAAATTTTTCCTGTCACAACCACTTAAAGCTGACATACTAACCAACTATCATGAATTCAATATTATAAACAACAAAAACTTACCTAACGATTTTGACTTAATTTCTTTACAATTTGTGGACTGTTTTTTTACATTTCTAACAGAGTTTGGTTTGAAACAAAGCATAAAAACTTCAATCTTCTAATTCAATTCAATTTTAAAATAGTAATAAAATATCATATAATCAATTCTGCCCACTGTCAAAAAAAACTTTATATTATTTTATATTCCAATTGATGTTTTTATATAAACAAATTGTCAAAGAGTAAATTTTAAAGGCAACTGTCAATATTTAAAAAACATTGTTTTTAACATATTATAAAGTCCAAGTACTGCTTAGGTTATTGGAAATTTATTAGTTTCTAGTAATCGATCTTTTGCCGCCATCACCATTCACATCTAATTGATTGACGAACCTAATGGGCGTCACAACTCAGGAACTACCAATGGATTCCCATTCATTTGATATTTGGCACTTATAAATTATAAGTTTCAGTGTGAAATGATGGAGCCATGTTTTCATGTTTTATCCATCGTCACATATCAACGCAAAATTTCGGATTAATTACGAGCAAACAGCTCCATACACTCCTTAGAATCATCGACTCGTTGTTTTTTGTCGACTGTAAGCTTGCGCAGCACCTGCTTTGAACAGATATTTCGCATATCCAAATATTCATGCATGATATGACAAACACGTTGATATCTATACGGTCTAAGCTATCTCAATCAACTCAAAAGTTATTTTATGGATTTTTTTGATGTTTTCGTCGGTAATAAACTCTTTTCTCTACAATTTCTCTACAATTGGTTTTCCTGGAGTTCGAATAATGTTTATCAAGCCAAGCCTTGGTTTCAACAGTTTTTTTATTTGCCAAAAAGTAATGCTTTATTAACACAGTATTGTCAAGATTTTTCACAATAAAAATTGGCCAGTGTGTTTGAAATTTTGTGTGGCATAAATTATCAAAAAACAACAACGTCTTTTTCGATCCCGTTGGATTTTGTAGTACGCATTTCAGTTGTGTTAATAAATACACATTTATATCTAACCACAATAATGTTCATAAAAATGAAGTTCATAGATAATTTGTTAAAAGCAGATGACGTGAAAAGATAAAAAATGAATTAAAAACATGTTGACCTTATGAAACCAAAATTTCTATGTTAAATAAAATTTCGGTGAAATATTAGCTTCAGAAAATAAAAATGCTCTAACGTTAATATTGCTTCAAAAAAATGTCTTCAGAACAATATTGGGGTTGCAAGCTATCCAAAAATTATGCTGCTGATTCTATAATTTAATCTGAAGAAAAGTACGAATACATTTCGAAAGAACGGTTTTATAATAATTTTATCTGATACGATTCGTTAAAACCCTTTTTCATTAATTGATTTACGGAACAGCATTTGAAAATATTGCTGAATTGAAAACAAAATACATTTTGTTACTTTGATACGGGATATTTAGTTTTTGTTACGGGATATTTAGTTAAAAAAACCAGAAAAAAGCTGTAAACTTATATGTTATTGTTATTTAATATTGCGCGGTAACCGTAATAAAGAACACAGTCATTCCCCTATTGCAGAATTTATAAGCAAATGTCTTATAAATTATAATTGTATAACTTATTTTTTAACAGTGGTTTGTTTAGATCGCATACCGATCATATCAAAAACAGAAATAGACTTTATTTATTCTGACTTTCTAATAAACTACAATACAGGTCTTAAATAAATTACCTCTGATAGAGTCCATTATTATATACTCTCGAATTCATAATAATAGACAAAAACCTTATCATACTTCAAGACATCGTAAAAGTATGGCTTTTTTTAATCGATTCCAAATTATGTCAAACTCTACAATTATTATTATCTAATATCTTCTACTTTCTATATCACTAAATCTTTAACACTTCTATATTAGTAGATTATTTTATAAGTGAATTTTTTGACAATTAAATATCATAAAGTTAATAATAACGATGTATAAGAAATATTTTTCTTCACCTCAATATTACGTACTCGTCTTGTTATAGCAAACAACTTCTATTAATAAATAATAACAAATTTATATCAAATTACTCTATGTATTTTCTATTTAAAACAATTAGGGAGGTAACAATTTTTACATGATAAAACCACTTTCTTTCGAAAACGTTATCGTTAAATTTTAAAAATGAAACCAATGTACTTGCGGGAATCCCAAAATGTTATCTATGTCTAATTTTTTCGTCATAGGCTTTTCATCAACATAATTAATGGTGTTTCGCTTCTGCGATTGATAAGAGCAGCACAGTTTACATTACGTCCTATCTCAAAAAGAGAATGTTTTACAAATAAAACCTATCGAAACCTGTCGAGACTGAATCACATACTATGGAGTTAAGAGTCATATTGGTGGGAACGGTATAAAAAGGTTTTGGGTTGACAAAATTCCTTAATTCGAGACATTTACACTTTTTTTGGTGGTTGAAAATTCATTATAATGAGTTTGTTCACAAGAAATCTTCGCAATGTATAGGTATATTTTTCAAATCGAGGACGTTGTTTTCTTGTGGTTCGTTATTTTAATGTTGCACTGTACTCTTTTTTGGACATATCATATTCTTAGAAGTTTAATAATCAAATGTTCAGTGTGATTACATTCCAGTTTAAATCATTCAAACAAAGACTTCCGTGTATATGGTAAGATAATATATAGCAATGTTTTGTAAAAAAATATTATAGTTCACCTTTTTCAGCTAATTAAAATAAAAAATATATATTCATGGACAACGCATTCTTTACATTTCATTTATATTAATAATTTATTTTAAATATTAAAAAAATAGTGTAAATTTTCAAATTCCTGATATAATTAAAACAATTATGCCATTTGATGGAGATAAAAATAATTTATTCAATTTTATATAGACATCGCTAAAATTGCAAAACTTGATTACTATCATAAGTAGCTTGCGATTGTTTTCTAGTAGAATTAAATCAACCATAAGATTTAAGTGTGCATGGCAGCGCGTGCAAATGGAGCAGAATGTTTATTACAAGCAACAGCAAGGTGCTAGATCTAATAATTTTCAAAAATCTGTTCAACAATCATTTCACCCACCCAAACAAATAATAAAATATGTTCCGATAAATCAACCATTGTTGTTAATAATCGCTTTGGAAAATATCCACGCTAAACCTCAACAAAGATAATACCATTAATTTAACCAAATGCTAATAATTAATTTAGATTTACTAATAATAATCAAAACAGTAATAAGTTTGGATCTCCACAACTAATAAATTATAATAGAAATAATAATCCAGTCACACTAGACATACAAGGCAACAATATCACAACAATATGTTTAAACCTACTGGAACTCCTAAAGTAATATCTCAAGAATTATTTTATGTATATAACTATATTAAAATTGACAAAATTGACGAAAATCACATTGACAATATAGTCGTAGAAAACTATCATGAAAATAATCAAAATTACCCGAAGATTATAACAACTATTCCAATTTTCAATTTAATGAAAATCCTACCCCTGTAGACTTTCATCAACCCGATTTAAACGAAATAGGATACATTGAAGATTCAAATTTTCTCAATATAGCCTCAATCCTCTAGAATCATAGAGCTCAATGCATAAGAATCCTTTCAAAGTGCCTTACCATACATTTTAATTAAAAACGGATCCCAATACTTAAAATTTATAATAGACACAGGAGCTGATAATAACTTTATCAACCCCAAACATACAAATTACATGAAATTAATACCCACAGACGTTGATGTTAAAACTGCCCTTCAAACTCACAAAATTAATAAATTAAATAGTAAAATTGTAGTTAATAAATTAAAGGAATTAAACCATACACGACCCATAGAATTTTTAGTTTTCAAATTTCATTACTTTTTCGACGGAATTATAGGTAACCAGGAGTTTAAAGACACATATTAATACAATAATAATACAATCATTTATGGAAATACAGTTAATAAAATGCATTATAAAAGTTATATTCGCCCACAAATATTCACTCTTGAATCGCGTGACCATAAAATGATAAATGTTCAAACATCTATAAAAAACGGGTATGTTATTTTCCCCAAATACAACTAATCGAATACCTACATACTGTTAGCGGAATTTACAATTTTGCAGATTGCAAAACCCAAGTTTTTGTTTCAAATGATTCAAATTTACCGCTTACTATAATACTTTCATCCCCCTTAGAATGTGAATATTTAAACAATTATGTTGAAACAAGCAGTCCCGGCCACGCGTTGCTGTGGCAATTTGAAGCACCCGGTATTTATTGAGGGGTGTTGGCAATAACTGGGTTGATAAATAAATAACTTGAACTTGAATAAAAAAATGCCACACGTATATTATAGAAAAACTTTACATACAAGAACAGACGAAGTGACAAAAAAGGGTAACATAATAAATATGTTACCTGGCAACATAATAAATATGGGGGGGGGGTGCGTTCTCATATTCCAACACTCCCTCCTGAACGCAAACCCATTTTACTTATACAATACAAATGTTTTTCTAGCGTTACACCCTTTGTTAAATTATCAGCTATCATATTACAACCATTAATAAATAGAAATTTAACTTAACCCTTTAATATGTGTTCTCTAAAAAAATTTAATCTAATATCTATGTGCTTAGTCTTAGGTTTATAACAATCTGTTGGCGCTAGTCTTATTGCACTTTGATTATCACTATAAATAACTAACGCACTGTCCAGGCGTTGGCCCAGTTCTACTAGTAGTTGACGAAGCCACAAGGCCTCCTGGCTCGCCGACGGCATCGCCATATACTCGGCCTCTGCTGTGGATAGGGCTACAGTCTATTGCTTACAGGAACTCCAGGATATTTATGCATTTTGATAGATAAAACTGTAACCTGTGCATGATCGGTCTAAACGGTCACTTGCCCAATCTGCATCGCAATACCCAGTTATTGCTTTAAAGTCTTCTTTGACATAACATAACTTGAGATCCTTGGTGCCCTGAAGGTATCTCAAGATCCTTTTAACTCCAAGCCAGGGTTGAACCCCTGGATTATTACAAAACTGACTCAATTTATTCACTGCAAATGTGATGTCAGGTCGTGTTACCTGTGCCAAATATATAAGACAACCAACTGCTTGCCTGTATGGGAAATTGCTGTTTTCATTTTCAGGTTTCTTATCAAATTTTATATTTACCTCTATGGGAGTACGAACTGGTTTGCACTCAGACATGCCACAGCGTTCTAATGTTAAATTGATATATTTCTCCTGGTCAATAATAATCACACCTGCCTCACGGTTTCTTTTAACGTTTATACCAATACATTGCTGAATATCACCTAGGGCTTTCATACTGCAATATATATCATTTTAAACTTACTTATTGAATAATAAATATATGGGTCAATCTTAGACCTTTCTAATCCTATTTTAATTAAAGTATTGTTCAATTTTAAGTTTCAATTTTTAATTGTTCAGGCATTTTCTTTGTAACATTCTGGCTGTGACATGTAAATATCTGTGTCAATGTCACCCTGAAGAAATGCACTTATTGCATCCATCTGAATCATTTCCAGGTCATACTTAGCAGCTAGAGCAAGCAAGAACCGAACTGAGGAATATCTGACCACGGGAGCATATACCACATCATAGTCATTTCCTTTTTTTTGAGCACATCCTCTGATTACTAATCTTGCTTTAAATCGAATAATATCTCCTTTCTTATTTTTTTTACTTTTAAATACCCATTTACATAGTAAAGCTCTTTTATCTGTTGGTAAATCTACTAGTAACCAAGTTTTATTCTTTATCAAAGAGTCATACTCCTCCTGCATGGCCTTCTTCCATTGCTCAGCATGCGGAGATGAAAGAGCTTCATCGAGAGTTTGAGGGTCATTTAAGTCTAATATGGGACAAAAATAACTCACGTCCGGGTTATCCTCCTTTACATACCGTGCTGATCTGCGTGGACGTAAATTTATATTACGTGCTGGAGTCGGAATTTCCACTGATCACTCTGGTATATAGGATGGATCATCATCATCTCCGGACTGATAGTCATTACTGGAACTCTGGTCCCAATTGTGTTGAATTTCTTCCTTAGAGGGTTCTTCAGGTGACTGCATTCCAGGACTGTATTCCATACTGCTGTCAGGTAAACAAGGTAAGTACACAGAATTATCAAATTTATGTACACTTTCTAAAAATACAACATCTCTACTCTTGATGATTTTATTAGTGCCTGGATCTAGCAATCTGTATCCTTTGGTAGACTGACAACAACCAACAAAGATATATTTTCTAGATTTAGCATCCCATTTTTGGCGTTTTTCTTTAGGTATTTGAGCCATAACTTTATAGCCAAAAATCTTTATATTAGATAAATCAGGTTTCTTACCGGACCACATTTCTATAGGTGTTTTACCATCAATTGACTTTGTAGGTGATCTATTCATTATGTAAGCCGCTGTTGCTAGGGCCTCTCCCCAATATAATTTTGACAAATGACCATCAAGTAACCTACATTTGGCTCTTTCTACCAATGTTCTGTTCATCGTCTCTGCAAGGCCATTCTGTTGAGTATGGGGTACTAGTTTGGTGTTCAATCCCATGCCTACTTAAAAACCAATCAAATTTCTTGTTACAGTACTCTCTTCCATTGTCTGACCGATCAATTTTTATCTTAGTACCAAGTTCATTCTCTACTCCACTTTTAAAGCTTTAAATACTTCCAGAATGCTCAATTTATCTCCCAGAGATGTTTGATCCATCGGTGCAGATAAATCAGTGTGGATGAGCTGCAGTGGTTGTGATGCTCTCGAACCAATATTATTGAATTGCAGTCTGCTTTGTTTACCTTGGAGGCAGGTAGTACATCTGAAAATACCTTAACTTTGTTTTTAAATGGGCTGAGTCCCTCTACACTCTGGTAACTTGTTTACATCTGTGAAGTTCAGGTGTCCCATGCGCCTATGCCATAGGACTACATCATAAAAGTTATTTGAACATGTTAAGTTTAAAAAAACTTCTCTGTGAGTATTTAATTGGTACAAAATTGTTGATTAGAATAGCTGATCACAGGAATTTATTTTTTTTGTCATAAATATCACATGATTTATCTCTAAAATTTACTTTGCAGCCATTTTTCACCATTGCACTTACTGATAGGAGATTGGTAGCAAGTTTTGGAATGTATAAAACATCTTTTACCTGAATTTTAATTTGATCCTTACTATTTATATACAAATTATCCTTTCCTATTTTCTCCACAGGTAGAGGTGTCTTACTGGCAACTATTATGGTGGGTATCGGTGGACTTTCCATATCATACATCCAGTCACATCTGTTAGTCATGTGCATGGACGCACCGGAGTCCACATACCATTGTTCCGTATTCATAGTCATTGGTGAAGCCGAAAATGCTACAACAAAACTTTTACTGGTGTCTGCTTACTCTTCATTTTTTTTCTTTGTGACAAGACAATTCTTTGCAAAATGTCCATGTTTATTGCAATTATAACATCGGGGCCCTCTATTGTTTTGGAGCTTGGCAGTATTCCTTTGACTGGCTACTTTTCTTGTGAAGAACGCTGTGCTTTCTGAGCATTGGACTTCCTGCAGGAGCTTCGTTTTCATGGAATCTGCGCTAATCTTTATCCCTGAACTCTCCAGACCCATTTTCATTAGCTTATATGTTTCAGGTAAGCCAGCTAGCATGAGTGTACCGTGCCACTCATCATCAATCTCAAACTTTATATTCCTGAGTTTGTGAGCAGTTGACATGATCTTGTTCACATAATCGTCTACGGTTCGTGAGCTGTCCAATGTAGTTGTGATGAGATCTGTTAACAAGGCTACTCTTCTGTACAACCCGCTGTTATCAAAAGCTTGTTGTAAACTGTACCAGACTTCTTTACATGTATTTGCACTCTGTACATGCACGTAGTTGACAGGATCTAGTAGAAGTATCAGCTTAGACTTTGCCTTTACTTCTTTCTTTTCATCCTAGTTGGTACCATCGACATAGTCCCATAGATCTTCTAGTTTAAAATAAGCCTCCACGGCGAATTTCCAACTCGCATAATTGTCTCGTCCTACGAGCCTGCGTATGTTAAAGGGATTGTGGCTAGTATTGGACATCTTTTTCTTGTATTAACAGAGTTTTCAATAATCACGCTAACTTCGGGGTTAGAGCGGTACCTAACCTCTTAGAACACGCCGGCTGATTTTTCTTTTTATAAGTTCAAGGAGTTTTTTTTTTTTTTGACTGTCAGTTACTAATTTCAACAATTACAATCACTAACTACGCTCTGCTACCATGTTGGCAATAACGGTTGATAAATAAATAACTTGAACTTGAATAAAAAAATGCCACATGTATATTATAAAAAAACTTTACATACAAAAACAGACGAAGTGACTAGACAAAAAAGATTAACATAATAAATATGTTACATGGCAACATAATAAATATGGGTGCGTTCTCATATTCCAACAAGGGGCAACCGGTATTTATTGCGACTCACCCGGTATTAGGTTTCGGAACCCCGTGCCACAAAATTTTTATATTTACACCTCGTATTTGGTATGCGACACCCGGTACCTCTGGGTTGGCCTAAGACCGTGGTTCCGCATTAGCAAAAAGTACGAAACCCTTGACACGAAATTTTGATTCGGTATTTAGTGTAGCATCCGGTACTTCGGCCCTTGACCCACGGGGCGGTGTTCGGCCTTAGGCCTGCATCATAGAAATTTTGTAGCAGGTGACGGTTATTTTTATATAGATATTAAATTAATAATTAAAAATAAATCGCTTCGAAAATAAGCCATCATTTGTCGTAAAATATGGGTGCGTTATAAGAGATAGACATATACCATAGCGCCATAGCGGAGTTTTTTGTAGACCTTTTCAATATATACAATACTTAGTACATTATTTTGATAAATCTCATAGGGTTCAGCCTGCGTTTGCAATGTAAGCGGTAAGTGTAATTATTTACGACAGCACATTAAAAACCTCAAAAATAACAGTATTTCTCCACTATTTAATGGATGTTATTATACATATAAACCTTCTTCTTCAATCACTCTATCTATTAAAAAAACTGCATCAAAATCCGTTGCGTAGTTTTAAAGATTCAAGAATACATAAGGATATAGGAACATAGAAAGCGACTTTGTTTTATACTATACAGTGATGATCAATAATACCGAATTGACTACCTGTATGTAATATGACTTTAACGATAATTATAAATTTGTAACTAAAAATATTAGAATGAAAAATCTTAATTTAGAAGAACAAAATTCTCTTATCAATATGTGTACTGATTATAAAGATATTTTCTACACGTCTGATCAGAACAATTTTTCGCTTCTGATATTAAACATTTAATAGTTACAAAAGATGATCGGCCTATTTATACTCGATCATACACATACCCAGGAATTCATAAGGAAGAAATTGCTAAGCAAATTGACGAATTAATAAGTAAAAATATTATTAGACCCTCAAACTCTCCATAGTCCTCACCAATTTGTGTAGTTGCAAAGAAAGCCGATGCTTCTGGGAAGAAAAAGTGGAGATTGGTTGTATGTAGACTAGAGAAAACTAACCGAAATAACTATAGCCGATCGTTATCCATTACCAAAAATCAGTGACATATTACACCAACTTGGACATTGTAAATATTTCACTACTCTTGACTTAGCATCTGGATTTCACCAAATTCAAATGAATACAAAAGATATACCCAAAAATTCTTTGTCCGTAGGCAATGTCCATTGCCAGTTTACCGGTATGACTTTCGGGCTAAAACGCGCCTGCCTCATTACAGTTATGGATAACATGATCCGCGAATATATTGGTCGTAACGTTCTTGTATACATGGACGATATTATCATATTTTCCTCATCTTTGCAAGAACATATTGAAAAACGTATTCAATAAATTACGCGAACATAATTTTAAAACTCAACTCGACAAATGCGAGTTTCTTCATAAAGAAATAGAATTTTTAGGTCATATCGTTACCACAGAGGGAATAAAACCAAATCCCAAAAAAATATAAGCAATTAGAAACTTTCCAATACCCCGTACAGTTACAGAAATAAAATCATTTTAATATTGTGAAACACTACTCATTGGTGATCCAATTGTTCAATATCCCGATTTCTCTAAACCCTTTGTACTTACGACTGACGCATCTTTGTACTTACGACTGACGCATCTAATTACGCCATTGATGCTATTCTTTCACAAGGACACATAGGATCAGACAAACCAATATGTTATGCCTCACGAACATTACAAAAAGCTGAACAAAACTAATGCACAATCGGAAAAGAACGTCTAGCTATTGTTTGGGCTTGTAAGCAATTCCAGCCGTACTTATTTGATCAAAAATTCAATATATTGACAGATCATAAACCACTTAAATGGGTTACCACTTTAGGAACCAATTTCCAAACTTGTTCGTTGGAAAATAAAATTATTCAATTACAATTTTGACTTAGACTATAAACCGGGTAAAGCAAACGCGAATTCTGGTGCATTATAGAATACCATATGAAATAAACGTAAATAATTTAGAAACCAGTTCTCAAGATGTTGAAACCGCTCACTCCGCTCAGGAAAACTTAAATGAAGATGTTAGAATATCAGAACAAGCTATAAATAAATTTTCAAATCAAATTATAATAAATATAGGACTCAGGCAAAAAGTTTCCACCGAATTCCTATTTAAAACAAGAAAACGAGATAAAATTAGAATACGAAAACATACCAAACGAAAAACAATGCATACAAATTTTCAAAGAATACTTATCATCAATCAAATTAAACGCTATTATGACTGACTCCGACACTTTTAAAATAGTAAGGGAAGTATATGATAAATATTTTTGCAAATTTGAAGTTTTACGATGTATAACTCTTTTACAAGATGTACAAGACATAACCAAACAAACCTAACTTATGAAAAAATATAAGATACGAATTATCCATACATAGTGGAATTGATGAAACATTAAATCATTTAAAAATATCTTATTATTTCGATCATATGAAATCAAAAACTAAATCTTTTATCAATACTTGTGAAACTTGTTTAATGTACAAATATGCACGGCATCGCTTGAAAATTAAACAAATTCCAACAAAATGAGCAACAAAACCTTTCGAAATACTTCACATAGATTTACTTCTTATAGAAACTGACGTTTTTAATATCTTTGATAAATTTTTTAAATACGCTGAATGTATCATTATCCCTAACAGAAATCCAATCAAAGTTTTAATGGCTCTAAAGAAATACATTTCGCGTAATAGTATACCGAATAAAATAATTCATGACAATGGTAATGAACTTTCCAGTATGGATATTCGTGAATACTTCAATCTTTACGGTATTGAAAAATATGTAACTACCGCTCGTAATTCAACAGGCAATTCACCCGTTGAACGCTTACATAACACAATTTAGGAAATTTTTCGAATACTTAAAACAAAACAGAATCTACCACTTGACGAACTATTAGACACAATAATGCTTACAAACAATAAATCTATTCACTCTTCTACTAAATTTACACCATTTGAAGTTATTAGAGGAATAAGAGACAAAACAATTTCATAACATTCAAAGAAAACGCCATTACAGAATGTAATATTGAACGACAAAAAGAATTCAAGATTATTCAGGAATTATTTCTCAATATACATGCAAAATTAAATGATAAATTAGAAAAACAAAATCAAAAGAAAACTGACCCTCCAATACTCAATCCCGACGATACAGTTTACGTAAATAATATTCAACGTAATACGAAACTGCGTATACCATACGATAAACAAACCGTCAAAAATAATAATAAACTCACCTTCATTGCAAGTAAATACAAATACCATAAATTAAAAATAAAACCTAAGTGTAATCAATTAACAATGAAATGATTGACAGATTTCATAATATTACAAACTTTATAAATTCTGAACAAGCTAACCTTAAAATCATAGTAGAGACAATGAAAATGTCTCCACACATAGAACAATAACTTTTTCAATCACAATATTATTTTTCGATCCAAACACAGCTGGAATATCTAAACCAACAATTCAATGACATAATATTATCAATAGAATTAGCAAATTTAAATATAATTTCAAAACATATCCTAAAAAACGACGAACTATAGTTAGTTTACGATAGTTTGAAAAATTCAATAAACATACAAAGCGATGAACAATTATATAAATTATTAAACTTAAAAGCATACGACAATGGAAATAATATGGTTTTCGCAGTAATGATTCCACAATTTAATAACGATTCATTTAACATATTCAAATTTCGACCTTTACCTGAAAATCACCAAATAATAAAACCAGAAACTAATCTTATTCTTTCTAACCATTCACATTATTTATTCATGCAAAAACAATGTAACAAAATAGAACAAACTTTCATTTGCCCACCATATCGATTTAAGGACAGTAATCAAAACACATGTGAAACAAAAATTTTGGAAAATCAACATGCAAATTGTAAATTACACCGTACACTGAAAGAAGATTTTATTGAAAAAGTTGAAACATCTCATATACTCGTATCTACAAAATCCCCAATTAACATAACAAATAATTGTGGGAAAAACATAAACAAATTTCAATGGACGTCTTCATATCATATCGCATCAATGACAATTGAAAATAAACGATATTATTTATGGAACACTATTAACCACCATCAATAACGTATTATTGGAACAAATAATTTATAACGATATTAACATTACTGGTATTTCAAAAGATATAAACCTGGAAACATTACTCATAAAACATTTACAAAACATCGAATAATTACAGTTATAAAAAATCATATCACACCCATATCAGTATATCCGCAATCATTATTTGGCATATTATTGGTACCGCATTTTTCTACATATTTTGAAGATTCAAGAACAATAAAAAACTTAAAACAGAAAAAAATACAACGCCACCATTAGCTTCGGTCGTCAAATTTCCGTTTGAAATTACACTCCCTTCTTAACGACGTAGGAGCTATTATCACAGGCAGCATTGCATACTGTACCTATATTATTTCTGTTAATATTAAAGATGTTGATATTCACATTCAATTCTTCGAAAATGAACAAAGGAAGTTTTAAATCATGAAATTATAATGACTAATTCCAATAACCAAATTATATTTTGTATTTATTAAAAGTGTTGACAAAAAAACATTCAACGCCATTAATAAACAACGCAATATTTGGAAAACACAACTCTACTTAAATCAAATAACATAGTAATACATCAGTCTAACTTTAGTATCGAACATCATTATAATACAATAGATGTACTAAGTGTTTAAAGTGAATTGTAAATTTAACATCTATTGTATTAAAATGATGTTTATATGTTGATTAAGATCTGGTGTAATAGTGTTTGAAACATTTCCAAGTTCAAAAGATCTTAGCAACTATTATGATTATGTTTTGAATCGTGAATCACGCAATATAAACAAATTAAAAATTGAAATAGATGAGGTATCTAATTCTGACGATTTGAATATTGATGTAGAAAAACTAGATATTGAAAATATAATATGAATAGGTACAATAGATATTAAATATTATTATCCTGTATTACTGAATATTTTTTGAAAACACGCCGAACTATTTTCTCATTATAATTTACAGTTTTACTTCAGAATAGAAATATTCGTTGGAATAGCAGTCAGTATTAAAAAACTAGAAAAAAACAATGAAATTATAATTTTATGGTCGTGAACACAATATAGTAATTCAACCATTTGTTTATCGCCAAACGGAATTGCTTCCAGTTAAACTTAAAGATCAAAAATTTACTCTAAAAAAAGAAATTCAAAAACAAAATATTTAAAAACAAATCGATGAATGTGCTCAAGAATAGCGTAAAAATAATAATACCAAAAAAAACGTAAAAATATTTATGTATCCTAGTTTCGAGTCAAGTAGACTTATTGAATGTGATTCGCCGTCGATTTTAGACTCAAAATGAAACTGATTTTATTGACATAGAACACCAAGAGAGATATTGAGAAATTAGATAGTTTATCGGTCCAATAATACATTTCCAATAGGATTTCTGAATTTACAAAATACTGTTAACAGATGTTGTTGATAAAAGTGACTTGGAAACGTTTCAAAAAGTTAGGTGATTTGGTGACAATAAAATCTTTTTTGCTTCAATTTATGCCAACTGTAGCAAAAATAAAATAAAAAAGATAGAAAAAGATGATATTAAATGGAATAAAAATAAATGTATTAATGTAGTAATGTAGCAAAATTATAAAATAACTACTAGATATGAATATTTTAGTATGATATGAAGTTAACTCAAAATAAAGACATGTAATTAAATGAAAGATACATGAATTAAACAATGAACGATTCAGAAAAATGAATACTAAAAGGATGTAGAAAAGAATAATATAATAATTTAATAATATAGAAAATAAATGTAATAATGGCGCCTGCGTGCTTTGGTGTTCGGTTAGGCCCAAATCAACGGTTACAGAACGCGTTGATCCCAGTTAGCTTCGCCGTATCACTATCTTCTTACCAAGAAGACCCAGCTGTCCTATTGAAAACCCAATTTTTTAAAGGGTAAAAGGCTACATTTAAGATTGAGATAAAAAATATAACACCGATCAACGAATAACCAATTTTAATCTAACAAAACTATGTACACAATTAAATAACAACGAATGTAACAATAAGTACGGTAATGGGGTCAATATCGCCTTTACATTAAATAAATTTGAAATATAATAAATAAAAAAAATATAAACAATTTATCATTCCAAAGACAGAATGAAATACTAGTATTACTAATCTTAAAAAAAAACACGTGGTCCCTTTTTGAACAACACACGGTATACACGAATAGATTAGGAATGTACAGTAAATAAGTTACTTAAAGAATAAAGGTAATAACCTTTAAACGAATTAGAAATATAAAAAAATTAATTTAAAGAAGAAAAATAACGATTTGACTTCAACCTACATACCTATGTTCTTCTATCATGAAAAATCTTAATAAACATAGTTACAATTTGCATATTACGTCCAAACCAATACGAGTGGATGCGATGTTGTATTCTTGATTTAAAAGTTTCAAGTAGTGAGTACGTGCACTGAACTTGATTGTGACCACTTAAACAGTCGAGAAGACAAGAGAATCCTTTATTTTATATCTCAACCAAGTAAGTAATATATTATTTTTAAAACGAAATGCGCACGCACATCTCTACTGAATAATAAAAAATACAACAGTGTCGCAATGCTTTGAACAGTGGTGCAGTGGATTGGTATGTAGCGACTTTTTTTACGATGAAATTACTTTTGATTAATATTTTAAATTGAGTAAAGATAAAAATCGCTACAGTAATTATATCTTGTATTTTAAATTAAAAATAATGGCGCTTGCGTGCTGTGGTGTTAAAACGGGCCCAAGTCAACGATTATACAAAGCGTTGACCCCCAGTTTGCATCATCGTTTCACAATCTCCTTATTCAAGAAGAACCAGCTGTTTTATTACAACCAAAATTTGAAAGGCTAATGAGCTACATCAAAGGTTGAGGTAAATGATTAAATAACTGATCAATCTGTAACAAACTTTAATATATAATAAGCTTTTCATTCATAAATAACGAACAATTATAAACGTAACTAAATAAATTATTAATGGCTGACTACCTAAATGATTAAATAACCGATCAATCGGTAACAAACTTAAATATGTAATAATCTTTTTATTCATAAATAACAAACAATTATAAACGTAACTAAATAAATTAACAATGGCTAACTACCTAAATTATGATTAAACAAAAGCTTAACATTGCCTAACTCTTATAAATAATGAATTGTAATATAATTAACATGCAGAATAAAATGTGAAATCATATCACATATAAACATAATTTTAACTGTGGTTGTTTAACAACACACTTATGGAAGAAATAGAATACAATTGACCAAATAAATTAATTAAAAGGTTAATTGGATTTGTAAAAAAAATTGCCTACATACCCGGTTTATATAATTAGAATTGAAATTTTTTGATTGTATCTTACTAATAACGATAAATATTTAAAGTCCACCGTCAACATTCCGAGATTTTTTTTCCACGTGGTACCTTTCACGTTGGATTAATTTTTTTTTTTTAACCCATGTTATCGATACACACCGCTTGTAGATGTGTTCGGTATGCGTGCCCATCCAAGAAGAGAACGAGTTCCATCTCCTAACATCTTATTACCACTCATATTTTTTAATAATATAAAAAAAAAAAACAAATTGCTCGAGCATATTTTGTTTACGTCAAAATTATGAAGGTGGTATAAGACTATCGGAATGATATACGTCTAGAGGCAGATTGATATGTAGCGACTTTTTTGTGAATGATATTTAATATTAATTAAATTTTATTATTATTATTTTTTGTTTTGTTTTTTTTTTTGTTTTAAAATTTATGAAAGGAAAAAAATCGCTACACAGCAAATCCCTAAAAAATAAAAGAAATATAATGTATATTGATATATAAATTGAATCGATATAGATAAGTTACTATTCTGGATTGGCTTATGAGTACAGGTAAATGTTAAAACATGAATGAAAAGTGAAAAACGATTGTCTGTGGATTAACATTATATGTGAGAGAATGGCAACGATTTTAGTCGAAGTAAACGAAAAATGTTCAATTATCAGACATTGTCTCAATTTGGGTTTCAAGATGTGTTATATACCATCCAAAATTTTGCGGGAAAACGCTTTTTTATCATCCTATTTAATTCCTCTACATGAAATAAATAATTCGTCATTGTGCAAAGGAGTATGTTAAACCCGTTCCCAAATAGGTTTAACATTAGATCAATAAAAATAAGTCAGAATTTTTTTGATTGGATGAAGTTTCATCCAATGAACGTGATTTGATTGGAAAACCTAGAAGGGCATGGGTCACAAAGGGTCAATTTTTCCTTGTGTTTATTTTATTAAAATGGCTGAAACAGAGTCAAATTAAAATATATTTTTGTTGGACAGAGTTATTCAAATTTACATTGTTTTATTTGTTTTATATGAAATACAGATTGCAAAATTCAAGGGAAAGGAAAATTATGTGTGAATATTGACCATTTTTTAATATTAAACCTAGAGGGGCGCATCCCAGAATAAAATTTTTTTCTGCTTCTTAATGTTATAAAAACCATTTATTCAAAATAAAACAAAATCTAGTGTTTCCAAATACAGCTATCTATAGAATATATGATTAAACCTTCCCATTTATAAGTATTATTGATTTTTTATTAAAAGGGTTTTATTAAAGAGTATCGAAGGTAAAAATATTGTCCTAGTTTTTTCTGTTATTAAAGATGTTTATCTTAAATTAAAATAAAATATAGTGTTGTTAGGCATAGGTATTTTACACATATACTTTAATAAGCTTACCGTATCGTCGTCACATTTATGCAGATATTAAGTCATGCCAAATATCAAGCACTTATTTATTCGTGATGGTTTGCTTTGCCAATTCGTCGGAAAGAATCGTTTTACCCAATACAATGTTGAATTTTATTTTGGAATATTTTCACGCTACCGTGCATTTTGGTATTATAAAAAGGTTCCGAAACATAAGTCGTCGTTTTTGGATTCAAAATTTTTTCCATGTTTTAAAGAAATTTGTAAGCTTATGTCATGTTTATGCTGCCACAAAACCTTCAAATACAAACTATGATCCAAAGATGGTGGAATTGATTTTGCGGGTCCGTAATTATTTGTACTGATGGTTTTCGTTTCATTTAAGTCATTTTTCAAAGTACATCATCACTAAACCAACACGTCGTATGACTCCAGAAGTAACTATAAAGATGCTTTAAAATGTATTCTACACCTTTGGTTTTCAAAAATTTTAACCTTGGACATAGCTTCAAGAAGATGATAATACGAAGACTAAGAAGAGTAAAAGCCCATGAATGCATTTAAAACGGATCCAATAGTAGCACAAGCCCCCTTTCTTTTATTATGTATATTGATTTATTTTTTCAAGCATGGATGGGATGTTCCGATTTTTTTATCATCAATTCATTAAAACCAAAATAAATTCACTTTATATAAAAATAATTATTTTGAAATCGTCAAACATATCAAACCGCCCTTATATTTATTCATTGAATAGTATTATATTAGACTACCTTCAAATGGCAGTCTTAATATGGTTTAGGTATTATTCATTTATATTTCGTGACTTGCACAGTGATTTTTGTTTTGATGTCACTTGAGGCAAAAAAAAAAGATTCAAATTAATTACATCATTCATGTTATTAATTATGATAGCTGTTATCAGGAATTTGGACAGAAAAATGCAACTATATTTTGAAATGCTGCACCTTTTGTTTTATTTCACAATTTCATCAGTATACATCATTAGCAAACTGTGTACATAAAAAACAAAATGTAACAAAATATTAAATACAAAAGATTAACAGTTACAAATTAAAAACATTTAATGTCTTAAATTTGAGGTTAATATTCTTGTATATAAAAGCCCGAATAAGTTCATCAAGAAAAAATATATAAATGAAGAGAGATAAATATTACACAATTGTTCAAGAAAACTTAGCAGCAATCTTTCTGCAATAACAGTGATTGATTTAGTTAAAATAATTACAATATAATGAATTTGAGACTGTCAGCCACAGATTGAAAGCAAACAACTGTTTGTCCATTCTAATATACCGCCTACTAGATCACATCAGTAATTAATTTCAAAGTGACATCTTCAAATATATGTGCCACTCCAACCTTATATATTAAACGCCACCAAGGGATACTGAATTTTACATTCCAATGCGCTGATTGTGGATTCCTAACTCACTGAAAGTGCTTTTAAAACACCATTCAACACACAGTTTCTACTACAACACCTAAAAAAGCTGCACCTCACAGAGCTTCTGGACGCACTAAAACAAATACTCAGTGTCACCTGAAACTTCACCCCCACTCAGACCCATCACATGCGCAAGGTCGGTATCCCTTTCATCAGCAAGGCCAACACTATTGGTCCGGGTTGTAAACAACCCGGCATGTTCAAAAATACCAATATCATCATCAACAGCAACTAAAACAACATACGAAGTTATCAATGTGCGATTATGCATTGCAGCAGCGACGAGAAAGTCAATTCACCACCTTGGACAAACAACACTGCCATCAAACCCTTGCACACTAAAACCGATAATGGCACAGGAGCTGTTTGTGGTGCTGTAACTGAAAGGTTGTGTCGCGGATACCTATGCTTATAACGATCCACCGCTATTAAATACGTTTAACGGTATAAAAACGCGAGATAACCCTCCACCTGCTACTACAACTTGACTCCATCTCCAAAGAATCAGTATGTGCGCCTTTAGCCAAAACATATTATATTGCGTCGGGAAAAGATAGTATAAGGTACTCGTGCCATTTAATCGGATCCCGGATGCGTAATGCTTTATACAAACTACGACCGTTGCTTACGTGAGGAAAAAACACTACTGGTTTGGGCTGACTCCCGCACTGTTCTCTTATATAAAAAGGGTAACCGTGTTGAGCTGTCGAACTGTAGGCCTCTTACTTGGGGAGGGACAATTGGCAGCGTCATCACCGATTATTTCAGCTTTGCGAAGCTCTCCAATGCAAAAAAGGTTTTTTAGATGAAGGGTGCTTGGAGCATTACTTCATTCCACAGAGTGAATAAGATGACCCATACCAAGATGGCAGACAGATCGCATTGGCGTGGCTTGAACTAGCCATTGCGTTCGACTCTGTAACGGATGGTCATATTCGGCGGGTAGTAGAGGAGATGCGCTTATCAAACAAGATTCCAGTGTCATTACTCTCCTGAAATCTTATACATTCCATCTTACCAGGGTGGCGCAAATACTTAACAGATGACCGATTCCGCGGATGTTAGTACTGTGATGCACGAATTATTTGATCCTTAAGTGAGCCAGACAAAAATTTAGCGAGCATTTCTTCATAAGGATCGCCACCGATTCTACGCTTATTGAGCTGTTCGAATGCTACGTTCAGCACTTCGGGCAAGCTATCTTTCTATATTATCAGGAAAACCCGATCTGGGAAAGACGTACTCATGTTAAATGTACGTATTTACATCTCTAATGGAAGCGAGCAACCAATTTCGGTTGAATGGTGGGTACACTCGCTTCTGTAACAATCGCTTTAACAACCGTGGTCGGCTTGGATTTGTTCCTCTTAATGGCACACGTCGATAAGGTTACGGTGATAAACGGTGTCGATGTTGTGCCTATACCAATTCCAATTCAACAGAAAAGCAACAGTTACACAATGTCATTCAAGATCGTCTTGCTAGGGTTCAGTACCCCCTAGTACTGTCTTAAACACCAATATGCAGACACCTGGCCTACGCAATACGCTTCATCTTGACTTGGTACTTCTGAGTGAGACTAGAAAAGACGTAAAAATTTGTCGACATATGCATTTTATTTGAGGGTCCCGGATACCTCAGAATTTGCTTGGCAGCAGAAGCTGGAAAGACAACTGGATGCATTTATAGTTCATTCACTAGGAGCATGGCTAGCTCAGAGCTTTGAGATTACGAAGTCCTTAAGAATAATTTAGAAATATACGCAGACCATGGCCAAATTGATGGCATTTGGCATGATCCGTTAGTCACGCGACAATTATATTGAACACCCAACCCGACCAAGGCAGTACCATGAGCAGACCTTGTAACCAAGACCACAGTTATAAGGTGGTCTGTATATCTAAGTCACCTATCCAGACCACTCGCAAGAGTGAAAGTATTTTATTTTGTGATTTCTATCGTGTTTGTAAACTTTAATATTTGACACCTACTCATTTGTTTTTAATATGTTTTTTTTTCTTTTTAAATATGCAGTCCAATTTTATCTATGTCAATGTAAATTTTATGTCTTTTTACCAACAAATTTTGTATGATTGTGTATCTTTTTAAGATTATGAGAATAAATACTTTTCGAAGTTGCCTAATCGCTTCTCGGTCCTATTGCTAAGATCTATGGGTAATTTAATGATTATAAAAATTGTGAAGAAAAGTGTAGTAGATAAGAATTTAAAATCTGTCAGAGTTCGAGTAGATTTTTCTTACACCTGACGAAATCCAATCAGGTTTTCAATTTTTTTATAGACACTTTTGATGATTTTAAAGAACATTTCTACAAATTTATTTAATTTTTTAACATTGTCCTTAGTGTTTCCAATGTATATCCAACACTTTTATGTTGCTTGAAAAAAATATTTGTTTTATTTGATATTACTTTATCATTCTTTAAACAAAATCAGTTCAAGATCACAATCAGTTCATAATCTAAAAAACATTAACGTTAAAAGTTATTAAATTTTACTAACTTAAAAACAATATTATCAATTAAATTTACGGTATTAACGGTAATTCCAGTTGTTGGAATTGCTATTGGTATAAGTCCCTAAGTATTATTTTGTTTGAACTTTCTATAATGTCAATAATGTTGAAATTCAAATGTATCATATCAAAATATTTCTGGAAGTGTGGTGGATAAAAATCAACAATTGTGCGTTTTTCAAGTTACTTGGTTTATTGGATTAAGATTACATGTCATAGAGTAAAATCAATTTTTTGTTTTCTTTTAAGGTATCATTTTTGTAAATTGTAAACAAGAAAATTTGTTTTTTAAAAATATAAAATAATTACAAATATTGATCAAAATTTACAACTAATTTACATTAATTTACTAACATACATTTGAACAATTTAATACACCCAATTGACAATATTGATAAACAAAGTGTACATAACAGTATCCAAAAAAAGCATTTGAATGTAAAACGGTAAATGATAATCGATTGTAAAGTCTAAATATAATTTGTACGTTTGAATATTCGTTTTAGTATGTGGTTTCTTTCAAGCACTTTTATTACAGCTATTATAAGTTAATAGATATCAAAATATAGAACAAATACATTACATTTTTTATACAAAAGTGTACTATACTTACACATTTTCTATATTTATAAACTATTACAATGCACTGTACATGTATGGAAATGACATAACGGATGTTGATACACTTTTGTACTATAATAAGAACACACAAATGCAAAGAATAAAGTGCTATCTATGTCTTTGACAGTATAGATAATAAAGTGTTTTTTATAAAACTAAGAACAGTCAAATCACTATAATTTTACATTGTGAAACATAGTATTGTTAAAATTAACGAATATTTAAGAATACAAATATTTAAAAAGGAAACAAAAATATAATTCTAGCTTGCAATCGCTTGTTCTTACGTATGAACGCAGCGTGATAACTAAGTTATTCTAGGGGTATAGAGGATTGGATTTGCAAATTTAAATCAGTTTATAAAATTGGAAAACTGCATATAATATTATACCATGCTAAAAAAAGTCTAGTTAAATTTTATTGAAATTGAATCAAATCATAATTAATAGGATTGATTTGGAAATTAAATAGGTTTCCGGTTTATTTCGATTAAAACCTATTTAAATTTTCTAAACTGAACAGAATCGAATCGGAATTTATTTTCAATTCATTTGTATTAAGAACTGTTTAAAATTTTGAAATGGGTCAATTTTGATTTCAAAATATAAATCTGTGGATAAAATCATCATTGAAATTCATGATAAAGATGAATACTACGTATAAATATTTTGTATAATATAATCAAGTAAAGTTTTTAATTAAAAGTGAATTATGATAAAAATAATATTAAATACAACTGGATTGATTTTTTAATAAACATTAATTAATTTCAATAGATTTATAATTTAATTAGATTAAATTTTAATAGATTTATTATTGTGTGAGCGTTTTCCATTGAACTAACATTGTTGCGTTAAAATATGTTTTCAGTACTAATTGAGTATGTTTTTGTTTCTTTCATAAACAATTATTTCATAATAGTCTAATATTGGCATAAAATTTATAATGATATGGAATTTAAAACTATTCAAAGAGTGTTTAATTATAAAATTGTATAAAGTTATAAATGCTCATTAGTATAATAATATTACTGCGTTTACGATTAAAAAATAAATAAAATAAAATAAAACAAAATTTCTTTGGATTTAAAACACAATAGTTTAATTTACTTATTTAATTTACATTTTAATAAAACATTTAATTTATTATTTCCGTAATAAATTACCTCAAAACCATATTTGAATTATATTTATTTGTTCCATTTCTCATATGGTACAATCCTAAATTGATATGATAACAATTTAAAATGAGTCTTGTTTTAAATAATTTTGATAATTTAATTATAAAGTTAGTTGCAACATTATTCATATTGAGGTTTCATTTTGAGTTTTTTTTTTTTTTTTTGTAATCATTTTGATGTAGACCTTGACGATATTGTTGAAAGGTATATCGAATAATTTGAAGATATAATTTGTATGAATAATTTTGATCTTTTAAAATTCGCTCACGTAAAAATGTACAAATATTACAAAAATGTTTTTGTTGTTTATATCGATCAATTAAATTGAATGAGACTTGTAAATAAGACTTTAATATAATTGTTGTAAATAATACTGATGTTATCAATTTAATCCATATAATCATTAAACTTATTATAAATTGTGATAATTTAATATCATTGTCAGAATTGAATAAATTTGTATAAATATTTGTTGCTGAATTTGAACGCATTAATAAACTTATTACAAATAAAGCAACACTATAAGTTTTAGAATGACAACAACCAAATATATAATATAAAGTAATATCAACCAGACATAAAATGATTGTTATTGTTATTATCATAAAAATCAAATATGATATATTCATATGCATTTTAATTATATGAATTATAATTCGTACAGTCTGACTAAAAACATATGTTACATATGTAACACGTATCAATAAACATACAATTAATAATGCTGATATTAATTTACAATTGTAATTATTTGAACTGATTGAATCCAAATTGATTGATGGTGAATAAGGTTGTTTGATTGTGACATACGACATTATGTCTTCTATTAATTGTGTTCTCACATAATACAAATATATTATTTTTAATGTCAATATTACTATTAACAATTTTAAACAACAAGCGTTGAACATTGTTAGTTTAATCGTATGACGATGACATCCATCTGTTGCATAAATAATCCATACAAGTATTTCAATGAATAGTATCAACAACAATAATATTATAAATAATAATTTTAAAAACATATCTCTTGTTGGATCATCATAATGGTATGGTTTTATTGTTTCAATCTACAAAATAAACAAATATATTAACACCATGTATCTACTGTTTGTAATTGAATTAAGTTTATGTAATAACTTCATCATTTTATATATATGTCAATAGAGTGTATTATATATTGGTATATGGCATGTTATAGTAAATTATAAAATAAATATGTAAGAATTACAAAATATGTAATTAAAATACCAAGTGAAATATAAAGAGGTAAATGCATAATAGATGGGTTATTAATAGACTCAACAAGTGTCCAAAATCCGTATTCCTAGTTCGAGATAGTCCGATTTTTATTTTGATATATACATTCCACTCTTCAAGAGTTCTATATGGATATAAGTTAGAGCGAATTATTTTTTAATTCTTCAGAGAAAAAAACATTTTATATGTATACATATACAACCTTTCATTTAGTAAATTGAAAATGCCATTTTTATGCCATCCCTAGAAAAAATTCCAGTCTTACCGAAGAGTTTAAAAAGAAAGAAAAAAACTTTTAATTGTAATTAAGTTTCGTACAAATTTTCTAATGTAATATTAAATCAAACTGAGAGAAATAATCTCTTAAAAACATGAGTGTTAATATAAAAAATAAAATTTAAATAAGGTAATAAATGTTTATAATACCAATAATCTGAGATTATGAAATACTTTAAAAGCGTATAAACTGAAACAGTGACTTACACGAATTTCATTATGAAATGTGCCAGTATAATCGATACCAGTAATCAATTTTACTTGATGAAGTAAATTGGAAAATGGATTATAAAATGATAATTCAACAAATAAGATCTTTGTTAACTCATCTAACCATTTATGATGTTTCAAACATTTGACAGTAGTTCTGTAATTATTCCAAGTTTTACCAAGATAGCTAATGTAACCTCCAGTGTGATATTTATGTTGATTAACTAAAATAAATAATCAAATTTATTTATATAATTTTTTGGCAAAAAAGGGTTCACAAATATATTAATTCGACAAATTCAAATTTAATAAATTTACAAAAATACAAAATTATTATTGGTTGAATATTTGTATTTAAATATTTAACTGATTTAAATATTAATCTTAAAAATTTTCAATAATTTAATTAAATATTTAATTTTTTTAGGGTTTAACTTTGAATTAGTTTTTTGAATTTCGTTATATCAATTTAATAGTTCGACAACTTTTTTGTTTTCTGTTATTTACAATTTTGAATATTAAATATTTTACAAACGGTATTATAGGTCAATAACATTAAATTAGAAAACGGTTATGTATCAATAGGTGAAAAATTCAAACAAAATGGTTTGATACTTTTTATTTATAATCTTGTTGCTCATATTTGAGTAATATTTTTAATTTTTAAGTTAAAAATACTACAATGTAACACAATTATTTCGATAATATAGCTGTTTATTGTTAAAATTTATATAGTCATAAGATCAAAAACAATCAGAAATAGACAAATAATAATTCTACAAAAACGGTATAAAAACTATAAGTCAAAAATATAAGATGTAGTTGTAACACGTATTAAAATACTAAGATTTTTAAAGATTATATAGTCCTTAAAGTGAAAAAATGGATTTAAAAAAATTATCATTATTGAAATATACCTAAATTATTTAACGGAGCAGGTTAATAATATTTGGCAAGACCAAAATAAAAACTATACGTATTAAACAAATATGTATTAAAATAACAAAAAGAATTAGTAATATCTGTTTGGTCATTTAACAGGTCTTCAGGACGATTTTTATGTTAGTGTATTTCAAACGCTTCAAGTTTGGTTTAAAATATAATTAACTCAAGGGACTCGCAAAACTTAAGTTTGATGTTTGTAGTATCTAAGATTTATTTTTTTACAAGTTTTGAAGTATCCTCTTTTTCGGCAGAGTTCATGTAAGTGCTCGAACATTCCTCGCAGCATATTTTGTAAATGCCAGATTTTTTAGTACTCATAGCTTTTGTTGTTTAGTCTTAAAAGGCATTTTAGCCAAATATTTAATTGTTCGAAATGCTATTTGGATGTGATCTTTGCGTAATATTTGAGCTATTCTTTCTGAACTTGTCTATACATAGTATATCAAGACCTTGTACTTTTGTGGAATTTAATCTATTGGATAAAATGAGTGAAGTGTCATTTGCGATCGCTTCTTGGATAGTTAAAATATGTAGTTTTTATGCATAATATTAAATAAATATTAGTATTTACACCAATACCCATACACAATTGATCGCCCAATTTTTGTAGAAAGGTGTGCACGTGTTAATATATAGATAATGTGATTATTATTACGAACAAGCAGTATCCGTCTCAACTTCTTATCCTGTAAGCTTCTGATAACTAAGAAATCAGAAGGTAAAATACTTATAAATTGTAGTTATAGATGATGAAATAATTTATTTCGATTGAATATTGGGCTAAACAATTCAATATAGCCTTATAATTTTTAACTTAACATAACACATGGACTGAAAAGTTCCGGGCCTAACAAAGAATCTCCAGCAAGAGCAACGCAATCATTCCAGTCCATTGCGTTCTGCATCGTCGGTGTCTCTACGACCACGTTTGAAGTCAGCTAACCAACGTTTTTTTGTTGTTTCTGATGGAGTAGAGTCCCCATAACACTTTTCAAGCCATTGCTTCGCTTGAACGGTATTTTTTCCCATCAAGAAGCAGTGTAAAATTAAAACACGAAATTGTTTTTGATCCATTGTTTTGAAAATAACAAAAGCAGCGTCACTCTTAGCAAAATAACTCACAAACTAATGAATAGAATATCATGAAATTTTAACAGCTGTCTTTTGAAGGTTAGTATTAACTGAAAATGCACTTTATTGTGACTGCAATAAAAGCGAAGAATTTCTTACTCATATCAAATCTTTCAGGCAGCGTACGCCAAAGAGGCCAAACAGTACTCTTTCACGACTTAGTTTAGAAATATTACTATTTTAAAGTAAAAACTAGTTCATTTTAGTATCAGTTTTGTAGTTGTTTTCAAGTAGACGAATTTAAATTAGGAAACGAAAAATTCCTAAGTTAAGTTTTTTATATAAGATACTCTTATATAAAATTCTATGCTCCTATACCAAGCGGTTTCAACTCTACGTTGGAATGACAGCCAGTAATCTACCCTATTATAAGTAGAAAAGGTATACATGTTCAATTCATTCTAAAGATTATAATATTTCTCGTAGATGTCTATACATGTTAGTAACAATTATCTATTATCTTTTTGAAGATTTTAGAAAAATATTTTTAGCAATATCATGGCAATGATAAATTAATTATTAATCTTAAATTGAGCAATTTAATGTTAAACGTTATTATTTTTATTTAAGTCTTCTAAATTATAATTTCATTCTCTGTTAGTTAATTGTGTTTTTAATAACATTATGTTGTTTATTGTTGACTTATGTGTCATTTAGGCACATCGCACATGAGGTGATTTGGGTGAAATCGGCGAAATCGCCGATATCACAGCATTTTAGTCTCGCACACGGAGCAACAGAAGTTGCTCCGACATTGTAACGTTTTTTGAAGAAGGGGTAATACATAGTTTGTTTACTAATAACAAAATATGTATATACAGTGTCTTAAGGGATGAAATACATCAAGTAATAAATAATATAGATTATAATACATTATACTTTTAGCCATTTGAAAATCGCATTTATTCTTACAAATTATATATATATATATATATATATATATATATATATATATATATATATATATATATATATATATATATATATATATATATATATATATATATATATATATATATATATATATATATATATATATATATATATATATATATGTCAGAGCCAAGATAAGGTATTCATTAAAATATACACTCAGTTCGTTTTAACTGTTTTAATTCTTTTGTTTATCATTATAACTCAAATGCGTCTTAACTGAAAAGTAGTACGTACACAACTGATTCTTATAACTCCTGTTCAGTTGTACATTATAAATAAAGTATGTTTACATTGTATAAAATATAAATTAAGTATGTTCAAATTATATGAAACTAATTCGCTGACAACTCGGCCTAACTGACAACTGATTGTCCTCAATCTGACCCGCCTTCCTTCTCCACGTCTTCTTGATTCGGTTCTTCTATATCTTCACCTTCTTGATCGGATTCTTCGGTCTGTTCGTCTTCATGAGGAGGTAGAGTACTCCATGGTTTCATTCTATCCGTCGTATATATGGAATTGAAAGTTCGTTGTGTCCGTTTGGCTCCGGGGATGTCTTCCAAATCATATCGGTCGTTCCCTAGAATTTTAGTCACAATATACGGGCCTTTGTATTTGGCTGCTAGTTTCTTAGAATCACCACATGCAGCGATTTCTCGTTTGATTAGCACCAGATCGTCTACGTTATATTTATGTGGAGCTATATGTTTTTTATCAAACCGTGTTTTTTGGTAAGATTGGTCCGTTTTTATACATTGTTCAGCTTTTGTCCTTAGTTGGTTTCGAACTTCGTCAAAACTTCCTATTTCCCGTTCGTCGTCTTGTAATGCCAGAATTAGTTTATTCGCTAATGGATTCCTGGGCTCGAACCCAAATAACAGTTCATGCGGCGATTGTTTAGTGGTTCTATTCTTCGTGCTGTTTAATTGCCACTGTATTGCCTTAAGGTGCTGATCCCAGTCCCCTCCATCCGCTTCTTGACACATGCTTGCCACCGCAGTAGATACAGTTTTGTTATATCGTTCCACTTGACCGTTAGCTCTCGGTGTTCCGGTTGCATTTTGAACTAGAAGTATGCCATGTTCGTCACAGTAATCTTTGAATAATTTTGCCGTAAAAGCTGTCCCTCGGTCTGTGATTAGTTTTTTCGGTGGCCCAAATATAGTGATTGTTTCATCTATCGCGAAACAAGTGAGTTTTGCTGTTACGTCTTTTACAGGTTTTAAAATCAGGAATTTTGTAAAGGTATCGACGAGGGATAATATGTATTGGTTCTTTTTACGACTTTTCGGGAAAGGGCCAATGTGATCTGCGTGCATTGTATCGAAAGGTATAGGTACTTTGTCTACGATGTTTAACTCCGCTTCGGTCTTCCCGCTTTTTACTTTATGATAAGTACATTCTACGCACGCTTTTATAAACTTCGTGACGTACTGTCGCATACCAGCAAACCAGAAATATTTTTGTAAGTCTTGTAATGTTTTCTCCACAGCAAAGTGTCCTACTTCGTGGCTTTGCTGCACCACCTTCCATCTCACTGCCTGAGGTACAACCCATCCCAGTCCATTCGTGACCTTACGACACACTCTTTCGTTTTTAAGTTTGTAATCGGTGTATACTTGCTTTTCTTCGTTTGTTTTCGCATCTCGATGTAAAATTTCGTATATGTTTTTAATTTTGGTATCTTGAAGTTGCATGGTGAGAAGCCAATCTGCCACAGATATTTTGAGAGCCATAACGTTTAGATTCGCTGTTTCTATCTCATGCCCCGTTTCACTTGGATTTCTGCTTAGCGCATCTACATATTTCATACTATCTCCAGATCGGTGTTGATTATATATGCCCAATATCGGTTGGGACGTTAGCCTAGTCTTGAGTTCTTGGAACGCTTTTTCTTGGGTTTCGCCCCAAACAAATTTTTCGTCCTTTTTTGTTAATTGCGTAAGGGGTTTCGCTATTCCCGCATATGATTCAATGAATTTTCTGAAAAATCCACTCAGTCCCAAAAATTGTCTTACTTGATGTACATTTTGCGGCCGATTAAATTTTTCGATCGCCTGGGTTTACCTTTCTCCTGGTTTGATACCGTTCCCGTCCACTTCGTAGCCTAGGAAATCAATTTTCTCTTGAAGAAATGAACATTTTTTTAATTTTAATGTTAGACCCATGTCTTGTGTATCAGTCTTAGGACGTTTTTCAATTTTCGTAGTCCATCCGTAATACTTCTGCTCGCTAATATCATATCGTCCATGTAGTAATCAAAATTGCCTCCATCCATTTGATGTAATTTGGCCAGTAACTGGTAGAAGACTGCCGGCGCGTTTACAAGAATTCGTAGAGGTTTTCGCTCGTAGCGAAAGCGGTATATTGCTTGCTTTCGTCTGCTATGGGGATTTGGTAGTATCCGCTTGCTAAATCCAAAGCGGTAAAATATTGTTGGTTCGCTAGTTTATCGATGACCTCATTCATGATCGGTATTGGTATTTGCATTTTCCGTGTGACGGCGTTTATTTTCCGATAATCTATGCACAGGCGTTCTTCACCTGTCCGTTTTGCCACCAGTAGTAGCGGGCTAGCATACGGAGAACTTGATTTTTGTACTATTCCTGCTTGCATTAGTTCGTCTACCATTTTATTGATTTTTTCACGCTGAGCGTAGGGCGCTCGATAGGGTCGACTTTTGATTGGTTCGGAGGTATTTAATTCTATTTTCATTTTAATCATTTCCGTTTTTCCCAGTTCCACAAGTTTTTCGGCAAAACATCCACGGTAGTTGTTAATTATTTCTAGTAATTGCTCCTTTTCTTTATCCTGAATATTCCTGTTCATTTCCACATCATCTTCAACTATAATTTTCATTTGTTGTACTTTCAACTCGTCACCTTTTTCTTTTGTTTCTTCGTATGGTATTTTCTCTATTTTGAATTTATTTCTCTCTATAGTGATTTTTAGATCGGGCCTATCTAGAGCTGTTGTACCTACTATTAACTCGTCTTCCTGTGCGTTGTCAGGGATGATTATTACCTCCACTTCAATGTCAATTTCGTCGAACGTCATGATGAGTGTCCTCTTTCCTTCACTCATACAGAATCCATTTCCAAATCCGTAAATTTTTCTCTTGTATGGTACGTATTTTAGATCCATTTTTTCGGCTATTGTTTTTTCATAGTAACGACGTCACTTCCTAGATCGAAAAATCCTATCAGTTCGCGTCCGTCAATAGTTACTACTTTGTAGTACTCGTTTATGTCCCTTTTATCAACATTGACTGCGTTGACCCGTTTTTTATCGAAGTTGATGTTGTTTTCTTCATTGTAATTCCTCACTCGGCAATCGGCATCCGAGTGCCCTGTTCTGTTGCATTTTGTACATCTTGTTCTTCGTTGTGGTTTTGGACATTGGAGAGAAATATGGCCGTATTCTGCGCAATTGAAGCATTTGGGCGAATTTTTTTCTTCTCGTTTTGGGAATTCCCCAGATGAAATTGAATTTATCCCTGTATTAGTTTCCGTTTTACTTTTAATCGTGTTTTCGAAAATTTTGATTCGAACTAGTAATCCCTGTAGAGATGAAAATTATTGGATTGCTAGTAATTTTGCTAGCTCTCTATCCCCCATCCCATTGATTACATACTTGATTACTGCCTGTTCGGATACGTTGCCTCTGCTCGCAATTGCCTTCATTTCGTATGCGAATTCCTCGTATGAGCAGTCCTTGCTTTTCTTTCGTTTTGATAGTTCGTAATGGATATCAGCATCGTCTTGGACCGTTGGAAAACTATTGAGAAGTTCGGTTTTAAATTGTTCCCAATCCTTTATGGTCTCTTCAGCACTTTCAAACCAAAACTTCGCGGCGCCCTTTAACTTTCCTAATGCGTGGTATAGGAATACTTGGCTATCCAGATTATAAATTTGTCGTAAATTTTCCACTTTCCTTATCCACTGCGTGGATGTTAGCCCCGATCGGAAGTTCGGATTGAAATCCGGTATCGCTTTTTCTAGTACGCTATCCAAACCCATTGTACTGGTACTAGGTTGCGCCGTATTTGTAGTTTCCTTCAATGTCAATTCACGTTCGCGTTGAAGTAGTTCCCGTTCGCGTTGGAGTAGCTCCCGTTCCCACTTTATGTTTTCTAGTTCACGATCGTCTTTGACCGGTGGTTGTGTTTTAGAATTTCTTTTCCTCGACATTTTGTTATAGTTTTGTTATTACGTAAACCGAACCGTGACGCCTCCTTTTGCATAAAATAATATAACATGCAGTTACTCGTTTCTTATGCAACCGTTGGAACGTGCGCCGTGTCGAGTCACTTTCGTGTAACTAAAACCGTGACGCCTCCTTTTGCATAAAATAATATAACATGCAGTTACTCGTTTCTTATACAACCGTTGGAACGTGCGCCGTGTCGAGTCACTTTCGTGTAACTAAAACTAACAAACACTATCAATATTGTTTTGCAATGTATACGTTAAATAACTTGTGTCTATCTCACTTGTACTTCTTATATTAAGCACTCGTTTATTACACTGTATTGAATACTTTCGCGCGTTTTTGTTATTTTGTTGTGTCATTTCTCATTGATTTTCACTGTTATGCGTTTAATTTTCACAGGAAAAGTTTTTGTTCTGACCCCACACCTGATTTGTCAGAGCCAAGATAAGGTATTCATTAAAATATACACTTAGTTCGTTTTAACTGTTTTAATTCTTTTGTTTATCATTATAACTCAAATGCGTCTTAACTGAACAGTAGTACGTACACAACTGATTCTTATAACTCCTGTTCAGTTGTACATTATAAATTAAGTATGTTTACATTGTATAAAATATAAATTAAGTATGTTCAAATTATATGAAACTAATTCGCTGACATATATATATATATATATATATATATATATATATCTATATATATATCTATATATCTATATATCTATATATCTATATATCTATATATCTATATATCTATATATATATAAGGTTAAGTCAGAGTATATTAGTATTTACCCATTTCAGTCTTCCGTTCGTCATCAAGATAACTAAAAAACGACAAGAGATAGCTAGTTGAACGGTATAATGGGCTAATTAGATCTGTGATCCACACAGATCTAATAACATTTTTCGGATATAATAAGAATCTGTTAATTATCTTTTTTTTAACCAAACAATTATTGTTTTGAATCTTTTTTAATAGTTAAGTTGGGTCATAGATCTAATTATCCCATTATACCGATTTTGCTGATTTACGAACTTAGACTCACTTTTAAGATCCAGAATATGACACCAAAAGTTCAACTACCTGTCTCTTGTCGTTTTTCAGTAATCTTGATGACGAACGGGAGACTGAGATGGGTTAATACTAATATACTCTGACTTAACCATTTATATATATATATATATATATATATATATATATATATATATATATATATATATATATATATATATATATATATATATATATATATATATATATATATATATATATATATATATATATATATATATATATATATATATATATATATATATATATATATATATATATATATATATATATATATATATATATATATATATATATATATATAAAACTGTATAGATTATTTTATGAATGCTAATGATTAAAGTAGTTCAAACATTGATGCTCAATCTTATACCGAATATCTAAAAAATTAACTAGTCTTTATTTGTTTAATGTGATTAGAATAGATACAGATTATAGCCACTGTACAATTACTGTATTTCTACTGTTCATTTTGTAAACATATAAAATAATAATATGAATCAATATATATTATATTTTTGAGTAATAGTATAAGATGTATTGGCTTAATTTTATAAAATAAGTCTAAAGTTCATTTCTGTTTATTTACCCTGTTATTATAATAAGTAATATAGAATATAATTGAAGCCATTTGAAATACGCATTTTTTTTACAAATTATATTTTATAATATATATATATATATATATATATATATATATATATATATATATATATATATATATATATATATATATATATATATATATATATATACATATATATATATATATATATATATATATATATATATATATATATATATATATATATATATATATATATATATATATATGTTAACAAAAAGCATTAGATTAAGGCACATCGCACACGACGCGATTTGCATGAAATCGGCGATATCATACATATAATTTGCTTATGGAAACCAATATATAGTCGCACACGGCGTGATTTTCGTGATTTGAAATCATACATGTGATAAAAACTCGTTGTAAAAAGTCTTCGTTCTTAAAATAACATGGGCAACTTTTTTTTATTTTTGTTTATACAATCATATAAATCAATGTTTATGATAAAGATAGAGAGTTAAATAATGTTATTTTTAATATTTAAAAATAAAAACATTCATGTCCTGAATCATTTAGAACAAGCTTAATAGGTGCATCTTATACAGCAGATCATAAAATTTTTTTAAATACATACATATGCTTAAAAGAAAAGAAACGAGGAGTAGCGAGTATTAAGTAAATTTATATAAATATAAATTATTATTATAATAATAATCACTCTTTAAAATTTTTGCCTTTTATTTTTTAAAACAGTAAATATAAGTTAATCATTACCTTGTACTTGTGATCCAACAAACATGGAAGACATATTTTCAGGAAATGTAAAAATAAATGCAGAATGAAGTGAATATTTATTCCATGGGTCAGTTTCTTCGCTTCCGTTTTTCCATGAATATTCAAAATGTTTGGTTTCCATATTATCATCAGATAATGGAGCATAACAGAAATCCGGTTTGATAATATTTTCTTCGGATAAACATGCTTGTCTCAAACGTAATTGTCGTAATCTTAAAATACCAAAATGCTTTTAAATGTTAAGCAGCCCAGTAACACTTCAGACTGCCATAATAAGCTATGAGCAATGAACGAAACAATCATAATTTGATTGTAATTGTGTCGCTTATACCTTACCATTCATTAATCTTTGTCGGATATCAGTTTATCGGTAAGAAATTTCTAGATGTCCCTATTTCATACTGCATTATATACAATGTCATTCATGTATATCACATTTCCGACGCACATGGTACATTTGGTTTAATAATCACGAAAGTAGGATTTATAAGTCTAGGTTTAGTAATGGATACTCAATATTACATGCACAGTTCTTACAATTATGTCTACACCGAAAATTAATTCAGTTACATATTCATAGTCATAACTATAGAGGAATGTTTGCAGAATTGGAAAATATAAATAGATATTATGGTCATATAATATATATTATTATTTTGGTTGAATTATAGATTATAATACATTTATTTCCAATTATTTGGTAAAATATTGAATCATGTATAAAAAAAATGGGTTTTTTAGGTGTAAAGAACCATGATCTGAGTTTTTAAACTCCAGTTTTGACCCACACATTTTTTATTATCCCGAAAAGGTCCTTTTTTCAAATTTTAAAGGCAAACTTTTCCATTTTTTTTTTTTTTTTTTTAATTTGTTAATACTAACATTGATAGTTGAAGTGCTAACTTGATACCGTATTATTGTTAAAAACTTTTGCCTTTATTCTCCTTTAGTAAATGTATATACATAAATATGTAAAAAAAATTAAATTATCAATATCTCGGGATATTTTGATAGATGAGGTTGAGATCTAATGTTATAGTATAGTTCATGTTGACCAACTTTCACGAGCCAACTTTCATCCGAAAATATTAGGTGACGATCCTATTTTAAGTCAAATTATAAGATATTTTCAAATGTCTGCTTAAATTGTGCTCGAAGCAGAATAAAAGAAGAAAAACTCTCAATTGTAGGTTTTTATATTGCTTTAATGTAATTCGTCTCAAATTTTATAAAAATTTAGGATTGTCCCAAATATGCGCAATTAACGATATATATACCTACATTAACGTTTATAAATTTGTATACACCCATGTTTTCGTGAATTGATATAGAAAATTATTCTGTTTTTTCATTTACCTACTGTAGAAAAATGAAGAGTTTTCAATTCGGTTGAATTTTGTTTCATTTCTCTAAAGAAAAATTTTTAGAACTTGCACCGAATATTCAAAAGTAAAAATAAATATGTCACAGAAATAGAATGGACCTAAAAGGAAACTATTACCATACCTTGCACTAGAAATTCTTTACACGGATATTCACAATTTAATTTTTTTTTTACATATATATATATATATATATATATATATATATATATATATATATATATATATATATATATATATATATATATATATATATATATATATATATATATATATATATATATATATATATGTATACTTTTTAAAGAATTATATAAAGTGTGCATATTGCAAAAAATTATGTCCAATGGTTTTATTTAAAATTTTTCCATTTTCTATACGATAGATCAAATATTGTATTCTCGATAAAATTAGTATAAAGACGATGTATTATATTAGAAAATAGCTTAGGCTTGGTGCTTAAGTTTTTAAGATGACTTGTATTGTTAATATGATGTTGATAAAGACTTATCAATTTGAAATTTTGAATCGATTCTAGAGGTCCATATACTTTTTATCAAGTGTTTGAGTACCACAGCGCGAAGTACCGGGTAGCATCGACAAGTATGATATATGTACATTTCACCACCACGGGGGTCAAGGGGTCCGAAATACTTGGTGCCCTCCACCAAAACCCTTCGTGGTTCTAGAGTTTGATATACTTCTTATTAAGTATTTGAGTACCAGAGCATGAAGTACCGAGTGGCATCACCAAGTATGATTTATGAAAAATTTGCCTCCACGGGGGTCAAGGGGGACGAGGTACTTGGTGTCCCACACCAAATGAAGGGGGTGAACAACGATAAAATTTTTTTTTCAAAACTTTTTGTTAGAATTTTCAAAGCAACGCGTAAGTGAAGTAAAAGCAACAAAAGCGAAATCGACAATTAAACTAAATATTAATAAATTTGATATGTTTTTCTCTCCTTCTCTTTTCGTACCGCAGCGAAGTGGCGGTTATCGGCTAGTGATGTAATAATTCCGATGTATATAATATTCAATCATTGAGTAGTGACCTCACAACATATGTATATTTTCTTTCACAAACTCTATATATGTACTAACATAACTTTCTTTCTCGGATCCTTGACAGATGTCATTGTAATCCTATTTTATTGTTCAAAAGTAGTAAAAGCTCTATCCGTTCCATAAAAACTTTTTTTCACTATTTATGAATTTTTTGAGAAGGCGGTAATGTGATTCAGAAAGCATTGGACATACTGTTGCAAATATCAATAGTTTATGATTAAACTCAGTTGTACCGTCATTAATTTAAACCATCGATTTTCAATTTAAACAATTATACTTAAAAATAAAGCATCATAAACATAGTCAAACTTTGATGATAAATGCATGAAAACCAATAATATCAAATAAATATTGCTGCATGAATGGCAAAGATCAAATTCATCATAACAAAAAAATTATTCTAAAATTTACCTCGTTATACCCAGCACATTATACTGAGAAATAAGTAGAGTTCCAGGATTTTGAAAATGTGTTACATAAATCAATGTTGTATTTAGATAATTAAATAAACTGAAAATAAAAATCATTACTTAAACAACATATTTACGTTTAGTGTCAAGTTTCAACAAATTACGTACACCTGGGTCGGATTTCTAATGATAACAAAAAAGTTCGTGAAAATTAAAGTTCAAATGTCTTTATTATGATCGTTTACTTTATCAGCCATCTAATTTATCTAATTTTATGCATATATTCTCAACGGTAGAAAGAACCCGCCTTTTTTAATAAATCATTTATTTATGAATCAAAAACAACTACTTATTATTAACAAAATATTTTTAGTTTTCAATGTTTCAAATTAATATCTCATATATTTTTTTTATGATAGTAAAAAAATAGTATTTATATAGAAATTAAATTATTTTAAAATAATCAAAATTATTAACCACACAATTTTAATGCAAACCAGTTGTCTTGTCAAGTTTTAAAATAAAATAGATATATAAATATCAATATTTACAACTGCATATGGGTCATTTCCAAAAAATCACTAATAAAAAACTAAAACAAAATTCTGTAAATCAAAATCACCTGTCAAATTGCTGAAAATAATGACGAATAGCATGAGTCTGATTTTTAGAACGATTTTATCACTATTTTTTAGGCCTTTGTAGAGATCTAAAATGATGAAAGGTGATTCGTTAAGGACGGTATAGCATTTCACTTTCAGAATGCAGTCATCTGTTCCAATTTAGATACATAGTAGATACATCAAGTCGACAGTGGATCCATTTTACTTACTTACTATAAAGTGTTTTCGAATATTTGTATGCAACATTGAAGTTTTGAGATTTTTAAATTTTCCCAATGTGTATTGAGTCACCAAATAATAAAATATTAACCAAACTATCCTTTTTATTTTTCAATAAATTTTGAATTATTGTTTTAAAATTTGAATTACGTGGTTGAAACTATGATTAGAAAGTGATAAGAGAAATGCTCTATAGACTTTCGACTTCACATCGAATTTAGTTTTAAATTTTGAAAATTTTGGATCCGCATTGTGTTTTTCAATAAGTTTCTGAAGTCAACAAAAACATTTAGCTGGGGGGTGCGAGCAATTGAAGCTAATAAATACATTTTCCATATATGAGTATCAACGCTTGATGCATTGGTTTGTTTTCACGAATTCACGATATTGTTTTCAAATAAAGTCATGAAAATGTTAATGAACTAGCTGACCCATGCATATTACTTTCAGGAAACATTTTTTTTTTTAGGTCAATAAAAATAACGATCTACTATAAGTGTCCGGAGATGTACTTATAACCGAAAGCGTTTTAAACAATGAAAGTATGCTTTATTTAGGTTAATAAAATAATCTTCATGAAAGTAACGAATTTATTTTGAATTAAAATTCTTGATAGCTAAACAACAAAAATTATAATTCATATTTTACTATCAACTATGACAGTTGAAAAACTAAGATAAATCTCTCAGCGCAAAAAAAAGTGTACAATATTATCGTTAACAAATTTTAGGAAATTTTAAGAATCTAAGTTAACAAATTTTAAGAATCTAAGATTGCTAACACTAAGCATATATCATGAATTAACTTTAGTAATAAAAATAAATGTTTATTTTCATAAAAAAAATGTTAGATTTGCCATAAGCTAAGGGAAATTTTAATCGAAGTACAGTTAAAAACACGATAATTGATCAGTTATCGAGCGGGATGATAAATTACTAAAATGGCTATAAAAAATAGGGGTTGATTATAAAAAAGTAAAAATTTAGAGTTGTATGTATTTTTTATTGCCAAATAATAAAAAAAAAAAAAAAATAAAAATTTCGTCCAAAAATTAAAAAAAAATTTAAGGGTGAACAAACCTTATCACTTAGGGGTATGAAAAATAGATAGTAGCCGATTCTCAGACCTACTGAATACGCATATAAAATTTGGTAAAAATCGGTAAAGCCTTTGGAGATGGCCCATTTTTTTTGGAGATGGCCACGTGGACTAATAATTCATTTATATTTATAAAAAACAAAAATTTTAAATTCTAAACAACAATTTATTTATATAAATGGTTTATGAAAAACGTCTATAAAATTTATATTAAATTAGATAAATTTGCTGATGAAGTGTTACAAATACCACAATATATAGAAACTTTTTGTTTCTTTAGCTGAAATATATTACTGATAAAATAAAAACAATGAAATTGAATAGGATTCAAGCTCTAATTATTCTTAATCAAATCTAGGAATACAAAATTTTAGTCGAATAACAGAAATTTAAGTTTCATAATAAATTTATATCGTTTGTGTTATAAATTGTATATAACCAGTAATGTATAATAAATAATGTATCACCGATGGCATGAGGCTAATTAACAAACAAATCCTTAAAATATTTTTAAGGTAGCTTGGTAGCCGTAATCCGAAATAAAATAAAATACTTTTTTTCATTTTTTTTACTAATAAATATACGAAGCATGCTATAATAATTGATAAAAATTCACATAATTCACATGTAATTGATATAATTTAGCACGGATTATAATTAAATATTTTAAATAATGTAATAAATAAAATATTATTGACAAATACTCAATTGTCACTTGATAATACCAACTTTAAATGATTTTCAAAACATAACCCTGAACTGTCAACTTTATTTTTTATATCGTGAATTCTTTATTTTTTATTTTTTATTATTTTTTTATTTTAATATAAATAAATAATTTTGTTAATAAATTTAAAAAATAATTTTTATATTTATTAATGTTCAATATCCTTTGGTTGTTATGTATTATTTATAAGTGTATTAAAAACGCTAGAAGCCACATGTTAATATTGAAAAATTAATTCCATGAAAAGAACGCGTTAAATTATTCTGAAATTTTTTCATATTATATTTGGGATATAGTTCTATCAATTTAAAAGTTTTATTTTTGCGGGGTCAACTTTGCCAATTTTCTACAAACCTTCCATTTCCGTTATTATAGAACAAGGACACTCATAATAGCTCGTGTATTTTTGCGAAACTTTAATTAATTATATCTCTTAAACTTTTACTTGTGGTAAAAAAGTCTGATTTTTTTTCTATAGGTGCATTTAATTATAATATTTCGAATAAATACAAAAAATATTAGGTTAACTTTAAGTCATTTGGGTACCAAACTACCTTAAAAATGCATGCCATTTATATTCAAGCTTATACTTGCTTAAACAAATGGTTTGCATGAAATTCATCGCATATCCATCCATCTTCACATGTATAAAGTCTACAATATAGTCAGTTTTTGTGTGAGTGTTATACAGAAACTTGTGCCTTGATTGTATATCAGTTATAATAATAATAATTATTATTATTATAAACACAGGCAAACTGTTTCATTTAGTGTGCGATTGTCAGATTATACAACTTAGACATTTTTAACAACTTGCAATGTTATATCAGAATATATACGTTTTACAATAGTAGAAATCACATTTGTAATTCTATAGAGCGGGACGTCCATTTCACTATTTATTTAACAGATAGATATTGAAAACTTGTGTGTCTGTATAACTTACATTATGCATAAAATTAAAAAAAATAGACTGGAGATATTTTACCTCTGATACAAATGTATGTTTACATCAATTGAAATTGACAAAAAAAAAAACGGAAATTAATTAATTATCACTTACGTATCAAAATTATAAACTGCAGTGAATGGATTACTATTTGTAAAGGCTCCTTCAAACATTAGCTTAATAATGTTTGTTGAATAATATTCATTTTTACCAATATATGAACGTAACAACAATAAAATTATTATAATATGAATTAATATTAATGGCAACTCTCTAAAACACCAGCCGTAATCTTTATAAATTATTTCTTTTATATAAAACATCTGTAATAAATGATAAATAGACAATTTAAAACATCAAAAAATTTAGTTAGTTTATAATGAATTAATAAAAAGTAATAAAACTTTAAGATTACCTGTTTTTCGAATTGAAAATTTTATATATTCAACATTCGTTATATAATTATTTATCTTATATCTTTAAATGAGCAATTCTTGTATATATATATATATATATAATTGGAATCTCGGAATCGGCTCCAACGATTTTCATGAAATTCAGTATATAGGGGATTTCGGGGGCGATTAATCGATCTAGCTAGGAATCATTTTTAGAAAATGTCATTTTATTCGTGTTTTATCGATAATTTTTTATAATATAATGATATATTTGTTTTAAATTTATAGTAATATAGTCATTGGAGTGGCTAAGTGTTAGCGTGCGAGGCTCTTATATAGAGATCCCGCGTTCAAATCCCGGCTCGACCGACGAGTAAAATTATTTTTTTTTACATTTTAAACCCAACCCAACCCAACAAAACAACACAATAAAGTGAATAATATTTTTCAAATAAGATTTTGTTATTATAATTGCATACTTTTTTACAATGTAATGATATATTTGTTTAATATTTAAAGTCATTGGAGTGGCTAAGTGTTAGCGTGCTGAACTCGTCTTCCGCCTCGACGTAATATAATTTCTAAAAAACACAATTTATAAAAAAAAAAGAAAAAAATACCGAGCAAAGCTCGGTCATCCAGGTACTATTTTTTACATGGACCTCCCATGCTCCCACAGCCTTCTACTAATGCATATGTAGTTAACTAAGAGTGTAAATAATAAAAAACACACATAGTCAGAACTGAACCTTATTATTTCAATTTAAAAAAATTTAATTTCAGTTAACCAACGTAAGACTATATTATTATTATTCACATACTTAGCCATCAGCAATTTTCCTTATGAAAATGACAGCACCGAAAAGTTTTTGGATAAAAATTGTTAATGCACCTTATCATTTCTCATTTGGTAGCCAGCGCTTAGACCAAATTAAGATTGAATTGAATACTGTGAACAATGTATTAAACCTGAATTGAATAATTAAACAGGTGAATTATACATATAATATATATATATATATATATATATATATATATATATATATATATATATATATATATATATATATATATATATATATATATATATATATATATATATATATATATATATATATATATATATATATATATATATATATATATATATATATATATATATATATATATATATATATATTATATGTATAATTCACCTGTTTAATTATTCAATTCAGGTTTAATAATTTTTTTTTCTTGGGTAGATATTTATTATATGTATATATATATATATATATATATATATATATATATATATATATATATATATATATATATATATATATATATATATATATATATATATATATATATATATATATATATATAGATTGAATTGAATACTGTAAACAATGTATTAAACCTGAATTGAATAATTAAACAGGTGAATTATACATATAATATATATATATATATATATATATATATATATATATATATATATATATATATATATATATATATATATATATTATATGTATAATTCACCTGTTTAATTATTCAATTCAGGTTTAATACATTGTTTACAGTATTCAATTCAATCTATATATATATATATATATATATATATATATATATATATATATATATATATATATATATATATATATATGTATATATATATATATATATATATATAATAAATATCTACCCAAGAAAAACAAATTAAAAAAATTATGTGGTTAAAGTTTAGAGCGTTTAGGGAGCGAATTATATGTCCTCCGTAACACACCCCCATTGAGGGTTGTAAGTGAAAAATATTATACAAATTTAATTAATATTTTCCTATAGCGTAGACTCAAAGTTTTATGGACGGAATTTATTAAACAGCTCAAAAGAAATCTATACAAACCAAAAAATTTTATGCCCTCCGGAACGCACCCTTACTGAGGATTGAAAGTTGAAAAATATGATAAAATGTAATTTCTAATTTGCTATTGCTTGGACCTTAAATTTTATTTATTAAAAGGAATTTGTTAAACATCTCACAAGAAATCTAAGCATATCAAAAAATCAATCATACATTCTCCGGAACACGCCCTTCTTGAGGGTTGAATGTAAAAAATTAGATAAAATTTAAATAATGTTTCCCATGGCACAGACCTGAATTTTATGAATGAAATTTACTTAAGAGCCAACAAGAATTAGGTTTCACAATAAAATAATTATCCAGTTTTTTGTTGTTTTTTAAATTTTGAAATTTTATAATTCATAGTTTAAATAGACATTGGAGGTATTTAAAATAATATAATTAAAATAGATTTATTTATTTTAAATTTATTTTTTACTGGTACCGAGTTCAAAAGTCTGGTACCAGTTTGATAAAACACTATTGTAAAAATTTTCAAACATCTATGGATGAACCGATTTTCACGTGGTTGGCGGCAATCGATTCAGTTTTTCAATTTCTACAAATGAATTAAAAGCACTAATTTACCATATAAGAAATTTCGGAGTTTTAAAAAAATATCACTCTTTTCGCTTTTTTCGTTCACGATATCTCAACGTGAGTTTTAGAGCTTTAATAATTATTTTACCTCATCAAAAACGAGCCGAAACGAAATGCCGAAGTTATTTAAAAAAAAAAAACACACTTTTTTGAAATTTTTCGTTCACGATATATTTTGAACAAAGCAACCAATTTTAACCGAATTGGAGGCGATCAACGTAGTTTATCAAGGTTAAGAGCTAAGTTTATGAAGTTGATCGATTGAGAACAGCATAAGCCGATGGCAACTACAATGGGATGCCGCAGAGAAGGGTAGGTGGACGCACCGCCTCATACCTCGGATCGACACTTGGCTTAACCGGAATCACGGCGAGGTCAATTATTATCTCACAAAGATGTTGTCAGAACACGGGTGTTTTCGAGAGTATCTACACCGCTTTAAGCAAGATGATTCTCCAGAATGCCCGGCCTGCCCACGAGTTGCTGAAGATGCGGAATACGTCTTCTTTGTATGTCCTCGTTTCGATCCACAACGTAAAGATTTGGAAAGGATCCTGAACCAGAGAATGCAACCAGATTCACTAGTTGAGGCAATGTTGTCATTAGAGGCTGCCTGAAACGCTACCAACACGTTTGCAACAGAAGTCCTCACAGACTTGCGTTCCATCGAAAGAGGAAGATCAAATAACAGAAGATAGAAGGAAGGCAGAAGATAGAATGAACCGATTTTCACGTGGTTGGCAATCGAATCAGTTCACACCTTAGCCACCAGAAGGAAGAGCAATAGCTAGACCCTCCTCTCACGAAGTAATGCCTGGCGGTGGTTTCCGTGGGGGATCAGAGGATAGAAGAAAAGGGTTTTAGGGTTTAGTGAGTGGGCGCTTGCGTTGAGTTTTAGATGACGCTGCGTCGTGTCTTCACATATCCAGGCGATATGCCAGGAATCCGTAAAAAGGATTCCCCCCTCTTAAAAAAAAAACACACATACATACTGGCATAGTGTAAACCTCGCAGGGGTAGTCAGGGAAGCTTCTTGTAACCTCAAAATGTCGAGATCTGATGAAAACTCGATTTTGGCAAAACGGGGTAAAATCAATAACTTCCCGATTTTTTTAATTTTTTCTTGGATTTTTTAGTGGGAAGTTAAAAATTAAAGTAAAAATACACTGCCAATAATGAAAACAAAGGGGTCGAAAACTTTAAAAATAGTAAAAAGTGAAATAAATTATAGTAATATAGTAATGAATTATACCCATTGTGGAAATAATATTTTCCAAGCACGATATTCTATCAATAAGTATGTTTTTAAAGCATTATCCACATTATGCTGAAACTAATAGAAAAAAATGGCCACTTAAAATAATAGTGGTTGATTGGAGCTGGGCACTTATTAATGCCCGCGTGATTGAATGGATTAAATGTGACATAGTGGAATACTTGAAGCATGTGTACTTATGTTTGGATGAAGAATTGCTGTTGATGATAAATTTTGCATTGTTGGTACATGTTACGCACAGTTTATAAAATTATTGTCATCAAATATCTACAAAAAATTTGCAAAATACATTCAAATAAACATATTTGTTTCAAAAATTTCTAAATTGGACCAAATACGGGATGAATTAGTGGTTATTCCTTACACCATGTACAAAAAAAGCTGAAGCAAGTATACTGCGAATGAATATCATTTTCAGCTATTTTAACATAACTAAATACGAAGTATTAAAAAAAGGAGTTACTTTAAAAATAGGTCGTTTCATTAACAAAATGAAAAATTAAAATCGTAGCTTCATTGCTGAAGCATCGCTTTAAGTACCAATCAAATGTTGCCAAAAATCCACAAAGCCGTTGTATCCTGAAAATATATATGCGCAGGAAATGTGGCAACAGTGTAATAAAAAAATTTAATTATTTGAAGGGACTGCGCACTTATCTTAAATTGCAAAAAAACATATAAACGACACTGATTTTTGTATGCATTTGTTTTGAGATGATTTTAATTCCAAAAAATTTTGGGTCTATGCCATAGAAAAATCGTAATACATTTTATATCATATTTTTAACTTTCAACCCTCAATAAGGGTTTGTTATGCATAGATTTCTTATGAGCTGTTAAATAAATTTCGTCCAAAAAACTTAAAGTCCATGTCACCGTGTACAAAAGTTACATTTTTTTCATATTTTTCACATTCTAACCTCAAAACGAATGAAGGTTTAAAACTGACTTTTTTTAAATGAACCATTTTCCTAAATGTACTTTTATTTAAATACTCCAACTAGAAGAAAATAAATTTCAAAATAAATCAAACCCATCAATGTCAATATCATTACCTAATATATATGATATAAAAGCAAAAAGCCGTATCTTCAAAGCTACCATTGAAAAAGTTCGTATTTTGTATCTATTCCCTAACAGGAGGAGGTGAAACTAAAAATATTTTTGCTTTTGTTTTAATTTCCTGTAATCATTTCAAGTTGATTACAAAAAAAACTGCAATTTATTTGTTTACATAGATACAATATTTGTACTTTCTCACAGAAGGTTAGAGGGTAAAGGTTATATTTGTTAAAAAATCAATTGTCTATCAGTTATCTAGATATGATCATAACAAATATTACAAGTTAAATTAAAGCTTAAAAAAATTAAAAAAAGGATTTTTTAGGAATGGCTGTTGTAAAGCATGCCTTCCGAATTGATCTATTGAACCGTTCTTTTATTTAAAACATCTCAAGGTAATTGAGAATCCACGCTTTTCGCTTGTTTTATAAAAATCTGCCAGTGCCAACTATAATTTCTATAAGAAACAATTAATGTAATTAATGTAATTAAATTAATGTAAAATTATAAAGAAAATTATGAGCAAAAATTTAAAATTCTGATCTCATAAGTAGTATTTGTCGAGAATTGATTCATTTTTTTGAAACCCTTAATGTTTTTGAAATGTCTTTAATTTCTTATACATGCAGTGACTGCGGTACAGACGATTAAGGACAATTGATGTTTTTACACTGAATGTTGAATATCCCGGCTTAGTAACAACTTAAAACTTTCGCGCAAAAACCGTAAACTATAAAATTTGAAAAGATGGAAGCTTGATGTTACAAAGTATTTACTATTTTCAATTCCATGCAGAAATTTTTCGTAAGATATAACCATTCAAAAGCCTTTATGTATTATATAATTACTACCGAGTTCGGAACTAAGTACGGTGTACTCATTCGAAACTGCGTAGTCATTCCGACCAACGCGCATAACTCCACAACAAGTGGCGGCGACCGTTTTAAAAACCTACTTCTTTTCATTCACATATGTGAAAAAAAAGAGGTTTTTGATTAAATTTTATATATGGATGTGTGCTATAAGTTAACATTAGAATTTCTAATTGTGTCAAAATTGTATATTCTAGAACATCATGATTGGAGAAATATTATTTATGTAACTGTAAAAATATACTTTTTAACCAAATTGTCACATTGAAACCTAATCGATCCAGCCATTCCATAGATAATGCTATTTGAGTAAATACATTCGATATGCGTATTTTAATATAAATAGGCATCCTTATATGATGAACCATTCATTCGATTTTGATGATATTTTCTATGAAGATGCATGATGTATTGTGATCAGTAATTAAAATTTAATATTGAGAGGGAAAAAATTAATAGGAAAGTGGAAAAAAAGTAAAGTTAGCTTTGTTAGCTTTACTAGCCCAAGATTGCATATGATTGAAATGATGATCCCATATCTAAATTGCAACTCATTTGTTGAAGACGTACCGAAAATGATGCTTCTTAAGTGAGATATTTAGAATCATATTTGTGAGATTATACTTGTCTTTATATACTACAGCACATTTTTATAATAAAAAATTTTCTGCTTATTTCAGATATTATTAAATACTTTTTTGAAAATAATAGTAATTCGAAATTTAGTAGACGCTCAGAATATTTGTGTTAAAAAGTAAAGTAAAAAAAATACATACATGCATAAACGAGAAAATATGTTTTATTTGTTGTAGAATCATTTACTATATCAGACTCCATATTGTTACAAAATTTAACTAATTTTCTAGGTTTTCATTTGGGTTTTCCTTTATACTTAAGTGCAGTTAATTCAAATCTACTAGCTTTTCTTTCACAGCTTATATTGAAATACAAAATTTCAAGTCTGGGTAGACACAAATTTCCGAATTTAACAAGGCGTTGTCACCAGTTAAGATAAAATTATTGCGATGATCTATTTGTGATGAAAATGTTTTTAAAAATTAATGAAAATCAGTAACAGATTTTATAAAAACTTATACTTATTACTTTAAAGTGCCAGAGTGTAATATGGACTATCCGTGGGTACCTAAAACCGTTTGTCAAACTTGTGTTGTTAGTTTGCGACAATAGTTTAGTGGAAATAAAATTTTCTGTAGTACAAAACATCTATGATCTGCTGGAACCTTAAAATCACCATGATGAATTCTGTTTTTTCCGCCTTGTTTTATTATTTGCTTAATGACTAAATTTGTTATCTTGTCCAGCTCAAGAGCCTGCCCTATTAGTTTTCCTATCAACATCTGCAGCAGCTTCTTGCCAAATTGTGATTTAAGAATGTGTATGAAAAAAACTGAAAGACATGACAACGAAATATACGAGAAACAAATACATTATTATGATATATTTGTTTAAAGAAATAGAGGATTATTATCGATTAGTGAAGTGGTTGATCAAGTGGAAGTGGACTGGGTGTGAAGAGACAGAATCAAGAAATTAGGTCGGTCAGTATATTATGACTGAAAATGCGGAGCATTTGTGAGGAAGTTGACGAATGGATAAAGGATGAGTGGCTTCAGCGCTTTGAAGGGGTATACGACGTTGCTATTCTGCTGATGACGGTCGTCCAGTTAAATAAGAGTATAGTGAGACCATTTCTAGATTTTCAGGAGCTCAATGAATACGTTTCGAGTCACACCGGGGCAAGCGATGTTGGTACTGAAAAATTAAGATTGTGGAGTCAAAAAGTAAATAATATGAAGATGGATAGTCGATGGACCTATAAGCTCACGTATCTACGCATTGATGAAGGTATAGTTTGGTGCGATGCATGTAGAATGGCAATAGGCGTAAACATAGAAAAGGGGTGTACAATAGTAGTGGATTCGTCGTGGTTGAGAAAGCCGAATGGCTCAGCCTAGTTTAATTTGGCCGAGTTGGAGGCAGCTCTTAAAGGGGTGAACTTAGCGCTGAGATGAAATTTGAAACGACTTCAAGTGAATACAGATTCGGCTACAGTGTATGGTTGGGTGTCGACTTTGGTTTCAAAAGATCAAAGAAGAAAAACTCATGGTCTGAGAGAAGCGCATTTTAAAAGTAGACTATCCTTGATGATCCTAGATGATATTATGCGAGAGTACGATCTACATATGATAGTAAACCGGGTTAAATATGAGGATAAGAAAGCGGATCCACTGAGAGCCATAGTTGTCTCAAAACGACCACCACCTGGGTGTAGATCGAAGTTTGTAAACCGCGAGATAGCGTTACCCTGATTTAAAAATAACTCGGAATGATGTAGAGCAGGTAGTACGACAATGCAGTAGCCTTTTGTCAATAGGTACTAATTAAGTGGATGACTTCTATATTTGGGATGTGGTCATGTGTGATACAGAGTGGCCATGGATGTGACTCATTTTGGGCACAGAAATTCCTAACATTGATGAACTGTGGACCAGGTCGGTTCGCCATACGGCGTCCAATAAGCGACGAAGGGCAAGATCAGATGATTTCGAGAGAGATCCACCGGCAAAAGTCCTAACAGATAATAGTAGTACTTTTCGTTCCGAAGAACACAACTTTTTGCCAAATGGAGTTTAAACGTAATTTTCCGATGTGTTTATCGTTCTAGCGGAAATGCGATTTTAGAGCCATCGAACCATCGAAAGAATGGCGGAGGAAGTATCCGAGCCATGGTGTCTCAAATAAATACTTATACGTGGAGATATCCAGGACAACCGCAGATGTCGGGAGCAAGTGACAACTTAGAACTGTAAAACCAGAATGGGCGAAATGCACTTCGAGATATACAGAGGGGAGGGTTACTGAAACGCCAAACGCGCAAGGTATCGTAAATAGTATCAAGGTACAGGAAATGCCATATCACATTGCTGATGTACGTGGATTGAAGATTATTATTTGTGAAGGGTTCGAGATACATGTAATTTAATATGTAGTGTTCTAGAAACTGCTATAGAATTGGGTGATATTAAACGTCATAAGTAATTAAAAATTAAATCTACACAAATCGAAACAGATGTCATAATAGACGAAGCTATGTTAAGTCAAAGGATCCTGATTTTACACCCAATGTCATCAAATAACTTTATAACTAAAATGAGTTGAATGACTTAATTAAAGACGTTAATTTAACAAAATAACAGGCCGAATTACTCGGCTATAGGTAAGAAAGAAAAAATATGTTAGCCCCAATTACCAAAATAACGTTATAATGCCGCATATGCGAAAAGGATTTCTTAAGGCGAAGAAAATGAAGTTCTTTCAAGATGTCAAAGCTTTAAAGAACAGCACATACTTAAAATATAAACCACAAGATAAGCGATATTATAGATATTAGTCAAAAAAGTTGGAATACAGTTTTGTTATACAACGGCAATAAATACGATTCAATCCCTATTGAGTTTCCAGGATATTTAAAGAAGCTCATATAAATATTTCATCTGTTATAGAAGAAAACAAATACTATAAAAATAACTGAGAAATATATATGTACTAGCAGACCCGGCCACGCGTTGCTGTGACAATTTGGAGCACCCAGTATTTGTTGTGGGGCAACCGGTATTTATTGCGAGTCACTCGGTATTTCGTGTAGAAAACCCGTGCCACGAAATTTTTAAATTTACATCTGGTATTTGGTATGCAACACCCGGTATCTTAGGGTGGCCTACAAACTTGGTCCCGCGTCAGCAAAAAGTACGAAACCCTTGACACGAAATTTTGACACGGCATTTGGTGTAGACACCCGGTACCTCGGCCAAATTTTGTAGCAGATGACGGTTATTTTTATATAGATATTAAATTAATAATTAAAAATAAATCGCTTCGAAAATTAACAATTATTTGTCGTAAAAAGTAAATAACAAAAAAATGTTATTGTGGGATATCCATAAGAGATAGACATATACCATAGCGGAGTTTTCTGTAGACCTTTTCAATATGTACAATACTTAGTACATTATTTTGATAAATCTCGTAAGGTTCAGCCTGCGTTTGCAATGTAAGCGGAAAAAATGTAAATATTTAAGACATCACACTAAAAACCTCAAAAATAACAGTATTTCTCCACTATTTAATGGATGTTATTATACATATAAACCTTCTTCTTCAATCACTCTATCTATTAAAAAAAACCACATTAAAATCCGTTGCGTAGTTTTAAAGATTTAAGCATACATAGGGATATAGGGACAGAGAAAGCGACTTTGTTTTATACTATGTAGTGATTTTAAAATGATAAACCTTCTTCTAGGACAGCAATGTGGGTTTACAATGTATTCGTGTATTATTTGTCTTTGAGACAACAGAAATAGAAAATAGACTATTAAACAATCTAGCCTCGTTTACAAAGATCGCATTATTTAGTCACCATTGCACATAAAACTTGGTATAATTCACTAAGGCATTAGATAAAAATGGTATATGCTGTGAGAGTGACTATAGAAAAATTAAAAGATGGATTATTTAATGGACGAATAAGACCGCTAGTTAATTATGAAAATTTTGTTAAAATAATTAGTCCAATGTATGGAAATCATTTGTGAAAGTAATGAAAAACTTTTTTGGTAATACTAAAACACCAAGCTAGCTTTACTCCTGGTTATTAGTTTATTTTCCTGAGAACATGGGCGATGAACAAGGAAAACGATTTCACTAAGAAATTTGAATGGAGGAACAATATTAGTGCAGCTGAGAAGTGCATATTATGACGGATTACTGATTTAGTCTAAAACGAATGAGGCCTACCACAAGCATCCCATTCAAGAAAATCATTGAAAACATTATTTTTCACTGCTTTCGATAAATACCTTTTTATTATGTATGTATTGTTTTTTTTAGTTTTTCTACAGAATTAAACACATATAGCCTATCTGAAAAACTAAACCTGATCGATAAAAAACGGTTTTTATTTTCAAAGTAAGCATACCAAGTGCCTACATAAAAGTTACTTAACCTTCCAAAAAAAACAAAACAAGTTAGTAACTATTTTTTATAATTAAATTAAATAAAAAACAATTTATTTTTTTTAATTATTCAATTATCAAATATATATAAATTAGAGTTTTATTGTGATATTATATATTCTGTAAGATTGACAACTTTCACCGGTTCTCTGGTTACAATTTGACTACCAATCAACGCCGTGTGTAAGGTGCATATCGATTGGGTTACTTGATTTTGAAATATAAATATAATAGAATGAATGACATACCTTTTGTAGAATTCGAGATACAGGATAATACATAATCTCAGTTACTAGTTTCTTCTTATTCTTATGCGTATAATGAACTTGATCTTCATAATTCATATCTATATTATGGGGTAACAATATTTGTTCCTCTTCATACTAAATATACAATAATTATTCATTATTTTTCAGATTATTATAATTTTTATCAATTACTGAATTTTATAATTATTATTTATATATGTACTAGCAGACCCGGCCACGCGTTGCTGTGGCTATGATTTTTGTTATATTACATAGTAGTGAACAATTTAAGAGGAACAGTAGTAGAACATCAGTGCTTTTTACATAGATGCCAGTTGTAAAAAAATATGGCGACCTCAAGAACAGATTTTTTACTACCGTAACCCCTTAGTAAAATGAAATTATTATCTGGGAACGAAGTCGGAAATGTTAAATCGACTGGATTGGGATTTGACGGGTAGAACTTTGAACATGATTGATTTTAATTTTCTTTAGTTGATATTAAGCAAAAATCAATACAAAAGAAATTATTTTTAAATTTATTATTATTTTTATTCAATTTTGTAACAAATGAGTATATTTATTATTATTTTTATTCAATTTTGTAACAAAGTTGTTAGTAAAGAACATGTGACAATTAAATATATGAATAAGGTAGGTAGGGCAGATAGTCTTAAATCTTTAACAATAATATTTATCATTTTGAATTATAAATACTTTCAATTTCAATTTAATTTAGCACTAATCGTTGCACAATATTTTTGGTTAACATGCCTTTAGATAACACAAATAGATTCCACGGTTTCCCTACACGTGAACTTGCAACATATAGTTGCCCATGAGAAAAACATGGATTTTCCAAATCCAAACCACAAATGGGCATTTTTTGGCCTTGAGACTTATTTATAGACACGGCAAAAGCTAAACGAATTGGAAACTGTAGCCTTCTAAACGATATGGTAGAATCTAACGGTATCATTGGAATACGTGGCAGCAGGACCACTTCTCCTTTAAAGGTTGTCGGTTATATTGATGAATTGCAGCTTATTAATTAAAGCGTTAGTACTTTTAACTTAACCATTTATCGGATACTCAATCAAGTCAACTAACTACTTAATACAGTGCCATCTATTCGATACTTACTAAATCAAAACAACTGACTACATTATACCGCCATCTGTTAGAATTTTATCAAACTATCTCTCTTTGTTAGATTTAAACTACCATCTGTTAAAATATTATTGAACTATATCTCTTTGTCATATAAAAACAATTAATTCACAATAAATTAAAATTACAATCTCAAATTAAGAAATAAACTATCCTATCTCTTAAGTTGGAGCGTAGCACTCATTTAAAAAAAAAATACTTTCGAATCGGTTCAGTAGTTTCGGGGTCCATCGCGAACAAACAATATGACATGTAATTTATATATATGAAGATAAGATTAAGTTTCTTATTTCTATCTTTGTTGTTGTTGAGTATGTCTAGTTAAATTATATATATATATATATATATATATATATATATATATATATATATATATATATATATATATATATATATATATATATATATATATATATATATATATATATATATATATATATATATATATATATATATATATATATATATATATATATATATATATATATATATATATATATATATATATATATATATATATATATATATATATATATATATATATATATATATATATATATATATATATATATATACATACATACATACATATATATATATATATATATATATATATATAGGATCAACATTTTCACAAAACTTCTTTATTGATATACAAATATTAAACCGCAAGTCTGATTGAAGGGTACCGGTTATTTTTTAAGCCTTTAATTTCCTAAGTTATTTAAACCACAAAAATGTTTTTTAGGGAATCTGGCATTACTTACACTCAAAATGATCCTCCAAATATTCCTGATTAGAACACGTATTGTTTCAAACACAAATGCATCAAAAATTATAAATAATATTAAACCAATAACAGCCATTTGACTCTTTCGTATACCAAACGATAAAGAAAATTTAGTTATAAAAACATTGCAAACTATACATAACATAATATGAAATACTCTGCAACATAAAATACAATTTAATTATGGATTTGTGGAGACGCATCCACGATTGAAATAAAATATAATGTTATATATTTAACTTTTACTTATTTTATCTTTTTACAATTTTTTTTTTTTTTTTTTTTTTTTTTCAAAAGTATAACGAAAAACTTAATTTTATTAAATAGAAATAAATTTCAAACGAAATATTATGGAATTTTAATTCTGTATTCGTGAGCCAATTTATATTAAAAGTACTTTGTCATTTTTAAAAGTAATGAATTGAAATGGCAAATTTTTTTTTTTTTTTCTTTTACATATTTATTTCACAATTTCAATGTTTTGAATCGAAGAAAATCTGTTAAAAATAATAATTTTTAATTCATTTCGATTAAAAATAAAATCCTAATATAGAATCGGAATGAATTAAAAAGTAATCAGAAATAATTAAACTTGTATTTATTTTCCAATAACATCTATTGATGACTTTAAATTTTAAATTTATACACAAATTTTGAAATAAATTTCGCATTGATTTTGAAATAAATAGTTCATGCTTGTCGTCTCAAAAGTTTAGACAATAGACATTTAGACAATATTGGTAGTGTAATTCGACTAAACAGCTACCCAAAGAATATATATTATTTCTGGTTGTATTTTCTAAAGGATTGTATTTAATACGATTTAAGAAGATCCATATATATATATTACAAAGATCGTCTCTTAAATCGTTAAATCTCTTAAATCGACAAGCTGGAACGAGGTCCAGTTTGAACCTGGCAAGGTATGGTCTATTAGACGTTGTGTCCATCAACCTTTTTACGCGGATTCCCAGCGCCGTTGCCACATTTCTACGGTGCGGCTTCTCTCTTCTGTGGCGGAGGATGTGGTGTTGTCCGTATCACTCTGCCTTCTTTGGTAGATTCTCCGTTGCTCATCTTTCAGGATGTTGTTTGGCGGGAGACCAGCTACTAGTCACAGCATCATAAGATACTGTGCAGTAGTCGCATGCAACGCGCAGTGCACTTCTCTTGTAGATACTGATCATCGGACGAGCGTAAGAAGCGACGATCAGGTTGGTGCGGCGTGCAAAAGGATCGAGCTAGTGAACTTTGAAATGAGCTGCCTACGGCTCTGTCGTGGTTCTCCCGTGTTTGGCATTATCCAGGTAAATGTGATCACCACCTTGGATGCTTTTTTCTTTTATTTATATATATATATATCGTCTTTATATATATATATATATATATATATATATATATATATATATATATATATATATATATATATATATATATATATATATATATATATATATATATATATATATATATATATATATATATATATATATATATATATATATATATATATATATATATATATATATATATACAGACCATACAATCATTAAAGACGTGCGGTCTATATTTTCTTACTACTGAGAGTAGGGCGTCACCCTGAACGAGATAGATCAATTTAGTAGTCCAATATTTACAAGAATTTAATCAGAATATTTTAATAATTCTTGATTGTTTTGGAATAATAAGAGTAATTTGCCATAATTTTAGAGAATTATATGTGTTTTACAATCTTGTGTATTATACGTACAATTTAACAAAAAATTATAGAATATTTTGATTGTATCATAGATTTTATAATATCTAAACTATAATTTGAGTACTTTAGGCGGATGTCCAATATCGTAGTGATTAGTAATATCAAACGATAAAGTGCAATAAATGATGTAGTATCTATTTAAGATGCTTCTAAATTGTAGATGACTAAAAAGTATGACCAAAGTAATGAATTAGTTTCACTGTGATCGCTGGTTAAGGTTTCAATCGAATGTCATATTCTAAGAACATAATTTGGCTTCAAATTTTTTTGGATTTATGCAGTTTTGGAGAAGGTCAACTAAACCAGTTTATTTTTCGAATAATATGGAAAGGTGAAAATATGGTACTAAAACTCCAGATTTTACGTTTTGTTTCTTTGATATGGATTTCAATAAATTGCTTCCTATCTTTTTATTAAAATTGAATTTCATTTATGTACATTCATTGTCATTTCTTACTCAAATTAGATTATAATAGCGCATTAAAATTTCGAAAAATTAACTATAATTTATTAAGTATTTATTATGTATAAAGCATAATTTGGATAATTCGTTCAAATAGATCGTTAAATTTAAAAAGTCGTTCAGAGTGTATAGTCTTGTAAAACGAATATAGAAAGCTTGTAAAACCAAAGCTTGTTATTGTCAAAAAAATAACATTACTTGTATACTTCTATGTGGTTGTGATTCAGAAGACTGTAAGAATATAATATAAAAAAATGATGTTGATGATAAATAAATACTTATTTTTAGATCTTGTTTCATTATTTCATACTTCACCATCTATAACCTTCGTTTAAAAAAATTATTTAATGAAATTATTTTCTGTATTAACATCAAAAAAGTAACATAAACTTATAAAAAAGTAATTTTAATTACATGTTCCGATTTATGCTTAAATAACTTTTGAAAAATTGATTTCAGAAAAAAATTTGTAAGAGACAAATAGTAGAAAATTTAATTATTAATAACATTGCTCTCTTCAACAATCTTGATAAAGTTAATAGTTTTTAAGATAAATGATAAATAATGATTCAAGACACAGAGAGGCCGATGCAGCGCATGAGTCAGTAAGAGATTAATTAAAAATTAAAAAACAGGTATAAACAATGAAATTTTTTAAGATCTCTATTTACAATATTAACTATTGTATGAAGAACTTAGAAAAAAATATTAATTATATTTTATTTTATTTTTTTTAAATATATTTTTCATGGGTCGAAAGTACCCAAATTTGAGATTTTTCGAACCTTTAAAAATTCATATCTTTAAAAATATTAACTTTATCGTAAAAAGCCATAGGGTCTTTTTATTTGTATTTCAATAAATAATGTAAAAAAAATTTGTCCGGTTGAAAACTAACAATTCCTTGCAATTGTTTAAACAATATGGTACCGGGTTGCCTCATGCATATATTATCAGTAGGGCAATTTGAAGAGGAAAAAAAATTGAGGTGGAATAGTTTTTGGTACTCATTCGCCGATTCCTCCTAGACTAGTAATATTCGAAAGTATATAATAATCATTTTAATGAAATAGACTCAATAATACTAAAAACTTTTTTTTTTTACATAACGTTATCGGTTTAAGAGATATTACCAATACAAATATTTTCAAGGAATTTGATTAATTGAAACGAAACACAGTTAGAGGAAATATTATAAGTTTTATTCTGGTTTCATGTTCGTGGGATTTATGCTTGTAGCCTTCAAAAAATAACAACTCTCTTATTGCAAAAATTTCGTAGATCAATTTTTATATGTTTTAAAAGGAAAAGTAAACTAATAGAAATTATAGAGGTAAGAATATTTAAACAATAAAATGAAACATAAAATATTAGCATAAACTACTCACAGTATCCACACTTGCATACAATAACGGACCATATTTGTAGAACTTCCAGATTTATCTTTAAGTTGATCTTCTTTTGATACTACGTAGCTATAATTAGAATTTGATATAAAACAATAAATTATGTTACACTTATTAATCATCAACAAACATTTTGCACAGGATGACGATGTATATACTAATATATTACTTTATACTCTACATCAAACTCAGTAGGTATATATTAATTTAATGTATTAATTTTATACATTTTTATTTTTTTAGCCCATTTTTCTACGGATACATTTACACAATTTTATGGTACCTTAAAATTAATAAATTAACAATTACCTATATAAAAATGGAATTGGATAACAAATTACAATTATCCATATCAAAGAAAAAATTGTGGCTTTAAACATTATTGGAGTTTGAAAATTGCCATAATCAAACACATGATTTTGGTCCAAATCAACAATTCCAATGGAAATCATTAATAAACAAATAGCCAATAATATTCTTGTATATATTATAAGTACCTTCACTTTGCGGGTCATTTGATGTATATAAGGTTTCCTTGGAAATTATAAATCAAAAATAAATTAATAGGCAGAATAAATTAACAGTGACAGGAAAACTAAAACATTGTCGTAGAATTGTTAAACCAAGCAAATTAGAAATTATCATGACTTAAATACTAACTACAAATGTTCACATAATTTGGTAGGGTATACAGCCAAAGCATAAAATAAACAAAAAAACCTGCTTAATTTTTGGAAGAAACAAAATGACGCCCGGTTAAAGTAATAAATATATAATTCCCAAAATATCTGCAAAACTATAGAAAAGGAAAAAAATTATTTTGCCTAATTATATATAATTATATATGATTATATATGAAATTATATATAATTATGTATAATTATATATAATTATATATGATTATATATGAAATTATATATAATTATGTATAATTATACATAATTATATATGAATTTATGTATGATTAAATATAATCATATCTACCTCCATATTTAATTATGCATAATGTTATATATAATTTGATCTGATCATGTCTGACCAATATATTTATGTATGAAGTTATATATATATATATATATGTCTATATATAATTAGATCTGATCAGGCATGAATTATATCTGCCTATGTATGATCATATATAGTTATAAATGAGTTCATACATGACTAGATCTGATCAGATACAAACTAATACAAACCTATACATAATCAGACATAATTAGATCTGATCATACATGACTGATATAAACCCATTCATAATTAGATATAGGTCTATATATAGTTAGATCTGATCAGACATGACTGATATAAACTCATAAATCTGATCAGTCTTGTTTAATATGCATATTAGGTGAATATTATTAAACATGAGCATATTGTGTATATAGGTGCAAAAATTTATGTATGCTAAATTAATGATACATTTGTTTATATATAGGAGTAATAAACGTGTATCTTGTTATGTTATTTTTACATATATGCGCAAATCACTAACTGTCATCACCATTTTGTATAGCGAGTGCCGGCTTCTGTTTTTTATTGTTGATTAAATATTACTAAATAATATTTAATAAATAACTAGAATAAAATTCTTTAAACCTGATAATATTAAAAACAAGTTTACCAAAACAAATATACGATGTTTATTTTAAAATGTGCAAGTGATAATTATTTTTGTAAACCATATGTTTATATAGAGAACCCGCCAAATGAACTTGAAGCTGTTAAATTCCTTTGGAAAGGGAAAAAAGAACTAGGTGAAATAATAATGAAATCTGGTAAGTTAAAAATCAGCTAATATACAAGCATAAAAATACTGTTTCTATTTTGTCGTTTCCATACAAATTTGCTTGTAGGCGTCTTCTGTACAAAAATCTAATTGTATTTATCTGAGTTGTAATTAAGTAATCCATTTAAATGTAAATTTTTTAGGTAACATTAAAAAATTAATACAAAGTTTGAGCAAGTCAAGAAAAACTTGAAAAAAAGATTACGTTCACCCAGCGAATCTCTAGAAGGTACTGATAAGACTCAAGTTTCTCCAACAACTAAGGATATCAAAAGATCTAGGAAACCAAATCCTAAGTACACTTCAAAGTCATTTGAGAACATAGAATTTATGAAGCAGCCTAAGGAAATTCAAGTTACAAATCAAGACATCTGTTTATATGTTCTCTAAAATAATTATAATTGATAATATTCTCATGATAAAATCAAAGTTAATTTGTAATTATTATTCTGTAAACTGACGTGTAATTTTTTAATAAATCTAGAATATGTAATGTTGCTATAATAAAATAAGATTGTAATTTTTCTTGTAAATTGTAAATTTGATGAATATTTAATAAAAAATTGTAGAGGAAAATATGTTGATTCTAATTTTCTAGTACTGTAAGAGTGACTATACAGTACGTTAACAGAATAAAACAAAAATAATAATAAAGATTTATTGAGCATATGTTTCTAATAATTAATATAGAATATAGTTTTATTTTAACTAAGTGTAATCGATACTCAAATAAATACTTTTTTATCATATTATTAATTAAAAACAGTTTTTAGTGGCTTCGGACCTTTATAAAAATACAAGATTCTTTAACCAGTAAACCCAAAAACACTATAAGTTGAATCATTGATTTTTTATTCTCATAAAATTCCAATAATAATATTTTTAATCCAAAATTTAGAGAAGCTGGCCTTTAATAAGTGGCCGAAATCCGAATTGTGAGGAATTCACATTGTTATTTAAAAAGGCACACACGAAAAACTATAGAACCCCATTTCGAAGCGACCCGATTTTTTTAAAATACATTCTGCTTATAAAGTCACATTTTTACGTAAGCTGAAAAGTCAAGTTAATTCGTTTATTTGCTTAAAAATAGCATTAAAATGGGTTTTTGGTTGTTTTTTAATTAAATGTGCACATATACGTAAAGATATCTCTTTAGAAGTAGAATGTATTTTTAAGAGAATAAATAAATTTTTCAAAATGAAAATAAAAAAATACTGATAGGTCGATTTCAATTTTTCGCACACCATTTTATAAGCTTTTAAATATTTCTAAGGTTCGTATTTTTTCTTTTTGTAAGAGTTTAAAAGGGCTAATATTAAAAAACAAACAAAAAAATTTGATTTTGTAACTTTAACCGGCTGCCATTTAGAGATTCCCGAAAATCGAGTCTGCTTTTTTTTAGTTCATGCTTTAGATGTAAATTTTGATGTCCGTTTATAGTTTGTAGTTCTGAGTAAAATAGCTGTCTAAAGAAGAGTAACTCCAAAAGCATCATCTTCTAATTATTAAGATATAGGATAATGTTTTAAATGTAAAACAATCCTACTTAAATCCAAAGCTTTCCATGCAAGAAAAAAAATCAGTGTATTGATTTACAGCCTTTTTCCAGTCTAATTTCAATTTTTTAACTATAGTAAATTTCAATTTTGTTATTAGATTACTAAAATTTAATAAATTTGTTAAGATAACTATTATTACATAAATTTAAATATAATAAACCTTGTGAGCATTCCAAACCAAATATGAAAGGCACAAAAGTTATCAACAGTAATCAACTTGTTTAAAAATGGAATCTTTTGTTCCATTTGACAAACATATCGATGTAATTTTCGATCACCACATGTTACTGAAAACCATTTTCTAACTTGAAATATCCATTCTTGCATCCCGCAGTTATAATCACGAATTATTAATGTTTCTAAGAACCTATATAATTGAAAATTCAATATAATCTGAAAGGTTAGCAATACAAATTTCTATTTTAAGATGCTGTTACCTTTAGCACTTATTTGTTCGATTTAAAACAATTTCACAATTGGGGATAATGTGAGAAATATTCTCTGAAAAAATTAGATTGCTAATATCTACGAAAATTTTTGGAAAATCAATTTAAAGAACGTGAAATTCTCTACAATATCCACCGTAATAAAATAATATCATCGATAAAAGAAAGTAAATCTTACTTAATTGCAGAAGAGAAAATTTGAATGTTATTTCAATTTTTTTTTTCTTACATAAATAGTGAAAACTATATTCAAATCCACCCACAAAAGAGGTGTCAATAGTCTGTCAATGTGGTTGCTTGTTTCAACTGTTTCAGCCTAGGTTAAGCTTGACCTACATTATATAAATGTCCAACATGCGACACATTTGAAAGTCATTATTGTATCGTCTTGTATTTATATTACATGCCGTGGTACGCCAGAAAACATCGTTGTTCTGATGATCCGCTGTGAGGAAAATTGGAAGGCCGATGCAGCGGCCAAGATAATGAAGATTCTCCAGAAACATCGTTCAAGGAGACGTCCACATTGAAAATAATGAAGTAGGCCGTAGTTATCAAGTCCTCCCTGTGCGAAGAAATGCCTGACTTAGGTTCCGCGCGGGGTACGATGGACTATCCTCAAGAGTTAGGGTTTTTGCTAGACCTGTTCTAGACCTGTCTAGCCCGAGCCTCCCACTCGGAGAGTCAGGGCTTTTCCTGTTAGTTTAGTAATAGTTAAAGTTTTAATTTTTGATGCAAATATCATTAAAATGTTTAAAATAAAATTAGTATTTGAATTTTTTTTTTTAACTTTACAGAGTAAAGTTTTTTCATTAAAAATGTTTAACATTTTAAAATTATATTTATTTTGCCGTTTGTTTATATTTCTTTAAGTAATATTTGAAATACGTAAATTATTAAAATTCGAATTAATAAATCTTCTAAAAAGTCTAGTGCTTTAGCAAATATAAAATTTACAACATTAGATATATTCAAAATTTACGATTACGAATAACTATAAATATATTATTTGTTTTTTATTCAAATTTTATTGACTATCATGTCTAAACTAAAAAAAACAAAGTTATACTAGAGTACTAAAACGTGAGTGAAACAGTGCATACATATAATTGTTATTACTTAACTTAAATTTAACTTTAAAAAATAATATTGAACACGAGTTGATACTAATATAAATGTGATACAAACAACTAGTAACTACTAGCTATTAAAAACAACACATAACTATCTACTCACCTTGTGTGAGTAGACATAAACAAATTTAAAAAAATATATTTATGAGTATAAAAATAAAAAACTTTTGTACTTAAATACAAAATTTATACTAAATAATAAAACAATCACAATCATACAACAATCAACACCTCAAAATCATACAAAACTACCCTCAAAATGCAACCAACCATGCAAAACACACCAACATATTCCAACATTCTAAAATCAGAAACTTATCCAACAAAACATCACGCAATAGTGATACAAAAAATGGAAAATTTGGAATTTACAGACCATATACTAGCACTTAAAAATATAATAGATATAAAACAAGTAACCGATGCCTATCCTATGAGTTTTGGACGTATATGTATCTATCTGAAAACGAAAGAGTTAGCGGACGAAATAACAGACACACATAAACACATAATAATTAAAGGACAACAGGTACCCATTAGAAAGCTAGTCGCCCCAACAAAACGCATGATTATTAGCGTCCCACCAAACATACCCAATGAACTGGTTCTACAACATCTGACATTACACAAAATAAAAGTCACGTCCCCAATAACTCGGATTAAACTAACAAATCCAGAGTTATTGCACATTAACAGCGGCAGAAGACTAGTGTATTACCTGCCACAATCTGAAAATCCTATTCCTGATTCATTTACAATAGAATATGAAAATGAAACACATAGAATACACCTCAGCACCGAGAAATGCGAAAATTGTAATCGTCATGGGCACACAAAAGATCGATGCAGAAACATAAACGAAAATCAACTAGAAGCACACAATAAACAAACACCCGAATCACCAAACACAACAACCCACGCTAATACACCTATACAAAACAACACCGAAAACACTCAACCTGAAACCATAAACGACACCCCTAACACATCTAACACTCCAGATAAAAAAAGGCTTCACTCAAGCAGTCCCGAATCTGAAATAGAACCCCCACCCATAATATACAAAAAACCGAAACAACCAAACGACACAACAAACCAAACATCAAATATTGATCAAGAAATTAACATCAACACACCACAAATCGATACATCACAAAACAAAATACAACAAAAAACAATCACATCCAAGCATATAACATCCAAATCCAAAATAAAAAACAAAACAAAAAACATCATTCTAGAAAACATTAACTTATTCCAAGAACCAATAGAAAAAGAACCTGAAAGATACACCTTTAACTTCAACGAGTTCAAACAATTTATTACTGAAACATACAGAATGCAAAAAATAGACACAGTTATTAAAAAATTTAATACCACACCAGATCACATCGTAAATACAATAGACATTCTATACAATACAATAAACATACAAAAAAACAGATCAGTAAAAATGGCTCTGACAAAACTAAAAAACAAATTATCAAGAAACACAGAGATGTCATCAGAATCTAACGAAACTGTTACCAGCTCCGAAAATGAAGAACTGTATTCCAATGAATAGAATTCTACAATGGAACATAAACGGATATCACAATAAAAGAAATGAACTGGAGCTACTAATAAATCAATACCAACCCTACGTAATATGTCTACAAGAAACACACCTTCTCCCAAAACACAATGCTCCACTAAAAAATTACAATCTATATAGATTCGACAATCAGGATGGGCAGATTGCATCCGGAGGTGTCGCAACCTACATACATAAAAACGTATTCTCGAACGAAATCCAAATACAAACTGAACTACAAACAATAACAACCACAATCATTGATCAATTACCAAAACCATTCTTCCTTCTGGGAGATACAAACACACACATAACAACAATTGGTAGTACACAAACATGTCATAGGGGAAAAATTATAGAACAATTATTACTAAATAACGATGAAATCTCCATAATTAACAATGGAAAAAACACACATCTGGCAACAACAGGTACTTCACTGCTATAGACGTGACGATGTGTACAACAAATCTTACAACGAAGGTAGAATGGGACACACATTTTGACCTCTGTTCCAGCGACCACTACCCGATACACATAAAATTCCGACAAACACAGATACAAGAATATACACGAACAAAACAGATATTCGAAAAAGCGGACTGGGAAAACTTTAAACTCAACACAAAAATAGCAACACCGCACACTCAAGATCTTCAAGTAAATCTAGAAAAAATAACAAAAAACATAGATGAATTATACACCACCATACAAACAGCAATAAAAAAATATATACCCACAAAAAAAATCACACAAACGAAAAAGCAAGTACCATGGTGGACAACTGATATAGAAAATTTACTTAAAAAGCGAAAAGCCTGCCTTAGAAAATTCAAAAAATCAAAGAATACATATGATTTTGAGCAATACAAAATAACACGCTCTAATGCTCGCCGAGCAATACAGGAACAAAAAACCAAAACATGGAACGACTTCATTCAGATGATAAACAAAGAAACTCCAGACAAAACTATATGGGAATGCATCAGAAGATTTAACACTGGACAAAAATACACAGAAAAAATAAATGCTTTACAAATCAACAATTCCACAACCATAGACCACACAGAAATAGCAAATCAATTAGCATACCACTTTTCGCATGTATCGAGCAATGCACAACACAACCAAAACTTCCTCAAATACAAGTCCGAAAAAGAAAAACAAACTCTAACATTCAACACCAACGAACAACTCGATTATAACCTTCCCTTTACTGAACACGAATTGAATGTAGCTCTCCAACAAGTAAAAAACAAAGCAGTCGGCCCTGATAACATAAACATTTTAACCATCAGACATTTACACCCCACTGCAATTGACAACATACTAAAAATCTTCAATGATATTTGGAAAGTAGGGAAAATTCCCGAATGTTGGAAAAAATCAACCACAATCCCTATATATAAAGAGAATAAAAACAAATTATCACCCAGTAGCTACAGACCAATTTCATTAATAAATCACATCCAAAAGATAATGGAAAGAATGGTTTACGAAAGGTTAACATGGATTCTCGAAGAAAAAAGACTACTCAATCCAAAACAACATGGATTCAGAAAGAACAAGTCCAAACTTGACTGCCTTACCATACTGGATTCAGATATAAAAAACGCTTTTGCAAACCGTTCCAACGTATATGCCATCTTCTTCGACTTCGAAAAAGCTTTCGACACTATCTGGCACTACAAAATATTGTCAAATTTAGAAAAATGGAACATTAAAGGCAACCTACCAATATATATCCAGGACTTTCTTCAGAAAAGAACATTTAATGTAAAACTTGACACAACAACATCAGACATACATGACCAAAAAAACGGAACACCTCAGGGCTCGGTATTGTCAGCCATACTATTCAACATAGCAATCAACGATCTACCTGAAAAAATCACCTTCCCTGCCAATGTACTATTATATGCAGACGACTTCACCGTATACATAGCCGCCCCAAATCCCCAATACGCTCAAAAATACCTTCAAAAAGCCATTAATAAAATACAAAAGTGGAGCGACACCAACGGGCTTAAAATATCAAATGAAAAAACTAAATACATGTGTTTCCACAAAAAACAGAAGCATAACCTACAACTACATATAAATAATCAACCAATACAAAATACAACACACCACAAATATTTAGGACTTCACCTAGACGAAAAACTATGCTGGAAAATCCATATTGATATGTTAAAAGGGGCCCTACTAAAAAAACTAAATATTCTAAAAATACTTGCCAACAGAAACATGGGAGCCGACCGCCAAACACTCCATAAATATTATAGTACAGTAATCAGGCCCAAAATGGAATATGGATGCCAAATCTATAATGCGGCCAAAAAAACAACATTAAAAACAATTGACACGCTCAACAATACTTGCCTTAGAATTATATCTGGTGCATATAAAACTACTCCCATAATATCAATCTACAGTGAATCAGGAGAACATACACCATCAGTAAGAAGAGAATACCTGACCCTAAAATATTACATCAATGCAATAGAAAAACAGAAACATAACATAAAACATAAAATAACAAACAATCCTCACACACATATATACAACAAACGAAAATCCCTGCCAAAACCCATCTCACTCCAAATTGACCATACAATCCAATGCTTCAACCTGCACAACAAAGAAACTTTCTCCAGAATCTATAAAACAAAAAATCTAAAGCCCACACCACCCTGGATCAATCAAAAAATAAATATAAACACAACACTCAGCCAAAAACCAAAAAATACAACACCAACACAGGTCTACCAACAAATCTTTCACGAAACAATAGCAGGATACCAAGATTACATAAAAATCTATACGGATGGATCAAAAAAAACAGAGTCAACGGCTTGTGCGTTCACAATGGAAAATTCTCCCTACAAATACAAATTACCACCACATACTTCCAACTTCACTGCAGAAGCTGTGGCAATATACAAAGCACTAAAACACATAGAAAAAATCGAAAATAATCAAAAATTTATCATTATCACTGACTCCATGAGCGCAATAAAAGCCATTGAAAACATCTCCAATAGCACATCAATTATACAAAACATTCAACACAAAATACACCAACTAATAAGTAAAAACTTCCTGATCTCATTTTTATGGGTCCCAGGTCATTCAGGAATCTCTGGAAATGAACTAGCTGATAAAATAGCGGACGAAGCGCATGAGTCAGGGACAACAGAAAATAAATCCACAAAGAACGATGTGCTCAATTTTATAAAACTTAGATTAAAAGAGAAACGTAACAATGAATGGAAAAACGTAACAAACAACAAATTGAGGAAAATAAAAAGTGACACAAACCTGTGGGAAACATCAATTCAACTCGACCGACAAGACCAAGTATTACTAACGCGACTGCGACTTGGTCATACAAAAATAACACACCAGCATCTTCTGTCAAAAAGCCCAAATCCTATGTGCTCAACTTGTAATGAACCTATCACCATAGATCACATCTTAACATCATGCAAAAAGTTCACAAAAAATAGAATAACACATAAAATCACAGGCCGCATCAAGGACACCTTAAACGACAATATTGAAAACACCACAAGACTAATCAAATTCATCAAAGACACGGGGCTCAAAAATCAAATATAATGTATGCATTAATATTATTATTATGTTTATATAATTCTCTTACTGTATAAATGACATTATTTGTTAAAAATACAGGATAATAAATATATAAAAAAAAAAAAAAGTTATACTAAAAGACGTTATATAAATACAATTAAAACGAGTACATAGGTGTGACGTGGAACTTACTGAATTGCTGAAACCATTTGTCGATTGTATAGTTTATTTATATCAAATAAATAAAAAAAAAAACCCTATTACCGTAATCAAAGCCCCAACCTTTCCCAGAGAATAATAGCCCTAACTATTTACAATACCATTTTGAATAAAATTAAAAAGTTGTTTGTTTATATGATTTAAACTGAATTGTAATCAAACTAAAAATTTTATTATTTGAACTTCTAAAAAAAATAAGAAGAAAGTCCAAGTAGAGTATTTCGTTTCTCTATTTAATTTATGGGTTTGGTTAATAGTACGCGTAAAACAATGACTCTGTACGAAGTTTTGTTCATAGCGGTGACTTTTAAAATTTCGCTTACTACATACATTTGATATTAAATTGTTTGTGTTGGTACAAATGTACCTTAGATATTATTCAAATAACATTCTTCTATATTAACATAATAATAAATAATACTTCTGAATATATTCATTTTATTCAAAAATGTTTTATTATATTTTTTATAATTATTATTATATTAATTTTGATTGAAACAATTGAGTTTTCACATCCAATCACAAATTTATCCTTTGAATCGAACTCTCCTCAGAATCTCTAGGGAATATAGTGAAACTGAGCTAGGTTTAAATTCGGTAAACCCTTGCCAAAAATACTATTTATATTGAATACAAAAAAAAAAATTAAATTAATTAAAATAAATAAAAAAAATAAAATAAAATTTTTTTTTAAATCAATCTATCAAAATGTTAATTTAATAAAAAAAAAAAAAATTAAAAAAAAAAAAAAAAATGTCTCAAGACTTAATTAATATAATAGATTTAATTAAAGTTATTGTTCCATTTGAAGGTAAACCGGGAACTGTAAATCGTTTTATAAGAAGTATAAATGAAAATAATAGCACTAGCTCTGATAAAACTCAACACAGTGCTGAAGAAGATAATTTAAATCTGATTCCAATCTCAGAAAAATCAATAAATGAATTTACCGAACAAGTTATTTTCAAAATTAATAATAAAATAAATTCACCAAAACGAGTTTTAAAAGTTCTATTCAAAACTAAACTTAGACAAACATTTTCTTGTAAGAAATTCACTAAAGAAAATTTAATTGACATATTAAAACAATATTTTTCACCTATGAAAACTATTGGTATGTATTGTAACGATGATACTTTAAAACTCATCGAAGAAATATATACCCAATTTTTCAGTAATAGAGGCTCTTTCAAATTAATAAGATGTAAAATTCTGTTAGACGATATCGAAAACGAAGATATACAAGACCACTTAATCAAAGAACAACATGACAATAATAACCATCGAGGTAAAAACGAAGTGAATGTAGAAATTAAACGTCAAAGTTATTTCCCACAATTTAAAGAAAAAATTACAAAATACGACAGGCAACCAATTAAACCAAAATTTGAATTAACTAAAACCGCGAAAAAACCTTTAGATACAATACGTACAGATATATTTCACATTCAGAATCAAAATATAATAACTATAATTGACAAATTTTCTAAATATGCTAACGCATTCATATTCGAATCAAAAAATTCAATTGATGTATATAAATCATTACGTAAATTCTTTAGTATATACGGTATACCAAGAAAGGTAGTATGCGATCCAGGTCTCGAACTTGGTTCAATGAAATTTACAGACTTTTTAAAACAATTTAAAATTGAACTTCATTATACATCAACCGGCAATAGTACAGGTAACTTACCCATTGAAAGATTTCACTCAACCCTCGGTGAACACTATTGGATTCTGTATAACCAAGACAAGAGTAGACTACCACAAGACTTATTAGACGAAAGTATACTCCATTACAATAACTCAATCTACTCCACAACAAAATTTAAACCATTTGAACTATTCACGGGTAGAACATACACTTTCGACAAGGACGTTACACCGAACAATTACCATGAGTATTTAAAAACGTACAATAAACATAAAAAAGAATTATTTAGAAAACAGGAACAAAAAGAGGCACAACTAAAAGTAAAACGACTAGAGAAACTAAACGCAAACCGGACAGACCCAACGGATATTGAACCAGGTGAAAATGTATTTCGAAAAGGACTTAAGTATAATAAATTGAACCCAAAATTCCGAAAATCTTTACTAGCCGAAAATCGACGCATTACTCTTAAATTAGCAAACAATACCAAAATACATAAATCAAAAATTAAAAAGAAACGTTCATTTCAGATTACTCGTCCTCCTGACGAAAACCTATTCCCAGAGGATAGAAATAATAGACTTGACAAATACCCCAGGCATGATCCCGATGAAGCTGGGCCAAGCAATGCTAATTAAAGACTACATACAACTAATACATGTTATTGATTTAAACACATATAAATTAACTATAGATAATATCGGAAATTCTTTAAAAGTAGTAAATAATAATGATAACTTAGGCAGTATAAAAGAATTAAGCAATTTAAAATTTACTGAATTATGTTATAAATTTAAAATATTATATCCCCACACAAGGACAAGACGAGGATTAGTTAACGGGCTTGGATCAATTATTAAAGGAATTACAGGAAATATAGACGATACGGATGCACAAAATATTAAAAATTTTATAAAAGCAACTAAACTGAACGAACATGACTTAAACAATCAATTTAAGTCACAAATTTCATTAAATCAACAAATGATAGATCGATTTAAAAATATTACAAATTTCATAGACAATCAACAGAAAACAATTAGTGAAAACTTAAAACTGAATAGCAAAATTCTTACAAACAAAATTAAAGTAGAAGAAGAAAATTTTAGATACATGCAATACATTTACCAAGTAAACTATAACATAGATATATGTTAACAAATCATTTAAATGACATTTTAGATTCAATCACATTGGCAAAATTAAATGTAAATTCTAAACAAATTTTACACCCTTCAGAACTAGAATCAATCAATTCAATACTTCAAAATCAATCATTTTATGTTAAAAGTACAGAACAGATTTATGAATTATTAGAACTTGAAGCTTGTTACTTAGATAATAAAATCATATTTAATGTTAAAATACCGAAGTTTCACAATAACTCTTTTGAATTCATCCATTCGATACTTACACCTATTAATTCCACAAAATTCATTAATAACCCATATCCTTATATCCTATACAATAAACAGCAAATTTATTATCTGACTGAAAAATGTAAAAATATCGAACAACAATTTATCTGCACAAAATTTGATAAACATGAAAATATTGATGACTCAAATTGTATTGGAAACATACTGAAAAGCGAAAAGGCGCATTGTTCTTTAACAGAACACACAATAATTCAAACCATATCACAACCAGACGAAAATTATATACTACTAATAAACATTCCCGAAACCAAAATTCATACGACTTGTGGATTCGAAAATAAAATAATACAGGGAACGTTACTTTTACATTCCGTTAACTGTTCAATAACAATAAATGGAATCCAATATACAAATAAATGGAACGAATATTGGGATTCAATATATCTCGTCCCTGTCGCATTTTCCGAAATTAACGCAACAAAAATACTCCAACCAATAAACCTTGAAAACTTGTCTAATTATCACATGGAAAATTATCACGCTATCGATCTACTACAAACAAAAAGTCTACATACAGACTATTTACTATTTGGCACCGTTACAATACTTATTTTAATCATCTTATTTGGAATTGGAAAAATTTTAATACAAAAACTGCAACCGAGAGAAACAGTCGAAATCAACGATCCTGCCAATGGTCCTGGAGCTCCGACAACTCATTGGAGTCCAAATTCAAACTCAATTGGTCGTCGCCCATTTAACGATGGCGGAATTACATTCTTCTATATTAACATAATAATAAATAATACTTCTAAATATATTCATTTTATTCAAAAATGTTTTATTATATTTTTTATAATTATTATTATATTAATTTTGATTGAAACATTCAAATATCGACTAAGCAAATTGCTTAGCCGTCATTATTTATAATTAATCAATGTATTTTACTAACACGACGCAGGATGTATACGAATACCACATAATTACAAGATCAGCAATAAAGTTTTCTTTAAGGCAATCGCCAACACTACTCATCAGAGTATATTCGATCTTCAATCGATAAAGTTTGACTTGTAAATCTGTAGTATTCAAATATTAAATAATTGTAAATCATTTGAATAAAATAAATAAATATTTTTTTTATTAAATTATATCAACGCTCGAATTTTATTTTCACATTTTTCACCATTTTGCTTTTAAGTTTGTTTTTGATCAAATTATTCTATGTTTTTGACAGACAATTGTTACACGTGTTTTGGTGTGCAAGTAATGCAGACATGTTTTGCATGGCAATTTTTCTTACTTAAAAATATATACAAATAATATATAATATTATGATTATCAGGGAGATAGGATTGTTCGCATCTATTTCGATATTTTGCCGCAATTTCGTAGTGCAAACCGTCATGAGATTAGCAACGATTAACATCTCGGATAATTAATACGTCGGGCTAATTTATACCGATAATGACTACATTGTAGTCGAAAAATTATTGATCTTAATTTTTAAACAAACTTCGTATGAAAAGAATTATGAATTAATTACAAAATAATACAATTAAATGTTTAAAATTGATACCATGATGGTTCTGGTCCACTAAAATCGGTCCATATTTCAACAGCTGTAATGGGTCCTAATCTTGATTTAGTTGTCAAAACAAAGGCATCCACAGAACATCTTTTAAAGGCATTTGGATTCTTTGCATAATATTTCAAAATATGTCGCTAAAAGAAACAATTTATTAAAATTATTACAAAAATTATCAATCTATTTAATATAGAAAATTCAAAGAATAAATAAATTTTCAGACTTAATTGAGCGGTAATTTCTGATATTGCATTTAGAATTTTCAATTAGTAATGACCAAAACAAATTTTATAGCAGCTATTTTAACTTTCTTCCACCGTTCTGTCTACTTTTAACATAGAAATGTTAAATTCGTGAAATTGGCAATTATTTGATCTAAATTTAATCCTTCTTAGTGTCGAATATTACTGTTTTTCAAATAAAACTGAACAATTAAAAATAGAGCCTCAATATAAAGCTACCATTTACATTACATACAGGAAACTATTATTTGCGTATATTTTTGTATGACAACAATTTTTACATTAAATGAAAATTTGATCAAAGAGGGAAAATGTAAAATGTTGAATATTTTTCAACCAATGGAACGCATTTATTTAGTACTCATGTTAAAACTTGGAATATATTCTGTAAGTGGCCACTTTTGCGTTTAATATTCTACGCAGTTGAAAACATATAACAATTATGGTCTACTGATTGGATATTAGTCTATACTACAGGTTCTTAATAAATATCAAATTTCCAGACAATTGAAGGCAGAAAATAAAAAATATGAGCGTACAGATATATTAATTCCATGAAATCTACCATTTTGTTTTCAGAAATTTCATTGACGAACCTTACCTAAAAAATTCCCGAACTGAGCTAAAAATAAAAAAGAAACAGTTTTTTGTGAAGAGGGTTAAATAAAAAATTTGTAGGTATTAAAATTATCTTTCGATTTATAAGTTGTGTAATATATATTACAATTGTAATATATTAGTATCTCCTACATGGAGAAAAGCGCAAAAAAACATTAAAAATTGCGTTTATTTTATTTTTAATTTTATTTAATTTTTTTCATTTATTTAATGTAAGTTGGCTCTATCAATTTTTGTTATACAGGCATTAGCAAAAAAAAAAAAAAATTAACATTTATGTTACAATTCAAAATGCATAAAATATCAAATGTATATAAGAATACCGTATCAAAAATTGATATTAAATTTTAAAAAAATTATAAATAATATAATACAATAGCAACAGAATAACCAATACTTTTCATAAGAAAAAAAAATTGAAAGAAGATACATACAAGAACACTTAGATTGGAGGCCACCGAATGGTTAACAGTAGTGACGGTTTAGGAAAGGAAAGCAAAATACAGTTAAGTTATACGTTGAAATTTAAGACGAAATTAGAGGTATTGCGAAAGAACTGAGAAAATTAAGTTACATTAGACGTTATGATTTACCAAGAAAGGAGCAAATTAAAGTTAGGATTTCAAAATTATTTAATGACATAACATAGAGAATATTGATAGGTCGGAAAATACCCATATGAACTAGGGACGTTGTAATAATAATCAATGCTGGTCCAGGAGTGAGCACGCGAAGATGATACGATTAATGCAGTTCGGATAGCCACATCTACATCTTGCTTCAGGAATAATATGCATGCGATGTAGATGAGCGGTTAAGCTGAAATGTCCCATTATGAGGCGACTTATCGGTTTTATACTTTTTCTGCACCATCCTATTTGTGAATGTCCGGATCGCAGGGATAGGTTGAAGTTGATAAAAATATTCCTTTTTTCTACCTTTTTCATATGTGTTCCACATTTCATTCTAATCATTTAACATAGAATTTTTTACAAACAGTCCAGAGACCTTGAAATGGTGGTGGTGTATTGTCCGTGTCCATTTCGCCGTTTTAAACAGCATCCTTATCCAACATATCAACAAATTCGTTTCAGCGTATACCAATGTGTGAAGCGCACCACACAAAAGCAACGCAAAAACGTTTTTGCATTAGTTTCAGTACAGTATTTTTGATTAAGACTATCAAGTGAGGGGTTTTAGGGATTTTGAGTACTGTTTTAAGAGTGATAGGGACCTTAGCGAGTCAAATACTATAGGTGCTGTTCTAACACATGGACTGAAAATTCTCGGGCCTAACAAAGAAAACACAGTTTTTTTGGTTCAAAATTAGCTTTATTCATCAATGTTATCTCTACCAAGAGCAACGCAATCATTCCAATCCACTGCTTTCTGCATCAACGTCTCTACGACCACGTTTGAAGTCAACAAACCAACGTTTTATTGTTGTTTCTGATGGAGCGGAGTCCCACACTTTTCAAGCCATTGCTTCGCTTGAACGGTATTTTTTCCCATCAAGAAGCAGTGTAAAATTAAAACACGAAATTGTTTGTGATCCATTATTTTGAAAAGAACAAAAGTAGCATCACTCTTAGCACAATAACTCACAAACTAATGAATAGAATATCATGAAATTTTAACAGCTGTCTTTTGAAGGTTAGTATTAACTGAAAAAAAAGGTGACTGCAATAAAACTAACACCATGTATGTGTTAGGCCCGGGACTTTTCAGTCCATGTATTAATATTTTATGACTCTAAGTATGCGAGCACATGCAGTCTAGCAATGCATTTGGCTGAGAATATTGAAAAGTATTGAGATATATTTAAAGAGGCCGAATACACGTTAATCACCCAATGAAGTCCTACTCCCATTCGCAAGTTAATGTTCAATCATAAAGCGTCCATGAAGAAACAGGTAAAGTTAGGAACAGTGGAATTCAAGTAATCATTCAATGAGGAATTGACATAGAGTGAACCTTTAACGACATCCTCCCGGCCAAGTCCGCAATCAATAAACACAGAAATTGTTGAGTTTCTGGAAAGAAAGTGAATAGTGAAAAAAGGAGGCAAGCAAGATTGGTAAACAGAAATTATATAAAATACACGATAATACGCGATAAGGTCATTTAATTGGATTAGTTTTAGGGTCAAAGGATTTGATGAAGAGGAATATTGAATTAGAAATAATTTTTTGCTAAATACAGGCAACTGTATTTAGCAAAATTTTAATAAATAATATGTTGCCTTAATCAGTGAGGAGCTAGCTAGTAGTGCAAGAACGCATTTGTCCAAGGGCCATTCGTAAAGATTGGAAATGGATTTTATCAAATCAAATAGTAACACCGTTGGCTGGACAATGGGGATAAGACGAAAGAGCCATAGGCAATGAAACTTCAAGTGGTAAGTCTATTTATCATAAGCTAATAGGCTCCCCACCAAATTTTGCAAAGGTACGAATGATGTTAATTCGTAGAGTATATTTACTTATAATTTAGTCGATGTGTGAATTCCCTTGAAATTTTCAATCAAAAATGACTCTGAGGAATTTGACAGATGCCTGGCATGAAATGGACGTATTCAGAAAGGGGATAGATTTGATGTTGCACCAGTGTCTGGTGAAAAAAAGGGCAGAAATTTTAAGAGTGGATATTTAAAAATTGATAGACAGTAAATGATGATGTAGTAAAGACAGGGCGTTTGAAACATCATATACAGCTGTTTTCAAGGACTGGGATAAAGAGTTAAGGACAAGATCTGCTTACTATAGAAGTTAAATGGGATGTTGACTTGCAGTTTGCAACCAGTGGTGTATATGTTAAGGAGGGAGCTCAAAGCTACACCCTGAGGTAAACTCATAAATGCAGTTCTAGGATCAGATAAATGATTTTGGTAGTTCACGGTCAGATAACGAATATGAAAAAGATTTAAAATGTAGAAAATTATTTTTGGAGGAGCTGATAGAGATTTGATCAATGTGTTAATGTGAACATTATCGACAGACCTTTTTATATCAATGAATCAACAAACCATATATTCATTTTCATTCAGACATCAGTTTAGTGCATTGAAATGTTATCCAGGGTTGAGCATTTTTTTCGAAATCCACGCGAATATGACGGGATAATGTTATTATACTCACACCACCACTCTAACCGGTTTTTCATTAAATGTTGTATAACTTTGGAAAAATATGAAGGAGTGATGGGTATTCGGATCTATCTTAGGTTTCAAGATGTGAATAATCATTTTATGTCTCCATTCCTACGGAACAAGTGTATCCGCAAAGATCGCTAGTTTAATACCCTTAAGAAAGTTTTTTTAGCATTTCTTGATAAATTTTTAAGCATGCTACAGTAAATACTGTCTTGGTCAGGCGACGAATCCTCCAGAACAATATACCTTCTAATTCAAGGGTTTCAAACGAATAATCCAATGGATGATTATTCTGGATTGAGGTGATTTCCAATATGGTCGTGAGTTTGTTTTTGGAGGAATTCTTGTGCCGAAACTTGATTTAAGGGAGTTGGGGAATAAGGATTAATAGCCGTATATATATATATATATATATATCTATACATTCAAACTTTGTTCCAAATTTTCTTAACATAATTTTTTATTAAAGCAACCTTGAATCTTGATAAACAATTGACCATCTGAAGCTTCATAATAGTTGTATTATCATTCACATTTATTTTTTCAAAACTTTTTTAATCCCCAGGTTTTTTATTTAACGATTATTGTACGATTGTTAGGCACATCGCACACGACGCGATTTGTGTGAAATCGGCGATATCATACATATGATTTGCTTATGGAAACCAATGTATAGTCGCACACGACGTGATTTTCGTGATTTGAAATCATACATGTGATACAAAAATCGTTGTTAAAATCCTTCGTTCTTAAAATCATACGGGTAACTTTTTTTTATTCTTGTTTATATAGTCATATAAATCAATGTTTATGACAAAGATAGAGAGTTAAATAATGTTATTTTTAATATTTAAAAATAAAAACATGTCAATGCTTGTTTATATACAAGCAAAAAAAGGTTAGATTCATGTCCTGAACCATATAGAACAGGCTTAATAGGTGCATCTTATAAAGCAGATCATAAATTTTTTTAAATACATACATATGCTTTGAAGAAAAGGAACGAAGAGTAGCGAGTATTAAGTAAATGCTTATAATATCCTGCAATATTTATATCTTTAAATACATGCTATACTTTTATCACATATATGGTATTGCTGCAACTGTTGTGTCGTATAAGGATAGAGATTACTTTCTATAAGAAAATTACATGTACGAAATCGCACTGTGTAAGATATGCATAATCAAATACTGAAATCGTAAGAATTCCATCATGATGCGACAACAATCGTATGTAATTTTACATTCGTAAGCAACGTTGTCAAATACATAAGAGCTTTCACCTATAGTATTACTCAGTTAAATGCTCAACCTAAAAAATTTCTTGACATATTTATTATTTGTGGATAGCAAAAAGGGAAAAACCTCTTTCTCTAGGTATACTCATCCTAATTGTTGCAGCAACGTTGCAATAGATACAACATTCCTTCATTATGGCAGTAATGACGTTCTGCAAGAGTTTATAAACTTATTTTCTTATAACATTTTTCAAGCATCAATCTTATTTTCATTCAATTTAATAATAGAGTAAATAAACAGAAAGGAATTTTAGACTTATTTTATAAAATTAAGCCAATACATCTTATACTATTAAATACTGATTCTTATTATTATTTTATGTTTACAAAATGAACTGAAGAAATATAGTAATTGTACAGTGGCTATAATCTGTATCTATTCTAATCACATTAAACAAATAAAACAAGTTAAGGTAACTAATAACAGAGTTAATTTTTTAGATATTCGATATAAGATTGAGCATCAATGTTTGAACTACTGTAATCATTAGCATTCATAAAACACTATATATATATATATATATATATATATATATATATATATGGTTTAGTCATAGAATATTAGTATGAACTCATCTCAGCCTCCCGTTCGTCATCAAGATAACTGAAAAACGACAAGAGGTAGGTAGTTGAACTTTTGGTGTCATATTCTGGATCTTAAAAGTGTGTCTAAGTTCGTAAATGAGCAAAATCGGTATAATGGGATAATTAGATCCATGACCCAACTTTACCATTAAAAAAGATTCAGAACGGTAATTGTTTGATTAAAAAAAAAAAAAGTGTATGAACATTTTTCGGAATGTTTATATTCGCCACAGTTTAAGCTAATTAACAGATTCTTATTATATACCAAAAATGTTCATACAAGTTTTTTGTGTTTGTTTTGTATCTTTTTTTATGGTTAAGTTGGATCAATTTACGAATTTAGAGTCACTCTTAAGATCCAGAATATGACACCAAAAGTTAAACTAGCTGTCTCTTGTCGTTTTTTAGTTATCTTGATGACGAACGGGAGACTGAAATGGGTAAATATATATATATATATATATATATATATATATATATATATATATATATATATATATATATATATATATATATATATATATATATATATATATATATATATATATATAAAATTTGTAAGACGAAATGCGAATTTCAAATGTCTTAAAGTATAATCTATTATAATCTATATTATTTATTATTTGATGTATTTCATCCTTTAAGACACTGTATATACATATTTTGTTATTAGTAAACGAACTATGTATTACCCCTTCTTCAAAAAACGTTACAAAGTGTGCGACTAAAATTGGCTGATATCGGCGATTTCGCCGATTTCACCTAAATCACCTCATGTGCGATGTGCCTTAAAATACATGAAGACGCTGGTGTATTACTTATAAAAACTCCAGCAGAGTGTTTTATATTTTCTTTACAAATATATTTCTTTTCTATAAAAGTTAATAGTAACTAATCAGACATATGGTCTTTCAATAAGAGCTTAAGTTATAATCTATTACAAAAATGCATTGCGTTTTTGCATGCAGTCACGCAGTTTTGCAGTCGGTTTTAACGAAATCAGAATCGATATTTTCGAAATCTTAATCACTACCGCCTAAACTATATGATGCATGTACATACCGAAATGCTTTAAATAGAATTCACGAAACAGTCCAGTCAATTGACAACAGGAAATAGAAAAAATATGAGCGCATAGAAGGCCTACCTAACGTAAAAAATTCGCGTAAGTCAAAAAAACAATTTTAGTCAAATAAATAAAAAATGCGAACTCAAATCCGAAAAGGGAAAATTGAAGGTTGTAGCTATTGAAATTATCTTACCATTTAGGTGTTGTATATTATCTATTATTATTGCTTCCTACATGGATAAAACACAAAAAAACTTAAAACCGCGTTTTTGTTAATTTATTTTTATTTTTAATTAAAGAAACATTGAAACTTTTTATTTGGTAATAATATTGCTTTTGGCCATCTGTAACTTCACAATTTTTTTTGGTCCGAAATTTTTAAGAATATTCGTGAAACTTTGTAAAAGATGATTTTTGTAAAGGAAGGCGTTTTCGTAAAATTATTCGTCTACATCTCTCTGACATTTCTTGAAGGACTATTTCTTCGCGAAGACTTGTGCTATCATTCAAATTTATTTAAAATTAGAATTTTTAATTTTTATATAAAAACAATGTTATCGCAAAAAATAAAAATTTTATAGGTAGGATTTTTTTCCTGTAATTTTTTTACTTCATTATTTTTCGACACTTAACTGAAAGATAGTTAATACTTCTTAACGACTTGACGATAGTTTACATCATTAAAAAAATTTTTTCTAAAATTTTTTATGTTTTCTTGTAATTTTTTTCTTGTACGATTGTTAAAATAAATTAAATTGTGGTTTATAATATGAATGGTTATAGAAAAGTATAAAATAATTGGAAAACACATTGACTATATTAATGATTTTTGAAACACATTGATTTTTAGAAAGCTCTTCATCTACGTTTTGATAGTGCATAATTTCAAAATTTCAAAATATAGTTTCGTTAAAATTTAAACATAGGTTTTCTTTCCATTTTTACAGTTGTAAATTCGTTCTATGTATATATGATGTTTCGCTGGACATTAAGTTGAATATTTTAAAGTTGGAACGTTGCTCTAGCTGACGATCTTACGAATTGCTGATAACAATGACTATTCAATGATCTGTGGCTTTTTGTTTTAGATAACAAAGAACAGATTATTTGTTATCGGTTATTTGCGATTAAATGACTATCTGCATTCGCTTCATAGAGACACAAACTCCTGCTAATCCTTTAAAGCTTTTAAAACTTGTTTATATTTACAAGAAAGTGTATCGCACCGGTGACTGCATGCAAAAACGCAATGCATTTTTGTAATAGATTATAACTTAAGCTCTTATTGAAAGACCATATGTCTGATTAGTTACTATTAACTTTAATAGAAAGTAAATATATTTGTAAAGATAATATAAAACACTCTGCTGGAGTTTTTTATATGCTGGGAAAATCAAACTCTTCATTAAAAAAAAAGAGCAATCGTACTACCACAAAAAATTTAAGTAAATTAAAATGCCAAAATTTCAAAATTTCTCAGTCTATCAAGCCGCCGTTCTATTTCATATAATATCGCGTGTTATTGTATTAGTACAGGCAGTGTATTTTTATTATAGGTGTTATTTATATTTTAGAATAAACCACATTTGTAAAAATCGCCTAGGATTAAGTTTCGTAAAAGTTTAATTAATTGCCTACGCTATGTTCATAATTTCACTTTATATCGTTTAATTTTATTCTTTCTCTTGGCATTGGACCATGTCCTTTTTCTTGGAATTGTACTTTCATATTACATTTCATTTGCGTAATTTTGTTTAGGTATACATTACTGCACGAAAATGAATAATTTTTTACTTGATAAAATTATTTAAATTATATAAAATTCAAACTAAAAACTTTAATGGCTGGTGACACTTGTTTCTAGTTTTTCAGATAATTTATTAAACTTTCAGAATATTTTGCCGAAATTCACTTACTAAAAGAACCTTTTGCATCTTTCCAATTTTTTACACATATAAATAAATTTTCTTTTTCATGAAAATTATTTCAAAAATTTAATTTAGAAAATTATTAAAAGTGAATATGCATTTTTTTAAATGTAAATTGCAGGTTTTCAAAGAAGCGGAAATGTTTTGGACAAAGAGCAGGCAGCAAGAAACCTGTTTTTTTGAGTTTTCGGATGAATTATTTTTTTAAATGGTGCATAAAATCGCTATATATTTTCGTCATAGCAAAATCAAGAAGTCAGTTTTCATCCAGTAACAGTATCAATTGAGTAACCGCTTGAAACTCATTTGAAAATATAATTTTAAGTTAGTAAAAAAATATATAAACAACTGTCTGGTTAAATCTTATGCCTACCCCCTGACACCCCCAATTTATTTAACATTTTTTTACGTTAGTGTACCTATCGACTTACAGATTCCAACTATTTACAAACTATAAGTCAAACAATATTTTATTAAGAAAACACATAACTGCTACTTCTATTCTGGTGCAAGCTTACTTCCAATTTTTTCTAGTCCTATACTAATACAACACATTACTAGTGGAGTATGAAGTTTAAGGTTAAAGTAGTTCATGGTAACTTAAACGTGGCCGTAAAGACATAGAGGATGCACATCGCAGTGGACGCCCAAAAAAGTGGTTACGCTAAAAAACATAAAAAAAATCAAAAAAATAATTTTGAATGATTGTTAACTGAAGTTGAGCGGGATAGCTAAACTCTGAAGATATCACAGGAACGTTTTCGTCATAGTATTCAAAAATATTTATATATACTAAGGCGTTAAGCAGGTACCGCGTGAGCTCACAGTCAATCAAAAACAACAAAGAGTTGTGGATATTTAACGCTGTTTAAGAGCAATTAAGCTTTATTTGTGGTCATATGCTACAATGAAACATTTGTCTATTACTAAACTCCAAAACCCAATCGACAGTCTCCTGAGTGGACTCCACACGACAAACCCAATCCAAATTGTGAAGAGATGCAACAGACGGCTGGTAAAGTTACATCATCCGTATTTTGGAATGCCCATGGAATAATTTACATCTTGAAAAGGAAAAAGCAATAAACAGCGAGTATTATATAGTCTTATTGGATTACACAATAGAATGCTCCCTGAAAAGAAATTTGGCGCCATTGAAGAAGTTACGAGAATAGAGGCCAATTTTCAGGCTAAAGAAAAATCTAACTACAAAAAATGGTATCGAATAGTTGGAAGATCGCTATAATTGCCAAATCGCCATCAACGGCAACTATGTTGAAAGATAAAATGGAATTTTGCTAAAAAAAATTTTTTTTCTTAGGCAAAGGGTTATCCACTTAACTATTATACAGCATTAATAGCGAAATTTTCACTGGAGGCTCCCGAGCAATACCTATTTAGTAACTAAGACTATGCAAGTTCCCAGAACATCAATAATAAAAGGGTAACAATGTCATATTTCAACTACTAATGGAAATGGTAACAAATAAATGAAAACAGAAATTTTTGCTCCTTTAATGTCAAAAATTCCCAAAAAACTCCTTTTGGAAATGGGGTCGAAAGGGTGTCGGTAAAATTTGAAGACGAGAAAACTGAGACCATTGATCCTTACAAACAAACACATTTTGCATATTACATTCAATATCTCAGAATTTTTTATCAAAACCGAAACTCTACTAGTAATAGGTTGTATTAGTAATATAGTACTTATAAAGTATACTGCCAGGCAGTTCGCACAATAATTGGAATAAGTGGCAGTAATGTATTCTCTTAATAAAAAATTGTTTAACTTTAATTTGATTATAGTTTAAATCTTCAACTTAATAGGTACAGTAACGTAACAATTATTAAAAATTTGGGGTGCCATGGGGTTAGCATCGGATTTAACCAGATAGTTGTTTATATATATATATATATATATATATATATATATATATATATATATATATATATATATATATATATATATATATATATATATATATATATATATAAACACGACACAGTATAATGTGTCGGAGTCTCCTTCATTGGAGTCCCCTATGATGTTAGGAGGTGGGGACACGCGTGATGATAATGATTTATTTACCAAAGAAGAAGTGAACATGTGTTGTGATAATCTGAACTAAAAAAATTTTATTAATACTTATTGAATAAAAAAATATAATTTGAACTAAAGTGTCTCTATGGTTGTAAATAAACATAACGGGAATAAAAGCTTTAATTGTTGTTTTATCATTATTTCAGGTATGTATAAATATTGTAAATAATCTATATATACTTTTAATACAACTAATTATTTCATACCCAACACAATTTGTTATAATTTTTGTATTTTCCTACATCACTCATACAGTGATATAGATATAACTTATTACATATATTTTTGCAGCCAGCTCTTGGACCATTTGGATAATAGACTGTATTTGATACAATAAAAAACGTACCTTACTGTTACCATATGTACCAAACAATTTAACACCCACATTTGATGTTGAACTTGCATGTAATTGAGAACCAGTTACGGCAATTACAATGTAAGCATAACACTCATAATCTCGATTATCTAATAAATACAACGCTTTTGCCTGTAAAAACATTATGTTAAAAACTCAACACCTTTATTTTTGTTAACACGGCATACATTTTCCGATTTAATTAGTAAAAGAAATACATTGATTATTCATAAAGTGGCTTGAAACTTTTTACAACTAGATATAAAAAGGATCTTTTTAGGATCTTTTTAATTATTTCATAATTAATTACCAATATAACAGTGGCTTCCAAACTCTCCACTCACGTTACCGTTCGTCAATAATAAACAAACGCCCCCATAAATATGCTAAAACGGAATCCTACTTTTATCCTTAAATAAAATTCATTTTTTTTTTTTAATCAAATACTAAATTTCAAAGTATTAAAGTATCAAAGTATTACGGTAACTTTAAATCTGGCTATTAGATCATTATAAATAACAGTTTTTAATGTGTACATAAGTTACCACATTTAAATGATAATTCATTAAATTCTAACTAAATTTGAATTTTCGCCATAAAATCGAAATATTAAAATGTAAAAAATAGAGTAGAATATGCAACTTTTTGAATGTTCGTGGAAGCCGGTTGATGTTACATTCACTGTCACACATCACAAATAATAATAGAAGAAGTTCAAATAAAAATTGTAGATACAGTTTTACACACAAAATGTTTTTATTCTTTTTTGACTTTTATTAGAAATATATAGATAGACATGCTGCATTTTCAATTACGCTTACAGTGTTGTTATAAATTAAATTTTAAATATATTTTGTACAATGTACAAGTAACACGCATAACATATGGAATAAAATTAAACATTTAAATAACAATTGATATCTTTAAAAAATATGAAAATAAAAAGTTATATAAAAAAGAACAAAAAATAATTATAATAAATAGTAGAGATAATACATAGCAATTTCAAAAAGTGCTAATGAATAATAAATTGTACAAATTAAATTAAAAAAATAAATAAATAAATAAAACAGATCAATAAGTATATTGTAGAGGTGAGTGAAGTTACAATTTCATAGGATAGAATTAAAGAAATAGTGATTACCCTTAATTAAAGAAATAGTGAGGGAAAGTACTAAAAATGGATAATGACTTTCTCATTGATTTTGTACAAAGCTTCTGATTTTTAGACCATTTTTTTACAAACAAGTAAATGGCCGTTATTTTATTATCATTTAGATTTGTGAATAAATCTATTAGTCTGATCATAGAATCTAGTTTCCAGTCTAGGTTTTTACCAACGAGCTGTGACCTACTAGCTGCGTATATTGGGAAAATCACCATAAAATATTTAATGGTTTCGTGAGTATTGAAGTTGCTTACATCACAGGTGTTTTCTTTGTTCCACTTGTTAATATTCCCATTGGTGCAAAATCAGAACATTGAGCATGCCACCCACCCTCAGGTATGGTAAGCCTCAGGTATGGTTCACTATCTTTTATTAATAACTGGCATAATGGGGAGTGCGTAGAATTCAATATGCTCGATTTATTCCCCACAAGTTAATATGAGCCTAATTCATTTAGAAGTTTTTTAACTTTCTCGCCTAAGTATATTTCATGATATTATTGGTGCTTACATTTTGTATTAGTAATCTTTTGTAGCAGATATTTGGTGGTACCAATACTATTATTTTGTAGTTTCCGTTTTAAATCTGATATTATTACTAGCTACTAGTCGTGGATACGCTTAAAAAGGGTGCCCTGTACCTTTTCGATCTACTTGAGATATCTCAAGTGCCATTTTTTGCTCCGTAGAATAGCGATGCTATAACAATACCCGCGTAAAGTTTAAGCCTCCTTTCCCTTTTAGGCGACTTTAATAAATAATCCTGTAAGACGACTTTATTAAGAAAAGACGACGCTGCCAAGATAGCAGTACTCGGTTACAATTTCTATGGGAATAACCGCTATTTTTAATTCAGGTAAATGATCCAATCCACCACCCTTCCTAAACACGATAATATTTGTTTTACTCTTGTTATTTATATTATTGTTTTTGTTGTAGTAACTATGTAAGACATTTAGAGATTTTTCTGTGTTTCCTAGTGTGTCCGTTAAAACGATATCATAAGCAAACAACATTAACCTTAGATCGGTTCATTATTCACTTATTTGCCTTTCACGTTATTTTCAACCTTATATTTTTCTTAGTCGTTAACGAAAAGTATGCATAAAAGAGGAGAAACTACTAAGCCCTATTGAACGCAGTTTTGTCAGAGTAGAGAGAGTGTAACAAGATCAAAAGCCTTACGAAAGTGTACAAATGCTCCGATAGTCTTTTCCTTTCAGTAACCTATATTGATATTAACGGCTAAACTCAATGCGAATATCCCATCTCCGCACCCCCTAGCTTTTCTAAATTCCTATTGAGAGCCCGGCAGATCGTTGGTGTGCTTTTGTACCCGCTCGGAAATTATTGCTGTGAATAATTTAGAAATTGTATTGAATATTGAAATAGCTTTACATTTCTACAAGTCATCGGGATTGCTTTTATTGTAGAGTAAACAGATTGTCCCTTAAATTATCATAACTTTTTTTCTCAGTTCATTAGAAGTAATTGGATTGTCTAAGTATAGATGAGTTATATCGCTAATGTCACAAATCGTCACCAAATTAGTAACGAGTTACATCTCCTCTGAGAATGATTACAACTAGCTAATTCATACTGATGATGACTACTTTGTAGTTGAAATACGTATTTATAAAATACAAAATAATTTGATCTAGGAAATTGGGGAAAAAACGAAATTTATATCGCTAATAGTTTCGCTCATGAAAGAGTATCCTGTGAGTAAATGTGTCTTTTGTTAAAAATTTGAAAATGTATGAGCAATGTATGTGTGAAAACTTTTCGTCAGTCAGGCTCAGTTATTTTTTAAAATAGCCAAAAAAGATACCCGAACTTTCTTATGTGAAACTTTATGCACTACAATTTTTATTTGAAACTTTTTTCTCTAACTCTTCTAAAAGTTATTTAAAATATCTGTATAGATTATTCTTAAGTAAATTTTACTTATTAGTGTTGCGTGTCATAATATAAATAAATTGAAAGTAGTGAATGAATGATAAGCACTATGGTCGTTTGAATAGAATGAATCTAGATTGAATGTTATTGATCTGATTGTGTTCAACTTACTTGTACAACATCTAACCGATCCATAATTACAGCAATGAAAAACAACATTACAAATATTGTTAGAAAAATTAAAAGTATAAACAATAATAAATATGACATTTCAATTTGAAATAGTACAGAGATTTGGACGTCTGTTAGAAATCTTGTTGAAAGCGATTTGAATTGAACACCATGATATTCATATTCATGGGATGATGCAGAGCACTTCACTTCATCTGTGTCGTGTAATACTTCAATTTTCTAAAAACAAATCATTATTTATTATTTTAAACATTAAAAGCATTCGTCATGATAATTGCAATATTTTAACATTTAATAAGGATTCACTCTGAAAAATGAGTCTAAGTTTACGTTCAATAAGAGCAAATGTAGTTATATTGAATTCGAACGAACAGCATTTGAAGGATGTTGAAGACAAATTGTGATAAACGCATGTATATGTGGAAAATTATGTGTAAAGAGAAAACAATCTGGTATTTTAAATCTCGGATTACTTAAAACGTAACTTATTTTCGAAATAAATCTAAAAGTGGTTTTTTTGATTTACGTGTTATTTTTAGTTTAATAAATTTAACCTTATCCAATAGCCTGACACTCCTCGAGGAGATGGGAAAAGTAAAGCACACGAAATAAATCGATATAATAGTATTTAATTTATAAAACATAAATCTGCAGACTTCACATCCATATAATCACTGTAATAGAATTGCAATTTTTTTTTATTTTAAGCTTTGGCAACGTCTCTAAATATGTTTGGATTATATCGTACAAACTGAATTAGAACCACTTCTTATGCTACTAAGTAGAAATTTTGCATGTTAGTTCACTTTCGATGACACTACATTTTTTAAGTATTATAGTATCCATTTCTTTTTTGGAGAAATTTTCAAAAACAATAATTTTTTTTAACTCGGTTTCAAATGTTGAGGAAAACTTGGATGGCGCAGCCCAATTTTTTAAGCTGTTATAACCATTTCACGAAACCAGAGTAAATATATATATTTTATATTCACCCTCCTTTTTCTTTCCAAAGGGCAGGAGAAATTTTTGCAACAGATCTAAAATGAAATGTATGGACTAGGGAAATCGTAAATTTAATTATTTTTTAAAAGCTTGATTCTAAAAACTTTTTTAATTATTTTATTTTACAAGTCAAGTGAAATCATAAACTATTAATTTTAAAATAAAAACTATTATAACTCAATCAAATTGTTGATAATATCATTTTATTTGACATTTGCCCGTACACTTTGAAATTTAGAAAAATTATAGATTTTTGATTATAACATCTAAAAGGCTAGGCAATTTTTTTTAAACTATCAAACCGAGTTTTCGCTGGTCTTGTACTCTACTAGTAATACCCGTCCCGGCTTCATACGTGTATCTAAGTAATTTGTAGCCAAATATTATATTTATAAATTAAAGTTACAGATGATAAACTAAATGATCTCGATACTATATTGAATAATTGTGACGAAATAAGTACAGTTTGTTACGGTCTTATAAAAATCGTCTCTGTAGTCAATTAAAATGTATGATATTGATATAACACAGTTGTAATTAAAAGATGTTTTAAAAAAGTGTAAAGATTCTGTGAGAATCTGTTTGGTCTGCTTTTGCCCATACTTGTGCTAGTTACTAGTGCATTATATGTTACGAATTCATTAATTTTATCGCACGTGAGAAAAAAACTTTATAATTAACTAGAGACGCGATAACAAAATTGTCATCTCCCCTCGAGCAAGTATAAGAAGAACATTCCCAATCTCGGAAGTTAATTATAAATAAAATTAACATTCATATATCATATAGTAATTAATCAATATTATCAAGTTTATAGACCAATCGTGAGTTAATCAATTTATTCCCGTCGACTTACTGATCTGTCCATAACATAAAAATTAGTGTCAGGTGTTAATATAGTATCAAGTTACACTGTAAAAATTTTATAATAGAAAAATTTAAACTTTCAATCTTCTGGTAGCTTTAACCCAATTTCTGTTTTTTAGTTAATATTGGAATACTTTGGAAATCAGTTAGTCGAAAATTTATTATTTCGGAGTGAGCTAGTTGGAAATTGGTAATTTTGAAGTGGCCCTAATATAAAAGTCCTATTCAATCCTTTAAAAATTGAATAGAAATGAATAGGATTGAATATGAAATATCAATGAAAAAATGATTTCCTATTCAATCCAAATCAAAATTTGAATAGGAAATGAAACTTCCAATTCAATCCTATTTTCTATTCATTCCTATTCTATTTCTATACTGTTGAATAAGAATTTTGTATAAAATAAAAATAAAAAATTATTAATGATTATAAACGTCCTGAATTTGTTTAGAATAGTAAATACGTATATATCATATTTAATTTAATCTACACGTTCACTGGCGTCTAAGCTAGTATTGATCAATATAGTTGAAGAAACAAAAGTTATGTTCTTATGTGGTCTTTGTACGATTAGCATGAACTCATTGTATAATCAACAATATATAGAAAAACGCTCTTTACCGCTGGCCTCTGTACAAGAAACATGAATTGATAACATAAATACTGAAATATAAAATAATGCTGAAATATAAAATATTGCTGAAATATAAAATAATGCTGGTTTGAACACCTAATTTCAATTAAAATGGTTTTACACTGATGTTATTCTTTTCTTTTTAAAATACAATAATTCATCGAATTATGAATTAAGTATGTTTTGTATCATTAGATAATGTGATTTTTATATTTGTTAACTACTATTCCGTAACATATTTATTTTTACGAAACAATTCTTGTTGAAATTTAATCGTATTTTTTTTTTAAATCACGTTTATGATTTATATATATAATCAAATTTATCTAATATGTTGTCATTTCGGTTTTCATACAGCAGAGTCAAACGGTGCTGCGCCCTTGACGTTTACTTGTTTAAACATTCGAATAAATTTAAACAGTTTATTCACGTACATATTACGTTAATATTAAATGGTGAATTTTGTCAAATTGTAAATGCAATTTTTACTTAACGATTGAGTTTCGTGTTCAATAAACTTAACAATTTATTTACGTAGTTAAGGCATGAATATTTAAAGGTCAATTTCCTTTGAAAAATTGTAAATACATTAAAATTCATTTTAATATTAGGAATGAATACGGTAGGGTTATATTTATTTGTTAAATTTTTTGTGAAAAAATAAATAGTTTAGTGTTTGTAACTTTTAAATTAACCTATTCATTCAATTTTATTAATAACATTTCTTATGCAAAATTTTGTAGGTTATTGATTCGTTTATAATTTATTCATTTAAAAATAGAATTCGTAGTTCATTTAAAGTGATGTATTCGCAAATTGATAAATTATTATATTTCTAATACAAGATATTGTAGGTTATTATTTTGTTTATTACTTATTCATCTGAGCAGTACGTTAATCGAGGTTTCAAAATTGCTCACTTTTGCCATATTACAAACCCTCATGGAAAATTCGAGTTTCCAGACCAAGCGTTTCGGTGCTGTACTGATATATCAGTTATTCTTATATATAAAATACGCTATGTTGTTCTCTATATTTTGGATTTGGGACCATGTTACTGAATTAAATTTAGCATATAAAATAACAAAATTTACTGTTAATAATATTAAATATAATATATTCCCAAAATTATTTAACTAAAACAATCAATTTAACTGTTAATCGAAATTGATTTAAAAACAAGTGGAGATAACAAACAGAGATTGTTTCGATATCCTTTGTATTATTGAATTTCAATATTTTAACTATAATAATTTTTTTTTTCAATCGTGTTTTTTCATAAATAGATATATGTGAAGAAACAATTTTCTATTTTTCTATTTTGTTTTTTCTTTTTTTTTGGATCTTGAATTAGAATGAACTAATTAAATTATATTTATAATGAGAAAGTATTTATTACACCATATTGTTTCCAATAACCCATTTTGTTTTTCATAAATTTTGGCAGTTTATCGTCGTCTGTATCCACCGTAGGTTCTCGATCAAACACCATACATCCTATAGCGTAAAACTGAAATTCATACGTAGGATTGGAGGCATCCTAAAATGAGTATTATGAATGCATTCAATTATTATAGTATATTAACCACTTTTAGTGGTAAAGAAAACAGCAACTTACCATTGACATAACTCCAATGTATACTGAAATATAAGTTTGGGCTGTTTTCGATTGAGGCATTTCAAATTCAACAAAACTACGTACTGATTGGTTTGTTCCAACTACTTTTCCCATTTTAAAATCATCAAGTTTAGGTGGTTCTTCAATTGTCATGATAACCTACAAATCATTCAATTGTAATGATAACCTAAAAATCATACATTTGAATATGTCAGAAAAGAATTCAAACATATTAGATAGACCGATTGCCAATAAGTTTGGCGTATACTTTATAACTATACTTTTAAAAACTTATATATGGTTTAGTTATGCTTCTCGTAACCAACGTATTCCTCTAAAAAAAATCTGAACAGTGGGCCGTTTTCTTTTTCACAGCCCGTATAATTTTTGATCTTCTCCAAAATCTTTAAATTAACAGACAACCGTTTTGTGGATATTGTAGTAGACATCATTCAATATCACTATATAAAAAATGTAAGTCTTGTGATAAAACCAGATATCCGATTTCCGGCTATCCGAAAATTTGTAAAAAAATAGCAATTTTAATAATGTCGGGCAAAAGATATTTCGTTTTGTTCTTTGTTTCAAAAAATTGTTTTGAAAATAATAACAAAAAAACAGATATTCATCAATTTTCAATTTGTGGTGGCAATCAAGAAAAAGTTGTCACAGAAATGATATTAAGCCATATACAAATTTCCTCAAGTATATTTATTGACATATGATTAATATATTATAAAAGTCGGGACTAGGACTTTTATATTTGACTTTTAAGAACGACATCTGATTTTGTATAAAAAGTAATATGTGTATAATTTACTTATTAGATCAGGGCCAATCATGTGTAAGACAATAAAAATTCCTAGCAGTATAATGGTCGGTAAATAAACTGAATGGTGTAAGTAATTATGGAGAACTCGAGCAGGCAGTGTAAAAGTCCCGTAAGAGAGATGAGGGTGATAGTATACACTCGATATTTTTTGTAATTTGTGGCTAAACTATGCATTTTTTTTAAAATATAAAAAGCTGTACAAAATGAAAAAAAAAACTAAAAACAGATTCTAGTGGACATTATTAACCATAACCTCAAAATGATCAATCATTTATTAGCTCTGTTTTTTACAAATTTCTGTATATAGAGTAAGTCATATTAAAGTATTTTTTATTTGAATGTTTATGTTTACGAATTTTATAGTAACGAATAGGTTGTGAATAAGCAAGCGTTATTTTTTGTGTCATAAGTACTAAGCAATTTTTTGTTGTTTCATTAAAGTAATTAAGATTTTTAGTAAAAACTTTATATACTCTAGCACATACATTAAGTAGAAAGATAGAAAGCTATTTAAGCAGAGGAATACTGCATATAATCTTCGTTTTTCTCCTAATATATTATTCTGAGGGCCACTTTCAGTATGATAAAATATGATTTTTCCGTGCAACGGGACGCCATGGCATTTAAAAAGTTTGTGAAATTAATATATAAAAGGAATTTTGGTCTACTCTTTGTCTCGTCATTCTTAGCTGGTAACATGTACTGTTTAATTTTGTGGACAATGTGTCAAGATTACTATTTCAGGTAATGACGCCATCAAAAACCAAGTCTAACCAAATTGACTACAGCAATGATTGATTCTGATTTCTTCAGCTCAAGTTAAGAATCTTTGTTTAAGTGTAAGCCGAATGTCTTACTCACCATTCATTTTTTTTTTCAATTACAAATTAAACCTATAAAAATTAGGGGGTCTACTTCCCTGACAATAAAAAATTAGCGAAGAAGTATTATTATTCATATAATTTTTGAGCTTATAATTTTTCAATTTTTTTGAAGTTTATTGTTCTTCCGAAGTATCAATCGAAATAAAATTTTGGTTATTGAATTATAAACATTTAGGGGACAAGGATCAAATAAATTGGCGGAAAAGTAGATTTATTAGTCATTAAATTTTTGAACATGTAATTTTTCAATTTTTTAATCATGAAGAATTTCTAGTTGTTTATTTCGGGGCGATTACGATATCAAGGGCCCCTCGATTTCGTTTAAATAAATTGAAATTTTGGTTGTTAATGACTGAAATTTTATTAATTGTAACAACAAATAGTAATTAAATCTTGTGAAATGTGTTAAATTGTGATTATTTTGTGAAATAAACGTAAAAAAAATATGGTTATTTTGGGATATATTTTCGAAAAAAAAGTTCGATAACTCGAAAAATAGGCGAAAACAAGAAAGTTAGCATTCTTCATTTTCGTCTTATTTTGGCTTGTTTTGCCAAAATCGAGCGGCCCTTGATATCGTAATCGAACCTTTATTTCTCACGTCATTAGCATCATGTATATCGCAAAAATATCTAGAAACTAGATCTGTGGACACTAGTATCAAATGGTTAAGTTTTTCTCGAATTTTCGAAGTAGAAGCATTTCTTAATATATTTTTATATTCCAAGCGTTAATATGGTTCTAGCTACATTGGACTTTTTTTTTCTTTACAGGATAAAAACAAAATACAGTTTTAGTTAAATAACTGGTCAGATCTTCATATATATATATTATATCGACTATTAAGATATGCTTTAAAACAAAACTTAAAATATCTTTTTTTGGTATTTGAGCTCACTGGTAACTATGGAAATAAGTTTTCTTAGTTAGAAAATATATATTTCTTTATTTTTCAAACTATTCAAAAGCTTACATTTAAGATGTTAATTATATAGTTAGTTATTATTACTTAGTAGCTTAGCTGTTGCTCACGACTTTGCGTATAAAAATTCTAGTTATTATAATAATAGCCACAGAACAACCGATCGAAATTTCACTGATTCCTAATCTTAATGAAGAAGTTCATACCGTGATAAAATTTTGTATACTAAGCCCTAACTGTTGGGTTTTTAAGTAACAAAGAACAATGTTGAATGTCTCTATGAGAACAGATTTTTACCTTCCCATTATTTATTCTATTTATTCATTTTTTTTGTATACAATATTTATTTATAACGTCGATGTTAATCGATTTCCATTTCCACATGTAAGATATGACACATTTGGTATTTCTCAAAATGTAATATTTTGTCTTACATTCTTTGCGGCCCGGTACGTGCTTCGCTATGTATAAATTGAAATAATAAAAAAATTTAATTCGAATATCAAATTCATTTATTCAAACAAAAAAAATTTTTATTAATTGCTAGCTTTTATAAAACTTAATCCAAAACATTTGGATAAACAATATTTTTTGTTTTTCCATTTCTGGGGGTACCGACTCTGGAACAGGCATCATAAAGTTGGCCATGTGAAAAACATGATTCCTCGAAATTCACATCACAAACGTGAAGTGTTTGCCTTTGGGTCTTGTTGATGGACATCGCAAATGATAAACGCACAGGATTTTGAACTCAAATGGCATATCAATTGGACTCATAGAGATACGCGGTATCAAACAAACTTCTCCTTTTGATTTAGCAGTTAAGATCGTAGCTTCAATCAAATTTGGCAATAACTTTTTCACTGCCAATCTGGTGCCATAACACAGTTTTGGTGGATTAATATCTCGCTTTGATTATATTATAATATAATCAAAGAACCAAACAGGCATTTATTTCATCAGTAGGAGTTGATCGAGGAATGACAGGCAATGTTTGACGGAAATCCCCTGACAGTTATATTAAAGCACCACCTTAAAGATGTTGATTACCACGTAAATCTTGCATTGTTCGATTAAATGTTTCTAGTGATTTTTTATTCGCCATTGTACACTCATCCCATAAAATAATTGACGTTAATCGCAGAACTTCTGAATTCTCTCAGCCACAGCAGAATTTCTGACAAATTGCAAGTTGGAGTTTCAATCACCTATACAGTTAAGGGCAATTTTAATGCATAGTTTGCGGTCCGACCACCTTCTAATAATGTAGCAGTAATTCCCGAAGATGCAAGTGCCAATGCAATTTTCTGTTCCGATCGAATAGTCGCTAAAATCAATGATATAACGAACGTTTTGTCTGTACCACCAGGTGCATCCAAGAAATATAATCCACCTGCATTATTGGAAACGGCTTGCATGATTGTGTCATATACATGTTTTTGCTGGATATTCAGTTTGGTTATACTCGATTGTACAAATAAACGCAAATCATTAGAATTGAATTCCTGCTTACGTTGCAATTCACGATCAAAAAATCATGCATCTCACGATTTCGTGTTGTCATCCCCAATTGTACTAATGCTTTATTTGCAATCGTTAGACACATATCTTCAATTATTATTCAAACTTCGTTGTACATTTCCAAATTAATCAACAAATCAGGATTTCTTGTGTGATAACATATACGAATTAAAATATCTTCTGCCATATAATGTTTCTTTACCCATCTGAAAACAGTCTCAATTTGACAGCAAAATCCCCATTAACAAAATGACCCGCTATTTATTGAATTCATTTGTTACAAAAAATGTGATAAATGAAGAACCGCTTGACCGATTTTGTGCAAACTTCACATAAACCATCTACTAAATAGTCCGAACAAAGCCTAAACATTAGGTTTGGATAGGTGAACGCGTTCTTGAGTTATAAAATTACAACGAAAAGTGGCATAATTTATATATATATATATATATATATATATATATATATATATATATATATATATATATATATTTTAATTAAAAATATTGTAAATTTAAAATTCACTTACATATATTTAAATTATATTTTTTAGATTACATTTTTCTTAAAAATTTAACTATTTGATTAAAATTGATTGAATTGTGTACTAAGCAATATTTTATTACAATTTAAGTAGCGATCTTATTGTTAGCCTTTAATTTTTTTCCTTGATGAATCATCACAGTATGCGGATCATCATCATCATCACAAGTGCGGAAATCACATTTTGACAATCATCAATCTCGCATATTCGGAGCTTTTATGCATATAAAAAGTCTGAGGGTTGGGTCAAAAGAGCAAGAATTAAAAAAAACAATTTTTAATAAATATTGTAGAGCATAAAATTATCCTCAAAAAAGGTCCTGTTTTTTTTTTTTTTTTTTGGTATTATTAAAAATAATGGAGCAAGAGCGTTTAGAAGTTTTCACACATATATGTATCCCTTATGTTAGTAACCAACTTCACCGATGTCTTTTAGCAACCGGGTACCCGGGTACTCACAGATTAAAAATTAAAAATTTTTTTTTTCTGAGTATTAAAAATTTTGTTTATTTTATTAAAAAAATTTTTTCCAAAATATTTTTTTCTTGAAATATTAATAATTAGTGACATTTTAAAGAAAAACAACGTAGAATGGTGAATGACATCTGAAACTTATTTGGGGCCCTCCAGGTAGCCGGCCGGTTTCTATTGTTCGGAGCCGAGCAGATGCGATTGAAGAGGTAAAAAACTCAAGGTTATTTCTTTGTTTTCTATCGCGCACTAGAATCGAGTATTTTTCAGTACGTAATTTATATTAAAAGTTTAAGCTCTAGATATAATATTAGTGTATAATATAATTATATCAGTGAAATAATTAAAAAAATAAAAAATATTAAAGATAAAAACAATATTACGATTAAATATGTTGACAGGTATTAAACTATTCCGATTTGAAACTATTAACAATGATAATCTTTAAATTTTTGAAATTTTAACGCAAGTTAACTTAAAAGTTAAATTATTAAGATTGTTACCTTCATTATCGATTAAAAAATAAACTTGTTAATGTCCAAGGCCTTTTTTGGCTACATTTTTATTAAAAATAAAAAAAGGAATAGCTAACTATATAAGATTATAATACAGTCAATAAGCAGACAAAAACGTGAAAATGTAAAAAAGGGTGGAAAAACTTAATTTTTAATTAAAAAATTCTTGTTTAGACTTGTTCCTTAGGCCTTTATGAACATTCACCTCCACTAACCTCTCTATTAAAAAAATTGAATAATAATTTTTATCACGAATCCGAGGTCAAAAAGCAGCTCAGGATGGTTTTATCCTCATTTAAACCACCCCTAGAATTGACGAAGATTAAATTAATTTCTCAAATTCATAATTTAACTTCAGAAACTCTTGCGGAGATTTTCGGGATCGCTGATTACGAATTTGGAGTCATACAGTAACTGAGAATTGTTTTTGTTTCATTAAAAGCACCTCTTTAAGTAGCAGATAAAAAAATTTTTGAAAATTCTAATTTTTTTCATCTGACACTTCTAGGAATGATTTTACATGGCTTGAACCTATCTTCAGTTGGTTTTTAACTTGACCACTGAGAAATCATTTCCAAATTGAAACTTTTTATTACTTATTGATGTATAATTTTCCTAATATGCTTTTTGATCTATGATTCTTGATCAGCTACACCAAAAACACAGGAGCCTATTTGCTATGATGGTTTTAACTCAAAAGAATATTTTCTTATCCCTTTCCTTGTCGCTTCTATGATTGGTATAATGAATTAAAACCATCCAAAGTTGCTTTATAACCCTAGATTCGTGATAAAACCCGCGAGAGGTGATTTCCATTGTGTACAATTTAACGGTAACGGGTACAATTTTCGGTGGGTAAGCTACACTAATTTGCTCAGTTTTCATACTGACTCAGACAGTAGTTCTGTTGAATAAATAGTTATGACGTAACGTAATGAAATGCTTAGACCAACTAATAAAGTTAAGCAACAGCAGTCACAATCTGTCATAATTTGGATGGGTGACCTAGCATTACTGTGTACTGTTGTTGTATAATAATAATAATCCACTTTGGTTAATGGCTATATAGCTAAAAATAGCTGAAGCCAAAAATTTAAAAAAAAAAAAATAAATAAATAAATAAATAAATAAATAGTTAAAAATAAATATACCAAAATATACCAACTATAATAATAAATAAATCAATTTACTTACTTTCAGTGGTGTATCTAGTTCTGGTTTAAATGAAAATACTAAAAGTGATGGAGTTTTTTGAGCTTCAACCAAACCATGATGTATTGCAAATGTGTCAATGCCTATTGTACTACTTTGATATTTACCCATCAAATGATCCTTAAATTTATGGTACATTGAAACTTTTCCTTTCAGTTTTTCATCATCAAAAGTTTTGAAAGATGTATAAAATACTGTATTCAATATTTCATTTGGTTCTTCGAAACTCCAAAGTGGATTGTGATAAAATAGTGCCAACTTTAAATAGAAATACATAAAAATAGAAATTTAATTGTTAATAGTAATTTAAAATATTTAAAGTATGCCCAAGGTGATAAAATATAATAATATATACCTGTTAAGGCCTCTATTAACTAATTAATGTTAGGTTTCTGTGATTATTTTATGTTAGTTCAGCCGGTGGACCACTAGATGGTACATTATTGATGGGAATGCGTTGTGAAACATTATAAAAAAACATATAATATAATACATAAATACAATAAATAAAATTATCACAATGTTTTGAAAATGGTCATATAGATCGAAACATATATCAATGTTAATTAATAATATTAATTGGTGAGACAATAAACGCAAAGTAGGATATATATTTTTTATACATAATTTTTAAATCATTTTCAATAAATAATTTTTTATTTGCATGTTTTATAATCGTAAATAATAGTCAAATATTAATTTTGTTGCTTGCTGCAATACAATCTTGGTTATAAAAACATTAAAGGTACTTATATTTTGAATTTACTCGCAAAAGTAAAAATTTCTGGTTACATGCATACAACGCCTCTGTCAGTTGGACTAACATAAAATAATCAAAATAATTTTTTCTTCCCTATCTCATTTATACGTATATGGTCTACTACCAAGAATATGCCTATATGGTTTTTGATAACCATAATTGTTTTAACTGTATTTTCTCTAAAAATTGTTGTAACTCTACAGTTTTTTAAACTTAAATTACTGTTCAACAAGCCTCTACCCTATAATACTATCAAAAACCTTTATTTTAGAAGTCCTTGAGTTGGATTTTGTTGCACAAAGAATTCTTTTAACGCGTCTGATTACATCATGATATTTTTATTTTGCTGGTTGGGTGGTCTAGAGAAATTTGCAGGTAGAAGAAGAAGCCACTCCTTGACATGTGTATTGTTGACACACCTCAATTGGATCATCTACTTATTTAAAAACACAGTTGTTTACACTTCGAATTTCAAAAGATTATGACTATAATTTTTGGTGTTTTTACTACAAGTTTATTTGTTTATAGTATGTTTCTAGATGGTGCAGTTCTACGGGGTTTTGTACTGGGGCGTATCCAAATAAAATAATATAGTCCGCATAATACAAATTAAAAGCGTTCTGATTAATATTAAAACCACTGAAACCTGCCATTAATTCTTCAAGTTGAATTTCATTATCTTTATATTGGTGAGATGTAGAGATAATTTTTACTGATGCAACAATATCTGCTAATTAAAATTTTTTTAAAATTATTCTTTACCTTCTTTTAGGTCCAGGCACATTGTTTTCTATGGTTTGCGTGTTAGTATGTTTGCCGTTTTCAAGAATTCGTTATTGTTTTTAATAAAAACAATGGTATTGATAACCCGATTGTCGTAGTTATTGTTTGCAATCTTAACCTTATCGGTATGTATTTTGGTATTTTAATTAAAAATTAAGAAAACGGGGTTGATTTTGAGCCTTAACCATAGGAGTTTCAGATTTAAGAAGGTTTGAGTAAAGTTTCCCTGGATTTGGATATCATCTATTAATCTTTGCAATGACGCCTTTTGTTCATAATTTCATTTAAATATTTATAAATACTATATAGTTGGCAGACTTTTCTGGTGCAATTTATGTGAAACTGGAGAAAAATGAAAAATATCTTTAAAGGGAACATAATGAGTGAACAAATTCTCCAGATCCATGGGATGTTTGGTAGTCCTTAAACAAATTCAGGAACGCAGAAATTACGAAACCTAGATCATTTACATTAATTCAACTAGTGTAATTGATCTGGGTTGGGTATTTGGGTATTTGTTGGGTATTCTGATCTGAGTTGTAACTGGAAAGCAAGTTGGATTAGTAGGGGTATCAGAATGAGATCTATCGTTTATTTTCACAGGGTCAGCTTCTTCCATTGATTTGACAAGGAATGTACCACTAAGATTCAATATTCCTCCTACGAGATCATATTGCGACTTAAAGTCACCAGAAAGATACTTCCTGTGGCACTCGATTAAATTGACAGATAAAAATGTTAAAGTCACCCATTATAGTACATAGACAGCCATTGGTCTCAATAGGTATGGTTTCCAATGTTGAACTTAATGTATCAATTCATTAAATTTCGATTTTTTTCCCAATATACTAGATCAAATTATTTTGTATTTTTATAAATACGTATTTCGACTACAAAGTAGTCACCATCAGTATGAATTAGCTAATTGTAATGATTCTCTGAGGGGATGTTATTCGTTGCTAATTTGGTGAAGGTCTGCACATCTGTATGTTGATGCAATTTATACTTTCCAAATATCAATCAAATTCCTATGTCAACCTATCAACATCGATCATGTATTTAGTGTTCAGTAAATGATATTGAAACTATCGTAAAATACGTAATAAGTGGATTTAATAATAAAGAATTAACGAAAATATTATCGATTAATAATTTTAAGAAAATTCATGTAACGATTAACCGCAATACAATGCTTCGAACAGCTAAGCGGTCCTTAACCAACGAAGAAGAAGAAAAACGGTTCCTTCATGATAAACTGAATTATAAAAAACAAAATGATGCGCACGGAAAATTGAAAACACCAAATGTATTTAAATGCTTTAATTGTAGTGAACCGTGACATTTGCCATTTAATCTTCGCGGACATATGGACAAATTTCTCGAAATGACAGACTTGATGTTTATGGTGTTACTGGCGTTTTTGTGAGGTGTGTTGTTCAAGCACAGCGATTCCGATTGAGACGAGGACTCCTTTTTCCAGGTAATTTCAGTCCGTGTTGCTATTAGTTCTATAGTTTTCATTTATATCAATTTATCTCATAATATCCCTTAATTCCCTTACTCATTGAGGCAGAGGATGCTTCGTTCGTCGTCTGTTTTTAGCGAAAATATTTTTTCTTAAAATCTATTCCTATTCATCTCATCCCTTAATCACAAAACTTAGCCAATTAAATGACCTTTGCAAAAATTCCCTATTGATCCAACAAAGATCATTCTCTCCATTTGGTAGCCTATCGTGTATTCTTGATAATATTTATCTACAAATCCTATTTGTCCCCTACATCTTTACAGCCGATTCTATATCTAAATCTTTACAGACGCTTCGCAGTTAAACACTCGCGAGTCGGAGTTTATGCTACTTTAAGTATATCATAATATTTTTCAATTATTTTTGCAAAATGCGTCGCTATGTTACTAGCACTCGCATACCTGGAATCAAAAAAACTATCGAATAGCACCAATTGGCAGAGCCAATTTCAATAAACAGAAAAACAAAACAAAACAAAACAAAGAAAAAAAATAAAAACAAAAACCGAATAACAGGAAATAAAAAACAAAAAGAAACGCATAAATATCACAAAAAAAACAAATATCACAGAACAACATACATTTTTTAAGTAAGCGAGTTCTACAAAAAAACGAATAAAAATAGAATTGAATATTAAATATAAGCCTATTCTATTATTACCTCAATCTGTACAGGAGTGTCCTCAGTATCTACAGTTGAAACAATTTCTTCCGAAAATGATGCATATGCCTGAGGTAACACGTAACCGAGTCTCTCTTTTGTGTAGTCCTTAGGCAGATATTTGACTGGGACTTCAACAGTAAACATTTGAATTTGTATATCTTCGTCAATCCATTCTGAATCTTTTGCCCTGGTGTCTGCATCTTTCGGATGCCACATGAATGGTGGATAATAATTTTCTTTAGTAGACTCTGGTGTTCTTTTGTCATACATTTTCTCAGCATAGTTAAATGCCCTGACCGTATACATGAACAGTTTCATGGTGTTTTCAAAAATATTCAACAAATCAACCAACGAGTTTTGTCTCTAAATATAAAAAATAAAATTTTCATTATTCTAACGACAAAAATAAAAGGCGTTTAACGAACTTGCAGAAACATAAAAATTTACTGTCTACTCTTTGAACAGATTAAACTTTTAGAATATTATTGGTGTATTGAAATTAATTCAATAATGCACATAAAAGGCAGCTTATGTACATGAGCGGTAGGCGGGAGTACTGCTCAGCAAGACCAATAAATATCGAACATTAATAAAACTATTGCTTTTAAAAAAAATTATATAACAATTGTATAAACAGTAGTAAAACTGTATTGTAAATGTATAATTGTATATAATAAGAGCTATTTTGTAAAATGGTTTTTTATTTTGAATTTATAGATGGACTGACTAAAAAAACCACAATTTTTATACATCGTTTAATAACATTTAGTTATAGTTGAAGATATCTCCTACACAAAATTGAGTTTCAAACTATAGAAGTCCTTCATATTGGATTTAGACAAACATCACTTTATTTTTCGAGTTATTCTTAGCAAGCCTGTTCACTTGTTACCCATATAGCAAGAGTGCATTAAAAATAACTAGTCCACCATCGAATGTGTGCACCCTTTTTAAATTTAGAATGACGTCACACAGTTAACCATGCATTGTCTTTCAAAGTGAACGTGAATACAAAATTTCAATTCAATCAGTTGATATCTGCTTCAAAATTGAGTTCCACGATTTCATTGAAACATATATTGCAAAATAAATAAAAACATAAAAAAGTCTTAAAACTTTTTATAATGAATGATTTATGTAACGATGAGGCTGTGATAAAGCGAGCAATTTGAATAAACTTTCTGAGTCAGCATTCATAGTCATTCCTTTTATGAATAAATTTATCGAAGAGATGGATAGTTCATGTTAGTAATTTATCATTATTTCATACCAACACAATTCCGTAAACGAAGTAGAAAAGAGAATCGGGCAAAAAATTGCCACATGAGTTCGTGCCTTGGCAACAACATACGAATTTGGAGAACATTGAACTAAAATATTACGAGATAATTTCATAAATATTTTCAGGAAGGACAAGTTATTCCTAGAAGACGTTACGAAGTTAAAAACACAAGCAATGAAGAATGCATACAACATCATTATGATGAAAAAGTGGAGAGGCAACAGTAAAAATGGAAGCAGTCAACAAAGTGGAGACAAAAAAGAATATAAGAATGGAGAACCATCGAAAACGCAACAGCGGACAGGTGGTGGCAAATGGCAGGTGGTGGCAGATTTTGGGTTATCAAATCATAACGATATGTGCAGGTTACCGTTGCAAAGCTTGTCACTACTGGAGCATTCTAAAAAAAACGTGCCCTATAACCGAGTAGTTCCTCATAGCTACCTAGATAATGATGAGTTATTAATTTTTGTTTAAGTTTTGTTTTAGTGACTCACCGACTAGGGACAGAAGCAGGTCTCGAGGTAAATGATTATAGTGAGTATTTAACAAATATAACAAGTATTTCAAAGAGTTGACTTTAATAGACTCATTCAATCGATTTGTAAGTTACAACGGTAGTGTTATTAAACCAGTTCTGGTATGTAGGTTGTCAGTTAATTTTCGCAACGTGCGTAAGCTATTAGTTGTGAACGTTATCAAATATGTTGGATCATCCATATTTGAAATGATTTGGATGTACGCATTTAATATTGAAATGCGATCACTTAATGATATGAGTAATGCAAATTTAGCGTCCCTTCTAGGAATGAATTGACTAATTTCTATAAAAACACGTTAACATATTTTATACTATAATCAATCGGCAACCCCCAGTTAACAATTTTACGAATTTTTCACACACTATAACATTTAAGAAGAAAAAAGAATTTTGAAGAATTAATTTGTAATGAAACGTTAACACTTAAAGCAAGCTCGTTCACTTGATATCAATATTGATAGATTATCTGCCATCCAAAATCATCAATTTTATATTTTTAATACTAAAAAAGATTACAAACTTTTAAAAGTGAAGAAACGATAAACTGTATGTTTTTAACTTTTAACAATTAACAGTCGATAGATTTACTATAAAATTTTAAACTTTACAATCCGGATAAAATACAGACCATAAATTTTTTGACAGAACCTACTATAAACGTAAATGATAAAACATTTTAAGCCCTTGGCTTTTTCAGTTATTTGCTTCCAATTTCGAACTCCTAGCTCTTTAAAATCTTTTTCCGCTAATTTTATCCAATTGGAATTAGGCCTTTCTCTTCGTCTTCTATCAAAGTTTCCTTTGACCAATACCTACCTACCTTGTCACTCTATCCAATGGTAATCTAAAAACATGTCCTAACATGTTTGGTCTTATTTCTCAAAAATCTATCATGACAAAATATTTTCAGGGCCCCAACCCTTCTTGAACCTTAAGCGATTATTTCTTGGATTTCTAATTTTTCATCACACTGGTTGCATAAAATAACACCTAAATAATTAAAACGTTAAACTTTCTCATAAACAGTTTCATCGTTTACTTTAACTTTAAGTATTTTGTCAGTATTCGATAGGGTGGTGGACGATCGAAGTTTGATGTGTGTAGAATATTTTTCGTTTACCATTAAGCCGTTCGATTTTGCTGGTCGTTCAAAATTTTTAAATGCTACAACATGGTTTTTCTTCGATTTGGAAAGATTGTGATATCATCAGCATAAGTTAGGCATTGGTTCAGGTGGTCATACATTGTTCGATTTGTATTTATCCCACTCTCTCTGATCAAAGTCTCTATGAATATGTTTAATAGTGTAGTAGATAGCGGGTCTCCTTGCGTCCGACCTTTTTTGACATCTAATCCTTTTCAGGTGTAACCATCAACCGTAATTTTGTTTCTAGTTTCGTTAAGAGTCATTTTCACTTGATGAATTTTGGTGGAATTTCTAGCTCTACCATTGCCTCGTACAGCTTCTTTCTATTCAATGAGTCATATGCCTGCGTAAAATCAATGAACAGCATGCGAAGCGTAAGATTTTGATCATAATTGCTGTCTTGGATCTATTTTACTATAAAAATTTGGTCAATAATTCTGCGAAAACCACACTAATAATCCCATATTTCATGATATTTTAAAGTCTCAGTGAGATTTTTTAATCTATTTTTAGCAGTACAATTCGTCATTAAATATCACACATTGCTCAGTCTTCCTTTTTAAATAAAACAGCGCAGTCTTCCATCTCGATAATATTTTTTCCCCGCTTCCACACTTAACATAATAATAAATTAATCTTTGTAATTTGTCACCTCCTCCTTTAAGTATTTCTGCCGTTACTATTTTTTCTCTTAGAGACTTATTATTTTTTAGTTTTAGCATTATAATAATATTTTTGATTTCTATTAGACTAGGAACTTCGTCTAAATCCTAAAATCTTCTACATGCACTTGTTCTATATGATCTTTCTTTTCATTATATATGTTTAAAAAATATCTTTCCAAGCGATATAATTTTTCATGACTTTCCCATTGGGATCCCCTTCCTCGTTTCTGATGAAAACTGGAATCCATTGCATGGTTTGGTTTCAACTTATCACTCCTTAGAAAAATTATCTTGTTTGATTTTTTGAAAAATGATCCTCAATATCTTTTAATTACTTCTGAAAAAACAGCCTTTTCTGTTGTCTATACAGTTTCTTCGCTGTTTTCCTTAGAAACTTGAACTTTTCTTCATTTTCTTTTATATGTTATCCAGCCATTTTGTTCTACTGGCTTTTCTGATAATAAATGCAACTTCATATTTCTTCGCTGTTTTCCTTAGAAACTAGAACTTTTCTTCATTTTTAGAATTTTTTTTCATTTTTATAACTTTTTTCTTTTGATGTTATCCAGTCATTTTGTTCTACTAGCTTTTCTGATTATAAATGCAACTTCTTATTCTTCATCAAACCAGTTTTACTGACTGTCTTCTGAACTCTCAATTTAGCTTCTATGATATGATCATTGTTAGTTATCATCACCTCCTCTATAACATTATCTATATCCTTGCATCAGTAACGGTTCTGTGCTCATTTTCTATTAGAATATGGACTATTTGGTTTGTCTCATCAGTACTATGTATTATCCATGCACCCTTGTGAAAATTTCTTAAAATATTATACACTTTGTATTTTTTGTTTTTACTCTTATATCACAAAGAATTCATTAACCCGGGAAAAAATGATCAGGCCTGATCAGCCCTGCTCAGGTCTGAGCAGATCTGAAATCAGACATGATCAGCTCTGTTCGGGTCTGACTAGGCCTGAGATCAGACATGATCATACTTGTTCCGGTCTAATCAGGCCGTTTCAGGTCTGATCAGGTCTGGAGTGTAAAATACATTCAGGTCTGATCAGACCTGTTCATGCCTGAAGTGTTATATACGCTCAGGTTTGATCATGCCTTGTCTGATCTAGCGTAGAAAAGGATTAAAATTCCATATATCAGCTCCTTTTAGATTTAGTATATTGATTCATTTCTCTGATTACAAAAACAATTTATTGAGAAATTTACAGAAGATTAATAATTATGAGCATAAATATAAATGTACATATGTTTAACATTTAAAAAATTTTTCTTAACATATTCGGTCGTTTACATAAATAATTGCCCACAACAATGAGATGAAAAATATTGTTTATATGATCACAGGGATTCAGAACAATAAATTATAAACTATGTCTTGATTTTAGTTGAATTATTAATATTAAAATTGTCATTGAAGATATATTTAATTATTATGTAAAAATTATTTAATTTGTTAATTTTTATTAGATTTTATAATATGCACCAATACTTTATAATTTTCAACAACAAATTTAAACTGTAAACTAATACGATTAAGTTACTGAGGAAGTCCTAACAAAAGGACGAATCGTTCAACTAAAATCAAGGCATAGTTTATAATTTATTGTCCTGAATCCCTGCGACCAATTTAATTATTTATTAATTTTCTGGACCTGAACAAGATTTATATATTTTAAAAGAATATTATGATCTATTTGCACTTGTTTTGTAGAGTGAACAAAATATTTACTGCTTTCTTCAACATATCAAGGATAAAATATAGTAAACTATCTTCAGTCAAGAAGAATAATTTAATTTATCTGTAGTACTGTTTTTAAACTCAATCTGTACTGTATGACTATTAGATAATTTTTTTAATTAACACTGCAGTGATATTTAATTTTTTATCTTTTAATTAAGTTGTTAATTCTACTAATAATTATACGTTTCAATAAAAGTTGACAAATAAATGCGTGACTTAGGCACATCGCACATGGAGTGATTTGAGTGAAATCGGCAAATCGCTGATATCGGCGATATCGCCGATTTACGCGGTATCACAGCATTTTATTCGCGCACGGAGCAACTGAAGTTGCAACGACTTTTTAACGTTTTTTGAAGAAGGGGTAATACATTGTTTGTTTACTAATAATAAAAATATAATATATACAGTGTCTTAAAGGATGTAATACATCAAGTAATAAGTAATATAGAATATAATTTAAGCCAATAGAAATGCGCATTTTTTTTATAAATTATATTTTAAAATATATATATATATATATATATATATATATATATATATATATATATATATATATATATATATATATATATATATATATATATATATATATATATATATATATATATATATATATATATATATATATATATATATATATATATATATATATATATATATATATATATATATATATATATATATGTATATATAACTCATTCCTGTTTGGCATCATGATAACTCCAAAACAAAACGAGACAGCTAATTTTGGTGTCATAGTCTTGAAATTAAAAGTTTGTAAATAAGCAAAATCGGCACATTAGATTCAATAAATCCATGACCAAACTTAACCATAAAAAAAGTTTCAAAAAACAAAAATGGTTACAAAACCAAAAAACTTAAATGAATATTTTTCGGAAAATGTTTGTTATATATTTATATATATATATATATATATATATATATATATATATATATATATATATATATATATATATATATATATATATATATATATATATATATATATATATATATATATATATATATATATATATATATATATTTATAACTGTATAGATATTAGAGTATTTTACGAATGCTAATGATTAGTTAATGAAGTAGTTCAAACATTGATGCTCAATCTTATATCGAATACCTAAAAAATTAACACTGTTATTAGTTACCTTAACTTGTTTTATGTGATTAGAATAGCCACAGATTACAGCCACTGTACAATCACTGTTTTATACAGTTCATTTTGTAAACAAATAAAATAATAATAAAAATCAATATATATATATATATATATATATATATATATATATATATATATATATATATATATATATATATATATATATATATATATATATATATATATATATGTATATATAATAATATTTTTGAGTGATAGTATAAGATGTATTGGTTTAATTTTATAAAATAAGTCTAAAATTCCTTTCTGTTTATTTACTCTATTATGCAATTGAATGAAAATAAGATTGATGCTTGAAAAGTGTTATAAGAAAATAAGTTTATAAACTCTTGCAGAACGTCATTACTGCCATAATGAAGGAATGTTGTATCTATTGCAACGTTGCTGCAACAATTAGGATGAGTATACCTAGAGAAAGAGGTTTTTCCCTTTTTGCTATCCACACATAAAAAATATGTCTAGAAATTTTTTGGGTTGAGCATCTGTTTAACTGAGTAATACTACGGGTGAAAGCTCTTATGTATTTGGCAACGTTGCTTACGAATGTAAAGTTAAAAATACGATTGTTGTCGCATCATGATGGAATTCTTACGGTTTCAGTATTTGATTATGCATATCGCACACAGTGCGATTTCATACATGTAATTTTCTTATGGAAAGTAATGTATATCCGTATACGACACAACAGTTGCAACAATACCATACCTGTGATAAAAGTATAGCATGTATTAAGATAAAAATATTGCGGGATATTAGCAGCATTTACTTAATACTCGGTATTCCTTTTAAGCATATGTTTGTATTTAAAAAAATTTATGATCTGCTTAATTAGATGCACCTATTAAGCCTGTTCTATAGGTTTCGGGACATGAATCTAACCTTTTTTTATTTATATATACAAGCATTGGCATGTTTTTATTTTTAAATATTAAAAATAAAATTATATAACTATCTATCTTTGTCATAAACTTTGCTTTATATGACAGTATAAACAAGAATAAAAAAAAGTTGCCAATGTGATTTTAAGAACGTAGGATTTGTACAACGATTTTTTTATCACATGTATACTATACATTGGTTTCCATAAGCAAATCATATGTATGATATCGCCAATTTCACACAAATCGCGTCGTGTGCGATGTGCCTTAGTATTTTGTATTTATAATAATAATAATTATTATTATTATTATTATTTAACGGTGTGCTTTTACACATACATATGCATGTGAGTGTGCGAGGTGTATACATACGTCTCAGAAATAAAGTGGGAGATTTGGCGGGTAAGTAACACCAGCTTCACGTGGTTTATCTAATATGATTATGGATGCCGCATAGCGTGTTTATATCGTGAGCGCCGTAGTATACACTAAAATTTTAGTATTATTATGTGCTTTATTGGTTTGCTATCAGTTGTCTTACATTCATATACAAATCAATAATTACATATTTTTTTTAATTATTTGTTCGAGTATTAAATAATAAACATGTTTTTGGTACAATCATATGATGATCAAAGAGCTTACATTGTTGATCAAGGTGGTATTCAGTGTAATGGTAAACAAGTTCATGAAATAGTGGTAGGTGATGAAGTGTTATTTAAACTTGGAAAGAAACAAGACGAAGAACAAGTAATTGTTTATTCAAGTAATAAGATATTTTATTCATTTTTTTAAACTTCTATACCGTATCGTTTCAATAAATAAATATTTTAGTTTAATTACACATAACGTAACATCTATACAAAGTATAACTATAATTAGTTGAAATTTAATGCATTCATAGATACATAGATTAAATTAGATGTACAAATATTTATTCTCATTTTCAAATAATTGATTAATACTCATAGAATTTTTCAAATAATAATAATTATTAACTCAAGTTAATTAATAATAATAATTCTGAAAAATATTTGATGTTGGTTGATATCTGTGTGATATTAAAAATCCCTATTTCTATTTCTCAATTGAACTTAAAGTTAAATATCAATTATTATTTATGCAATAATTAATAAATAATGTTTATAGGTAATTTGAAGTAATTCAAATGACGCTGAGGTATTTAGGTCGAAACGTAAACGTAAGAGAAGTTGGTTTCCATCCGATTTACCCTCATCAAAAAATCGAAGACAACGGTAAGAAATTTTGTTAATTGTTTATATTTCTATTGAATAATTGTTTTAAAAGAAATTTATTAATAATTTCATAGTTAATACTTTGAAGTCAGCTGCAGTTAAAAAACATTTGTATTAATACTTCTATTTATACAGGATAATAATTAGATAAAGAAGATGGGTGGAAAAAATAAATATTTACAGAATCAGAACTCAACTAAGAAACCAACTGACTCTTCAAGCTCAAGTGATTCTTCTGATATTTCGAAAGAAAGTGATTATGAACAAAAGATGAACTTAACCCTTCGGAACAATCGCGTAGAGAGATTCTCTCACGCTTTTTTTAAAACTTTTTTTTTTTTCTAAATTCAAATGGAATGAGCCCCTGAAATTTTTTTTACCTTTCTAAAATTTAATACTCTAAATGATATTAATAAAACAAAATTTTTTAAACTTGAAAAATAGAGAAAAAAAATATTTGTTTATTTACTGTGAGAGATTCTCTCATCGCATGAGTTAAGTCAGGCATAAAAAAAATTGCCGTTCGTATGAGTTCGTTTCATTTCGGCTGTCTCCGTGACTTCTAGCCGCCATTTTGAATGTATATAGATATACAAATAAACATTGTTTTGAAAGTTGTTGAAATAAACATTGTTTTGAAAGTTGTAAACTGTTGTAATTACTATGTTAATTAGATTGATCATAAGTATAATATTATTATCAATAAATATAATAATAAATAATATTTAATATTATATTTTACTTAATATATAACCTAAAATTATTTAAATATTTTTTAAATTTCGCTCTTGGCGCTTGCGCAATAGGCGTGAGATTTTCTCTCATCACGATAGCAATGACTGTGGTACGGAAGACGTATGTTCTGAAGGGTTAAGTAGCCAATTGCAATATTGGAGGCTAAAATAGCCAAGCATGAAAACACCCAAGAGAAACGTTTTAAACTAAGTTCAAAAATGGATAATGTATTAGGAGCAAGAAACTTGAATGATTTGCACAAATCCAATGATAAAGCATCGAATGCTTCTGAAGCAGATGAAAAAACATGTGGTAAAAAGTTATATACTTCAGTATTACAAACATGTGATGACGCCGAAGAAAACGCCAATTCCGCACATCTGTTTCCTCCAGAATTTGACGGTGGAAAGGTAATTATTTTTCTCTATTTTTCTTAATTTTTAATACAAATACGATTTATCAATTAACACAAATAGTGTATGTACTTGTGTATGCATGTCAGAAGTTGCACTTCTTGGGCATAGTTTCAGAAAATATTTTCTTATTCATTTCAATAAATTATAATGGAGTTAAATTGCGCATAAACTAATAGATAATACTACTAATGGGAATTTTCTTAAAGAACACTTTAAATTTTAATTGTTATTGTTTTTTTTTCCACAGTTTGAAAAGTCATTGAAATGTTCGTTATTAATTAAATAATTTTAATTCTCAGATATCAATCAGCGGAATATTTTTTTAATTTAGAAAAATGAAATTTGGATTATTTGAACGCGGATATAAACCTAGATATTCATTAATGAAATTGTTCATTAATTATTGAAATATAAATGCAGCGTTTATTTAAAATTAAAAAAGAAATATTTTTTTTACTGAACTCTAACTTAATTTTTTGAATGCTATAAATACGCGAAAAGAAGTATAACTCGGCAATAATGATTACTGTAGGAATATTATTTACGAATTAGCAACTGGAGCTTCTAAGAAAGCAACACTCATGACTAGACGATTGCTCGAAGGGGTTTTTACCCATGAGTCTCTTATTAATTGCACCTTTACAGAACAGGCTCCTCGTGGTAAAGACAAAAAATCAGATGTTTCAACTACACCGCTTAATAAGCGTGGCAAAGATGCAATTCTTGGTCAGTGTTTCTGATTTTTTAATTAGATTTTCTGTGTGCAACTATCAAATTTATAAATTATCTATGAATATTATCGGATCTTTTTTCTGTGCGTACATGATTATTTTTTTATTTGCAGATTTTACCATTCGCTACGCAGCGGCATAAAAATGGCCAAAACAAGATTCTTCTACTATTTTGAAGGAAATGGGTCAGAGAATAACGGAGTACAAAAGAAACCACAACAATGCAATCGCCAAGTCGGCTAAAAAAGATAATTAGTTTTAAAAATACTTTACTTTTTACTTATAATTAATATTTTGACTATTCTTATACTTAAAATTATTCATTGATTTTTAATCAAAATATTCAAGGATAGCAGTTGAATTTAGTGTTATATTTAGCCCCAAAGATAATTACTGATGTAAAAATTAGATAACAATTGTTAGGATTAATCTTATTAATTAGAAGAAGATTTTGAATACTAACAGATTATTTTATATTGTTATTGATAAGATTTTCTACGTTTTAATAATGTGCAGTATTTAATACTATAAAATTGTTGAGGCAAACTTAGATCATAAAAATAATAGTATAAACGATATTATTTGTTACAAAAAAAAAAAAAAAAATTTATGGAGTTTGATCCAAAGAATTTACTAAATAATTAGTTAAGATTATATTCAATACGTGAATTTATTTAAAACACTTAAAAATCAATAACGATTCAAAGTTAGATTATTAAAAAATCATTAGCAGTTTAAAAATCTTATATTTATTCATATTCTTAGATTATTAATTTAAAAAAGTTAAGATAATAATACAAAAGTTAGCAAAAGCTAATCATCAGTAGAATTGTATTCGCATCTAATCGATGTAATATCATTTAAGGGGTTAGGAGTAGTGAGCATTTTCAAAAAATCAATTTGCATTTTCGTTAAGTGTAATATCTTAAAAATATTCTCTGAAAATTTCAAGTTGATCCGATAATTAGTTTTTGAGTTATTCGACAAATAACAAAGAGAGCTCGGACACTTCTAAATCTAGTGTGACACTTGTTTCTAGGGTAGTCAGAATTTTCAAAAAATAATTTTTTTTTTTGCATTTTCATTAAGTGTAATAATATCTTAAAAATATTCTCTGAAAATTTCAAGTTGATCTGATAATTAGTTTTTGAGTTATTCGACAAATAAAGAGAGCTCGGGCACTTCTAAATCTAGTGTGAAACTTTAAACGCGTTTTTCTCAAAACTATGTTTTATGAATTGGTGACAACTGTAACTCGAAAACCGCTCAGTAGATTTTAATGAAATTTATACAGCTTTTAGAATACATAATAAACTCGGGCCGGATTATTTTAAAATTATTATTATAAAAAATTTTGATTTTTTAAGACCAATTAACTGTTGATTTTTTCCCAAAAATCTAGACAAAAATTTCCTGAGGCCGCCATTTTGTTAATTTTTGAAAAAAAAATCCTTTGATCAGGCCCAGGATTATCTATTTATAAAACTAATTTTTACAATCAGAATAAATATAAACAACTCCCAAAACACCCACGAAATTAAAAAAATAAGATAAATGAAAACAGGTTTTTTCCTGCTCCTTTTTCCTGTTAATTTAACCCTAAAATAACTTTCCGTATAAAACTGTTGAGTTAAATCAAAGAATCGTTTAAAAATAATAAACTTGTCATGATATGGATATGTTTCAAGATATCTATGGAATAGATTCATTTCGGTTTAGATCATGAAGGTATCTTGAACATATTTCAGTAGAAGTTGACTATGGACCGAGTTGACGTTTTAAATAAATAAAATTTATAGTTCAGTTGATATACACCTGTCACATGTAACGTTTAAAGATAAATAAAAGGAATTTATTTTTATAGAATTTTTGTATTCGGATTTACGAAGCTAATTGTATTTACAAATGAAATACTTGTTTACTGAAAGTTTGGCTATTACTTGGAGATACCTCAGACCGATCCTCAACAAAAACTAATGAGAAATGTACATACATCTTAAAATAATAATTATTTAGTATTGCTAAAATCAATATGGATTCATTCTATGATGAAATCAAAAAGTTTTTAACGTAAAAAAAAATGAATTTTCTATTCTAGTCAAGCTAGCAAAGTATGAAGAATCCAATTTAAATATGCTCATAAAGTGTTTTTAAGGTGCTATTTAGGAGCGGCAAAATTAAATGAGGTGCTAAAATTTTTAATTACAAAAATTGTGTCATTATTATGCACTACTCCCGTTATATCACTCTGGCAAAAGAACATCTTATATGGAGAGAATTGTTGTATTCATATATAAATTAGTTTGATTCATGTACTTTAAACCGGTTTAAAATTGTTTCATTGCGTCTGATAACAAAAACTATATTGTTAATAGATAATTAATTAAAAATTAATCATTGATTTAACGCTAGGGTCACAAAACTGCAGACCCATAATTACTCAACCCCAAATATCATTTGAATTGTTAATCTCAGATTGTATGTAATGGACAAGAAAACCCGAAAATTCGTACTAACTTGGTACAAAAATCATCTGGGTAGTTTAATCTCAGGTTGATTTTTATGGCCAAAAAAGCCACATACCTGTACTAACTCGACCTCAACAATTACCTGGGTCCTTTAATAACTGATTTAACGTAAATGTATGTAAGCCCGCAGACTCATAATAACTCGAACCCAAAAATTTGTATTTTTTTAATGATTGAACTGATCCAAGACAACCCGAAGAACCGACTTTCTGGGCCCCAAATATCAGTAAAATAGTGTAATCATATGTTGAACGTCAATGGTAAAAAAACACGAGGACCCATACTTACTCGATATTAGAATCTGGGTAGTTAAATCGCTTGATTTAACAAGAAGTTAAATCGCCAGATTTAACAAGAAGAATCAATTTTAATATGTAAAACGGGAAACTATAAAAATGTACTTATAATGAGAGCGAGTAATTTTTTGTAACAGAAATGTATTTCCGTTTATGAAAATGGTAAGTACTTTTAATTTTTTGTGAATGGAAAGTACTCATTTACTTATTTGTAATAAAAGAATTCAGCAATTTGGTTTTTTAATGTGGGCAACTCTACACGAGGTGAAAACTCGAAAATTGTTCATCTTTATTTTCGTTTTGTTTTTACTTGTTTCTGTATTATTCTACCCAAATAATTCTATCAAAATACAGCTTTTATTTATAATAATCAATAATATATCAATATAAATTAGCCTCCATAAAATAACATATTATTATAGTTACACCCAGATATAAATACTTTCAACATATATGTTTAATAGAGGAGGGGCTTCACCTGCCAGCTGTCACCGGGTCTCCGTATCCAACCTCGTAACCTGAGTTTCTTTAAATTTTATCAGTTTTGTTACGATATATTTTACACCAAATTGATTTGCATGGGGTTGGTTCAGTTCCGAGTTATTTTTGTACCGAGTAAAACGGAAAGATACGGAGTTCTTTTTACCACAATAAATTTACTCTTAACTCTTTTTTTTACCACAATAAATGTAGTCAGGACCCGTAGATGTAAGATAATACGTATGTCATAACAAGCTATTATTAATTCAATAATTATATTTTTAGGAACATAATTGTCAAAAGTAAATCGAAAACAACATTTCAGCGGTTCAATTCAAATACACATAATTCTGCTTTTCTAATGATGCTACGAGATAAAAGTTTTTTTTATTTTTTATTGAAGTTTTTTGTAAGGTTTTTCACTCTTATATGATACATGAAAGTGTCATCTGGAAACAGGAAGAAAATATCTGAGTGAAAATTAGTGCGAAATGAGTGTGTAATATTGTTATAATTATAATTTTTTAATATAATAATTTTATAGTAATTATGTATGAAAACAAAGCTCTTTACTCGTTATATCTCAAATAAAAACAATATTTAAAAGTTATATCTTTCATCGTTTCCAAAATAATTTTTATCAAATTTTATCCAGAATTTCCTGGTCTTACTGGAGTATCGTTGTTTTCCTAATTTTATTGGCATTAATGAAATTTTATAAAAAAATGTTTCGTTATATAGCACTTACACTTAATGCTGCCTCATCTTGAATAATTGTTACACATTCACTGTCTTCCCCGGGCAAAAATGTGCTAAATCCACTCTCTGGATAGTGGAAAGCTATATCGAATGGAATATGATCTTTGGAATATTGTTCTATTTCAGTATCTCCATGCACAACATCTTGATGTTTCCAAATTAAGGCTTCTATTACTTTCAGTAAAGGTCTATAATTGCATTGATCAGATTTATTACAGATAAATTTTAAAGCAATAAGTTCCGGTTACCTTAAAAAATCTCGAAGGGTGTTTCGTTTACCATGATAAAATTGAGGCTCCAATTTAACCAGACTTATTGCTTCATGCGACTTACTTCTTAACATTTTAGATACGCTTTCCGCTAATTTTTCTTCAACTGGTAGTGGATCCGCATATAAAACGGATTCAATTAGTGTATATATTTGAAATACTTCTAAAATATTGTCTAAATTCACCTGAAAAAAATGATAAGACATTATTCAAAAAAGAGCTAGTTCACCCGAGATTCGAACGAAGGGCCCTTGGCAATCGTTTCTTTTTCTTTTATTCTCTTATGATTTATCGAAAAAAAATACCTAGAATAAGAAACAAAATAATTATTCAGAACAACTAATCTTATATATAAAAATGAATTGCAAAATGTGTTGGTAAGCGCATAACTCAAGAATGGCTGGACCGATTTGGCTAATTTTGGTCTTGAAATATTCGTGAAAGTTCAGGGAAGGTTTTAACGGTGAGAAACATAAATAATAAGTAAAGGAAAATACTATAAACGACAATTTAATTTTCGAATACAAAATGTTCCTAGCTGTGAAACATATTTTGTCTTTTTTTTTTCTCACATGTTACAAATCATCATTTCCATAGAAACCAAAATATAATTTTGAAATTCAAAATAAAACTTCTTTATCTATTCAAAATAAAACTTCTTTATCTCTTCTCACTAGCAGTATGACGAACTGTCAACTATATAAAGTGTGCATATCGCATTCAAGTATTAAATAGGAACAGAAAAATGTAAAAAAAAAAAAAAAAAATCATGTTAACTTTAATGATAAATAAAGAAACTTTTAAATGTTAAAAAAAAAATGTTCAAGTATTATAGGAACAGAAAAATGTAAAAAAAAAAAAAAAAAAAATCATGTAAACTTTAATGATAAATAAAGAAACTTAAAAAAAAAATGTTCAAGTATTACCGGAATCATTCTTGGTTCAGGAAGTCCATATATCTTTCATCAAGTGTATGTGTACCACACCAAAAATTATCGGGTTAACGCGGTCCCGGGTGTACCCCAGCAAATACCAGGTAAATACCGGGTGCATATAATGTACTGGGTGCACACTAAAAACCGGGAATCCGATTAGAAAGGATTTGAAATTCTTCCCCTAAGGGTAGAATCGCATCCGCATGTAAACGATGTAATATCATTTATTAAAATGTGAAAAATAACACAGCAACACGTAAACCGGGTGGGTATGCTTCAAAATATAAATTAATATCATAATTTATTCTGATTTGCCGCAGCTTCATTATTAAGTTATAGACAGTTGAGAATATGTTATTATATTTAGGAGATATTGATGTTGATTAGAAATAATTTATATAAATAACAAAACAATGTTTACCCGGGTCAGCTATTCAAAATAGAATTTATTTATCTCTTCTTTTCTATATTAGTGTTCTGGACTTCCTTTTACTATTTTTCATCAAGTATATGAGAACCACAGTACAATATACACGAATTGTGGGTGCACGAGGTACCGGGTGTCCCACATCAAACACGAGTGTATATATAAATATTTCGTGTCACGGGTATCCCACACCAAATAGTGGGTTAAACATCAAATACCGGGCATCCCATAAGAAAAGATTTTCTGAAATTCTACCCCTAATGGGATGAAAAGAAGAGGCAAAGTTTGTATGGGACAACGGAATTCCTTCGTCCAATCTGCTTCAAATTTTGCATGCAATCGATGTAATATCAATTGTCATCGCAACGTGTCCGGGTATGCTTTAAAATATATATTAATATCATTATTTATTCTAATTTGCCTTAGCTTTCAGCCTTAAGAAATACAGGAAAGTTGTTAAGAATATGTTATTATACTTAGAAAATGTTGAAGTTAATTAGAAATATGTGGCAAAACGACGTTTGCCGGGCCAGCTAGTAAATAATAAAATAATGCCTTAATAACCAGAAATTTTTATTAAATTTTTTAATAATATCATAAAATCAGAATGATTAACAATTCTTATGGGAACGATTTAAAATTCAAATTTTGTTAATATCTAAAATTGGAATTATCACAGTCATACAAAATACCCAAGGGGAATGAGATTTGGAATTAAAAATTTTTACATGAAAACGCACGTCATGATAATCCGTTTTTCTTAAAAAAATATTTTTAATAAAATAAACTTTTGATTTTCATAGAAATTTTGTTCAACTAATAATGATAATAATAACAATAACAGTTATACTTCCAAGTTATATCAACGATTAACGATTACATATTGTTTTAGTGATTAAAAATACATTTTTTTTGTTCCGATTTCAAAATTTTTTTATTTGTCGACGTTCTGAAACTTTCTGTATAAAATTCATTTCATGTCATCGGTCTGTTAAACTCTTTTACACGAACGCGCATAAATACTACTTTTCAACTTGACCAATATATTTTTAGTAAACATTATTGCAGGTGTTCAGGATAGTCGCCACTTAGAAAAATTGCATGTATCTATAACCGTTTCGAGGACATAGCGCTCGAAACTCATATCCTTTTTTTTACTTTAATGCTGATATCTCGTGAATCATTTATCCGGTTTTGATGAAATTTTATATGGACTTGATTGGAATATATTGACGTTAGTAGTAAAAGTTGCATCACAATCTATTATTCAAGGACTTCGTTATTAAAGTAAATTCCAAAATCGTTACGAATAAACGGGTAACACATAAAGTCAGAGAATTTTATGTTATACAAATACCGGAAAAACAATTTTTTTACATCATACTCAATTAGTCAAGCCGTTAGACATATAGGTATTTAAGTATATTTTAAAATGGCTCTTTCACATAAATGACGATATACCATGAACCATTCATCCGATTCTGATGAAATTCCTTGGGGAGATGCATGAAGTACTTTTATTTTGTTGGAATGAGTATTCAGAGAATTAAGATTTAAAACAGTGTACTTTCTTAAAATCGATCTAGAATTTTCTTAGAAAATTTTTAGAATTTTCTAAAACCACCATTTAATTTTCTGGGTAATCATTTCCCTAATGAATAATAATTAAATTCTATTAAAATTGAATCGGAAGTTAATTAGTGTTGAATCAAAATTTCTGATTCATTCCGAAAAATTGTGTTTTGATTCGAATGGTAACAAAGTACTTCCAATTAAAATCTTAATTTCAAAATTAATTCCAATTCAATTTCAATAGAATTTAAGTGAAGTTTTTTAGTATAATGGGCTACCAAGATGAATTGAGGAAAGAGATTATTATGTTTTTCATTAAAAAAGGCTTTTTTATTAAAAGTGTTTTTCATTAACAAAATAAAAAATAAAAAACAGAGCAACTACAAAAATAAATTAACGTTGAATTAAAAAGACCTACCCTAAATAGATTTTTTTAAATAAAAAACTCAAACAAACAAACAAATAAAACAACCTGTGAAGTTGGTTTTTAAATACTTAAGTTGTAAATATTCCAATTTATAATTGATAATTCCATAGAATAGATGAAAATTGTAACATATTAATCTTGTAAACAGAGAAACATCAACAGTCATTTGTAAATCAAATCAAGGCATCCGGTGCAATTTGCAATTGTTTGCAATTGGCAAGTATATATCACATCACTTAATAAGTTTGCAGTTGATTTTTCGCGCTTATACATAATATTCCTTACCTGTTGCATTTCATCCATTGCCTCCTTAATTTTCTTTATAGTTTCACTCTTAATGGTATTCACTAGTTCAAAATCGGGGTCAGATACGTATAGCTTTTGAAGTACCATAAAGAGAATTTTCTGCACAGCTGGTGAAATTTCCTTGTGTTTAATATTAAATTTAACTGATGGCGTATTCATTCGATTTGTTCCTTGAAATATATCAGCAATTAACTGCTCTCGTTCGCTAGCAGTCACAGCAGATAGAAATGGATCATTAAAGTCGCCCTTCAAAAATGATTAAATTAGCTTATTTATAAATTAAACATGCAATAAACATCCCAAATATATTCACTAATCAAAAGATTCCAAAACTAATTTTATACTTGATTCTAATATCCAACTTCAATCTGTTCTTTTTTTCATTATTAATTTGATAAATTTATGTTTTTAATAATGTAGAATGCCAAGGTCTTAAATAATTGAATAAGATTCTTTTCTCAATAAACATTAATTTCGAATTATTTGTATCAAGTTAACGGACGCATTTTTTTCAAAACTCCAATGGATTTACTCAAATGTATTGTGCGGATCAAGTACTTCTTTTATTTTTTAGTTTTATTTGTATCGGTATGCTGTAAACCGCATTCAGAAATAAACAAAAATCCGCATCTTCCTAGATTACATATTGTATATTTCTTAAAGTACGAATGAAACAAAGAAACCCAAATCAATAGGATCAGAAGTTTAATAATCCTAAACTTTTTATGAAAACACAAGTACATTTAGACATCAAATTAAAATCGAAATAATAGGTTGGAAATCTATGATTAAATTAAATGAAATATGCTATCAACGTCATACGATGTGCAATGAAGTTAATATAAATATTATTAGCAATGTATTATGCAAATTTCTATCCAAACATGTCCTATTGCATATTCTTTTAGGCATATGCTTTAGAAATAGATAAAATATTTGCATCAAAAAAATTAATAGCTGTATGCAATATTTCCGTCTGCAGCTAATAACAATTTATAATTTTTAAGTTTTGGAAAAGTTAAAATTTGTTATTAAAAAACCAAAAACTTGAAACAGATAGATATAAAAAACGAGTCATTTAGGATAATAAGGTAATTATTTTAATTTTCTTATTTAAAATACATTTTTCCAAATGCAATGCAAACTTTTGAACTTTTAATAATATATTGTGTTTTTTATGGGTGTTAAATATTGTGTTGATATACTGAATTAAACTACAGTCATAAGAAATTATTTTATGAACTGTTTTATCGTTTTCGAAGGCAGCCATGGAAAAACAAATGCAACAATGACGGTCAAAAAGTGGTATATGTTGCGAGAAACATAAACTACATTTGAATAAGGAAGAAGATTGTTTCTGAAAATAGTGTACTCCGTATAATAAATAATCGAAATTATGTTCTCTTTCAGAGCTAAAAATGGTTTTGCTTGAGGAACTGTTGTATTTTTCAACGCAAGACATCCAGAGAAAAAATTACTATGGAGCATCGCTTTGAAACTTGTAAGAAATTTGAAGAAACAGGTTCGGTTTGCAACAAAAAAAAGAATACTCGACCAAAAATTTTGGATAAATCGACACAAGTTCTCTCCACTTCTCCTACAATGTCTATTAGAAATGTCTCTATAGTCACCAATATTTTCATTGATTCTATGCATAAAGTGTTAAAAAAGAATTATTGAGTCCAAATCTATTCCAAATTTGTATTCATGATCTGCTTATCATGATACAAAACTATAAAAGAATTATGAAATTAAATAATTTTAATTTCAAATACTGTTTCAATTCTAATAGTTCAACTTCAATTTTGAAATCTTTATTAAATCAGAATTTGGAATAGGTCCTTTATCTAAGTTCATCGTCTCTTTGTCATATTTTTGAATGTAGATGCTTATATGCATCTAGTTCGGTTGGATTGGGTACCGATTTTAATAGTTTTAAATTTGATTTGTCGATTTTATGATTGTTATTGATGACATGATCAGCTACACATGATTTATCGGTTCGTCCAAATTTTATGTGTGCCAAGTGCTCTTTGAATCTAGTAACAATTAAAAATTTTGTATTTTTGTTAAAAATTTTGTATTTTTAATTTTAATACTTTCAATATAGTGGAATTAAATAGTGTTTGGGTTTAAAATATACGGTGGCTATTTTGAACATTGTGCTGTGTTAATCGAAGGCCGAAGTATGACGAGTGATACTGTGAACTTTTATCAGTGTTTTTTCATAAACAGTATTCATAAACAGTTTTTTCTCAAAAAATCTTAAAATGGATTTGATGATGCATTGAGAATGGTTTCTTATTTTCATTTTATCAAAAATTGATTACATAATAATATGTTTGTTACTTTCGGATCATCGAAAAATAAATTCTGTTGATTAAAAATGTAGGTGCTATTATAAACAAAGCAAATTACTTACTGTATACTTGTATCGGCATAAATAACTATCAACATTCCCTAATACGTCTTCACGAGTTCTGAATGGAACTAGTATTTCCTTTCTAGTATCCACTAAAATTAGATTATCGATCTTTTTCTGATGTCCAATGTGAATCATTACACCTGCAATCATTCAATGAAATACACAATTTAATGACTACTCTAATTACGTTAAAAACGATGTAAATATAATAACTACGTTCAAAATGTTGTCTCTAAATATGTAAAGAGATTGTTTGTATTATGATTTTTTATACAATTAAAAAACTGAATATATATATATATATATATATATATATATATATATATATATATATATATATATATATATATATATATATATATATATATATATATATATATAAATATTAGCGACCGGATACGTGCTTCGCTACGTATTAAGTGATATAATAAGAAAATTTAATTGCATTTAATCAAATTCATTTATTCAAACAAAAAAACATTTTATAATTGCTTACTATCTTAAAACTTAATCCAAAACATTTGGATAAACAATATATTTTGTTTTTCCATTTTGAGCATCAATAAACAAACGGCTGGGGGTACCAACTCTGGAATAGCTAACATAAAGTTGGCCATGTGAAAAATATGATTCCTCCAAATTCACTCCACAAACATGAAGTGTTTGCCCTTATAGCTTGTTAATGGACATCGCAAATAATAAACACACACATTGTTCGGTTGAGATTAGCTATTACCTTACCCCCAGAGGGGGGGGTATATAATAAACATTATTTTAAGTATATTATTTGAAATAGATATATTATTTCAATATAAAATATATATCTTTAAATTTAGTCACTTTTCAATATAGTGATTACATTGGGGATATTCTATACAACAACAGAAGTATATAAAAACAGTACATAGAAATCTATGCGGTCACCCATCCAAGTACAAACTGTGTATAATGTAGCTCAACATTATTGATCGGTTGAGATCCGATGTTGATACAGGTAATAGCTGTTAATCTTCTAGTTATGATTATTGGATTGTGATTGGTCGATTGGTTCTGATAACTGGATAATGATTGGTCGAATGGTTATGAATGCTAGAGTGTGATTAATCGATTGATTATGATTGCCGGATTGTGGTCGATTCTTTCTTCTTTCTGGATTGTTATCGGCCGATTGGTTATGATTTCAGGATTGTGATTGGCCGATTGGTTTTGACACGTGGATTGTGATTGGTCGATTGCTTATGATTGACGGAGCTACTGCTACATTGTGACTGCTACATTGTGATTGGTCGATGGTTCGTGATTGAATTGTGATTAGTCGATTGATTATGATACGTGAATTGTGATTGACCACTTGATGATGATTGGTAGATTAGTTATTATTACTGGTCGATGTGTTATGATTACTGGATTCTGATTAGTCGATTAGTAATGATTGCAGAATTGTGATTCTTCATTTGGTTATGATTACTGGATTGCGATTAGTACATTGTTCATGATTGCTAGATTGTTATTAGTCAAATGTTTATTATTGATTGCTGGATTATGATTGATCGATTTTTTAATGTTACTTGCTTGTGATTTGTCAATTAGTAATGATTCATTTATTGTGATTGGTCGATGTGTTATGATTGCTTTAACGTGATTGATCGATTGGATTGTTATGATTTCTTGATTGTGATTAGTCGATTGGGTATGATTATAGGATTGTTAATGGTCGATTGTATATGATTGCTGGATTGTGATACGTCTATTGGATTGTTATGTTTGCTTGATTGTGATTGGTCGATTGGTTTCGATTGCTGGATTATGATTGGTCGAAAGGTTATGAATGCTCAAAGGTGATTGGTCGATTGCTTATGACTGACGGATTGTGATTGGTTGACTAGTTGTGATTGTGATTCGCCAATCTTATATATTTAAATGAGCAATTCTTGTATGTATATATTGAAATCTCGGAATCGGCTGCAACGATTTTCATGAAATTTACTATATAGGGGGTTTTGGGGGCGATAAATCGATCTACCTAGGAATCATTTTTAGAAAATGTCATTTTATTCGTGTTTTATCGATAATTTTTTATAATGTAATGATATATTTGTTTAATATTTATAGTCATATAGTCATTGGAGTGGTTAAGTGTTAGCGTGTGAGGCTCTTATACAGAGATCCCGCGTTCGAATCCCGGCTCGACCGACGAGTAAAATTAATTTTTTTTACATTTTAAACCCAACCCAACAAAACAACACAATAAAGTGAATAATATTTTTCAAATAAGATTTTGTTATTATAATTGTATAATTTTATATAATGTAATGATATATTTGTTTAATATTTAAAGTCATTGGAGTGGCTAAGTGTTGGCGTGCTGGACTCGTCTTCCGTCTCGACGTAATATAATTTCCAAAAAACAGAATTTATAAAAAAAAAAAAAAAAACAAGCAAAGCGGTCATCCAGGTACTTGGCTATTATTGTTGGATTGTGATTTGTCGATTGGTTATAATTACTGGATTGTGATTGGTCGATTGGTTTTGATTGCTGGATTATGAGTGGTCGATTGGTTATGAGTGTTGGATTGCGATTGGTCGATTGGATATGATTGCTGGATTGTGATTCGTCAAATGGCTTTAAATATTAGATTGAGATGAGTCGATTGGTTTTGATTGTTAGATTTTAATTTCTTTAATTGTTTATGATTGCTCGATTTTGCTTAGACGAGTGTATATGTTCAATTGGTCAATATGGTCAATTGGTTATGACAGCTTAATTTTGATTTGTCGATTGGTTATAAATGCTGGATTAAGATTGGTTATGGCTGCTTAATTTTTATAAATGCGAGATTATAATTGCGATTGCGATTTGTCGATTGGTTATGATTGCTACATTGTAATTGGTCGATCTGTTATGATTGATGGATTGCCATTTGTATTGATTGCTGGACTGTGATTTGTTAATTTGTTATGATTGATGAATTGTGATTAGTCAAAATGTTATAAATGCTAGATTGTGATTGGTCGATTGGTTATGATTACTGGATTGTTATGATTGTTTGATATTGATTTGTGGTTTCGTTATGATTATTGAATTGTGATTAGTCGATTGGTTGAGATTGCTGGATTACGATTGGATGTGATTGGTCGATTGAATTGTTTGCGTGATTAGTCTTGATTACTGGATTGTGATTGATCGACTTGTATTGATTGCCGGAATGTAATTGGTCGATAATTTTTTCTTGCTGGATTGTGATTAATTTTTTCTTGCTAATTCGTTATGATTGCAGAGTTCAGATTTGTCGATATGTTATGATTGCATGATTGTGATTAGTAGCTTGTTTATGATTGCTGAATTGTTATGAGTGGAATGGTCATTATTGATTGTGGGATTATGATTGATCTCTATTATTTATGATTGCTTTATCTTGCTTGAGCGATTGGTTATGATAACTTGATTGTGAATTGTCGATTGGTTATGTTTGCTGGATTGTGATTAGTCGATTATTTGTGACACGTGGATTGTGATTGGTCATTTGCTAATGACTGCAGCATTATGATTGGTCCATTAGTAATGATTGCAACATTTTGATTGGTCGATTGTTTTTGATTGATGTATTGTGATTGTTTGATTTGTTATGTTTGATGGATTGTGATTGGTCAAATGGTTATGAAACGTGGATTATGATTGATCGATTAGTTATGATTGCTGGATTACGATTAATCGATTGGTTATGATTGCTGGATTACGATAAATCGATTGGATTGATTGCTGGATTATGATTCGTAGATTAGTTATGATATGTGGATTGTGATTGGTCGCTTTCTTTTGACTGCAGGTTTATGATTGGTCTCTTGGTTATGATTGCTGGCTTGAGATTGGTCGATTGGTAATGAAAATTAGATTCGTTATCGATTGGTTATTATTGCTGGATTGTAATTGGTCAATTGGTTATGATTGCTGGATTACGGTTGGTCGATTGATTGTGAAACTTGAATTATGATTAGTTATTTGTTTATGATTGCTGGATTGTGATTAGTCAAATCGTTATTATTGATTGAAGAATTGTGATTTATAGATTATTATTACTTGTGATTAGTTATGATTGTTTTATTGTAATTGATTGATTAGTTATGATCGCTTGATTGAAACTCATCCATTGGAAATGATTGCTGGATTGTGATTGGTCGATTCGTTTTGATTGCTGGATTGCGATTAGCCGATTGGTTATGATTACTAGATTGTGATTGGTCGATTAGTTATGATTGCTGAATTGTGATTGGTCAATTAATTATGATTCATAATTAATTACGTTATGAATCAATACCATAAAATAATCAAAACAAATCGAAAAATGATAATCCAATAAGAATAACAATCCAATTGACCAATCAATATCAATCAATCATAACATTCCAGCAATAATAACCAATCGATAAATCACAATCCAGCAATCATAACACATCGACCAATCCTAATTAGGTATTAATAACTAAGGTATTAATAACTAAGGTATTAATAACTAAGCTACTAATCACAATCCAGCAATCATCATCAAGTGGTCAATCACAATTCACGATTGAATTGTGATTTAGGTCGATTGGTTTGATTACTGGATTATGATTGGTCGAATTATTATGAATGCTGAATTGATTATGATTGCTGGATTGTGATTTGTTAATTGGGTATGATTATTGGATTGTGATTGGTCGATTGGTTATGATTGTTAGATTATGATTGGTCAATGTATTATGATTACTAGTTGTGATTAGGCGATTGATTTTGATTTATGCATTGTGATGGGTTGATTAGATTGTTATGATTACTGGATTGCTATTGGTCGATTTGTTAAGATTATTTGATTGTGTTTGGTCAATTGGTTATGATTACTGGACTATGATTGGTCGAATGATTATGAATGCTGAATTGATTATAGTTGCTGGATTGTGATTGTTCGAATGTTTTTGATTGCTGGATTGCGATTGGTCTATTGGCTATGACACGCGGATTGTGATTGGCGATTGCTTATGACTGACGGATTGAGATTTGTCGATTGGTTATAATTACTGGATTGTTATGATTGCTTGATATTGATTTGTCGATTGGATTGTTATGTTTGCTTTATATTGATTTGTGGATTCGTTATGATTATTGAATTGTAAATGGTCAATTGGTTAAGATTGCTAGGTTGTGATTGGTCGATTGAATTTATTGCTGCATTTTGATTAGTCGATTCGTTTTGATTACTGGATTGTGATTGATCGATTGGTATTGATTGCTGGATTGGAATTTTTGTGATAATTTTTTCTTGCTAGATTGTGATTCACCGATTGCTTATGACTGATTCATTGTGATTTGTCGATTGGTATTGATTGCAACATGGTGATTGTTTGATTTTTTATGATTGATGGATTGTGATTGATCAAATGGTTATGAAATGTGGATTGTTATTGTTAGATTTGTGATGATTGGTGGATTGAGACTGGTCGATTTGTTATGATTTCTGAATTATGATTGATCGATTGGTTATGATTGCTGGATTGTGATTAGCTTATTCGTTTTGATCGCTGGATTTTGATTGGCCGATTGGTCATGATTGCAGGAATTGGGATTGGTCGATATGGAAACTTTGCTGAATTGTGATTAGTATATTGTTCATGATTGCTGGATTTTGATTAGTCGAATGATTATTATTGATTGAAGGATTGTGATTAATCGATTGTTTATTATTTCTTGCTTGTGATTTGTCTATTTGTTTTGACTGATTTATGGTGATAGACCGATTGGATATGATCGCTTGATTGTGAATGGTTGATTGGTTATTATTACTGGATTGTGATTGGTCGATTAGTGATGATTGCCGAATTATGATTGGTCAATTGATTTTGCTTGTCGGATTGTGATTATTCAATAGGATTGTTATGATAGAAGGATAGTGATTGGTCGATTTGTTATGATTATTGGTTTGTCAATTGAAAAATATGGCAGTTACAACCAATCGAACAATCATAATTCGTCAATCATAATCAACCGACCAATCACAAAATCACGTGCCACAATCAACATCAATCACAATCCAGCAATCATATTAAATAGACAAATCACAATCCAATAATCATAATTAATCACAATTCAGCAGTCAATAATGACCATTCGATTAATCACAATTCAGCAATCATGAACATATACACTGGAGTGTATATGTTTGCTGGATTAGGATTGGTCAATTGGTTATGACTGCTTAATTTTGATTTGTCGATTGGTTATTAATGCTGGATTATGATTGCTAGATGGTAATTGGTCGATTTGTTATGAGTGATGCATTGTAATCTGTCGATTGATTGTGACACGTGGATTTTGATTTGTCGATTGCTTATCACTGCCGGAATGTGATTTGTCGATCGGTTTTGATTACTGGATTGTAATTGGTCAATTAATTATGATTGAAGAATTGTGATTGGTCGATATGTTATGATTGCTAGATTGTTGGTTTGGATTGGTCGAATGTTTATGATTGCTGGATCGTGATTGGTCGATTAATTATGATTTCTGAATTGTGATTGGTCAATTGGTTATGATTGCTGGATTGTGATTGAATGAATTATGATGATTGCTGGATTATGATTGATCGATTAATTATGATTGCTGACTTGTGATTGGTCGATCGGTTATGATTGCTGGACTTTGCTCGATAAGCTAAGATACGTGGATTGTGATTGGTCGATTGGTTATGATTGCTGGGTTGCGATTGTGATTGGTTGATTGTTAATGATTGAGGAATTATGACTGGTCGATTGTTCATGATTGAAGGATTGTGATTAGTCGATTGGTTATGATAAGTGAATTGTGATTATGATAAGCCAATTGGTTATGATTGCTGGATTGTGATTAGTTGATTCGTTATTATTGCTAAATTGTGATTGGTCGATTTTTAATGAATCAATCGATTGTGACACATGGATTGTGATTGGTCGATTGGTTATGATTTATGGATTATGATTGATCGAATATTTTTGAATGATGGATTGGTTATGATTGCCCGATTGCTATTGGTCAATTAGTTATTACTGCTGTATTGCGATTGGCCTATTGGTTGTGGTACGTGGAATGTGATGAAATCGATTGTGATGAAAAATCGATTACCAACGATTGCTGGATTTTAATTAGTCGAATGGTTATTATTAATTTAAAGATTGTGATTGATCGATTGTTTATTATTCCTTGCTTGTGATTTGTCTATTAGTTATGATTGTTTTATTGCGATTGATCGATTGGTTACAATTGCAGGATTTCGATTGGTCAATTGATTATGATTGCTTTATTACGAATTGTCGATTGGTTATTATTGATGAATTGTGATTGGTCATTTGTTTTTGATTGCCGGATTATCATAGGTTCTTTGGTAATGTTTGCTCGATTGTGGTTGGTCAATTAGAATTGATTGCTGGATTGAGATATTTTATTTCATTGCGATACGTGAATAGTATTTGTCAATTGCTTATGATTGATGGATTGTGATGGTTCGATTTGTTATTATGATTGGTCGATTGTTCATGATTTTGATTCGTAGATTGTGATTTGCCGATTGGTTATGAAACGTGGATTATGATTGGTCGATTGGTTGTAAAACGTAGTTTGTGACTGGTCGATTGGTTTTTATTGGTAAACTGCGTTTAGTCGATTGGATTTTATTACAGGATTATTGAATTGTCGCTTAGTTATGATAGCTGACTGGTGATTTGTCGATTGATAATGAATGCTAGATTTGTGATTTGTCGATTGATTGTGACACGTGGATTGTGATTGGTCGATGTGTCATGATTACTGAATTGTTATAATTGCTTGATTGTAATTGGTCGATTGGATTCTTATGTTGCTGGATTGTGCTTGGTCAATTGGTTATTATTATTGGATTGTGATTGGTCGATTTGTCATGATTGCCGGATTATGATTGTTCGATTGGTTATGATTACTGCATTGTGATTGGACGATTGGCTTTGATTGTTGGATTATTATGGGTCCTTTGGAAATGATTGTTGGATTGTGTTTGGTCAATTGGTTAGATTGCTGGATTGCGATAGGTAAATTGATTGTGATACGTGGATAGTGATTTTTCGATTGCTTATGATTGACGGATTGCCACTGGTCGATTGCTTGTGACTGCTACTTGTGATTTGTCGATTGTTCATGATTGAAGGATTGTGATTAGTCGATTGGTTATAATACGTGAATTGTGATCAGCCAATTGGTTATGATTGCTTGATTGTAATTGGTAAATTAGTTATATTTGCCGATATATTCGCTGAATTGTGATTGGTCGATGTTTTATGATTGCTGGATTGTGATTGGTCGATTGGATATAAAACGTGGCTTGTGATTGGTCGATTGATAATGAATGCTTGATATGTGATTTGTTGATTTATTTACACGTAGAGTGTGATCTGTCGATCGGTTACGATTGCTAGATTGTGATTGGTCGATTAGTTATGTTTTTTGGATTGTGATTGGTCGATTGGATTTTATGAATGCTGGATTGTGATTGGTCGATTCGTTATGATTGTTAGATTGTTATTGGTCGATTGGTTATGATTGCTGGATTATGATTGGTCGAAAGGTTATAAATGCTGGATTGTAATTGGTCGAATGTTCATGTTTGCTGGATTGTGATTAATTGATTAGATATGCTTGCTGGATTTTGGTCGATTCATTTTTCTTGCTGGATTGTTATTGGCCGATTAGTTATGATTTCAGGATTGTGATTGGTCGATTGGTTTTGATACGTGGATTCTGATTGGTCGATTACTTATGAATGCCTATATAATTGCGAATGGTAGATTGGTTATGATTGTTGGATTATGATTGGTCGAATGGTTATGATTTCTGGAATGTGATTGGTCGATTTGTCATGATTATTGGATTGTGATGGGTGGAATGGTTATGATTGCTGTATTATGATTGGTCGAATGGTTATGAATTGTGATTTCCCAATTGGCTATTATTGCTGGATTGTGATTGGTCGATTTCTGATATTGGTTATGATTGTTGAAATGTTATTGGTCGAAGTTTTATGATTGATGGACTGTGATTTGTCGATTGGTTATGAAACGTGGTTTTTGATTGGTCGATTGGTTATGATTGCTAGACTGCGTTATGGATGAGTGATGGATGAGTAGTGGATTGTTTGATGTTGCTGCAAGATTGGGCATGATTTTTGGATGGTTGATTATGGTATAGGGATTTAGTGACTTAGCGAGATAGTGATACAAAGGGAAAGTGATATAGTGATCTAGTGTTTTGTTTATATTTTGTGACAGTGATAGTTATACTGTATTGTGATTGAGACTGTGATTCTGATTGTGATTGTGCTTATGATTTTTATAATTGGAACTTACCCATTGGAACACCAATCTCATGTGTAATATGATAGGCCATTGCAGTGTAGGTGTCCAAATTCGCATCATCGATGGGAAGTTCAATTGTATAACCAGGAATTGTTATAGATCGCACCCAATCTTCTTCACTTGAAGAACTGTGTCTTTTCCAGAGAGTCAATAAATAATGTTCGACAATTAAAATCTTAGATTTATATTTATCTGTTAATGAGCAAGGTAATGGTTGTTATCCAAAATTTAGTCATGAAATTTCAGTAAACGGACCACGGTTGCTGTTAATAGCAAAATATCTTTTTGTTTTTGTCTTTACTCTTTTTAAATGGTTGGTAACTTTTATTAACCAAAAACTTAAAAATAATGACATATTTAAAAACAATAATTTATTTTTTGCGCAAATAAACTTCGAAATCTTGTAATTTATACAAATACACTACACACAAATTGAGCTAGAGGTTTGAAACTTGGACATGTAGATTTTGCAAGTGTCAAGGGAGTAAATTTTTGGTATTTTGAAAATTGTATAAAGATTCTGTGAGAATCTGTTTTGTCTGCTTTTACCAATATTCTTGATATTTACATGTTCATTTTATATTACGAATTTACGGAATTTTATCGTACTTGAGAACAAAACTTTATGATTAACTACAGACGCTCGGTGTTAAAATAGTAACAGGTTACGTTGCAGAAATTTTTTGTTTTTGAAGTAATATTTGGAACTACAAACTTTCTATATATTATTATTGGAATATTTGAAAATTGGCTCTTTGAAAATTGTCTACTTTGGGATTGGTTATTTGCTATTTTGGAAATAGGTGATTTGTAAATTAATGATTTGGAAATTGGTTATTTTGAAGTTATTTTATACAACCAGTATTTGGAAAAATTGGAAACTTCGAAACTTATGATCATTGTTAAAAAAAATAAAATAAAAATTTAAAAAAATAAAAAAAATTAAAAAAAATAAATAAAATTAAAATTAAAATATTTGGTCCACTTAAACTGTGAGTTTAATTTATAAATTAAATTTAATTCATTCAATTATATTAACATTTCATGTAAGATATTCAAAAAATTGTTGATTCAATAATTGAATTCGTTGATTTAAAGAAAAATATAATTAAATCTGAAGAATTAGATTTAGATTTAGAAAATTCAAATGTATATCTCACATAAAGTTAGAAATTGTCAAAAATTGTTGTTTTAGCTAAATTTGATGTAGAACTTTTATATGAATTTTTAGACAATTGACAAAATGATTTGGATTTAGTAAGTGACATATATAATTAAATCGAAATTGACGGGTAAAGCCAGATTAAATATTGACAATTTGACGATTTTGATGAATTTAAACTATATTTAGAGGAAACATTTTCGGAAAACTGTTCATTTTCTCATAGGCAATTAGAATTAAGTTCAAGTGTTTACATGAACTTTATTGAAATCCGAAACAATTTAAATATTCACAAAGAATAGAAACATTTTGTAATAAATTAATAGAGGGCTCAACCAAATGTTTAGGTTTAGTACAAAATATAAAGGTTCAATTGAAGGCTAGAAAGCCTAATACACTTTCTGATACCATTGAACAAATTATAGCTGAAGAACGGGAAATTTTAATTTTAAACAAACCCTATCAGTTGAATTCTGTCAAATTGAAAACGAAAATACATTACATTTTTTAAATTTCTTTTTATTGTAAAAAAATCTGGCCGTAGAATAGCTAATTGTTCGAAACAAACAAATGAGGAAAAGAAAAGTGGCAAAAATTTGGAAAACTCAACGGAGTCTTCGACCTCCGCAATCCCAGAAGCCTAAAACAGCATTCAGCATTAAACAAGAATAATACAAAAAGTTTGTAGATTATTGTTATAAACGTTTAATTTGGCAATATTTCCAATTATATTAGTTTTAATTCAAAAAGCTTTTAGCTTTTTAAGCCTGCGGTAGTGAGGGTGGTTGAATGATGTGTATGAAGTGTGATGCGTTGCTTACGAGAAGTCAGTTGAACACTAACAGTTGATGAAAGAACTCGTGTTTGTGTCGTACTGGTTTAAGGCTCACGGTGTTGAGTGTGTTGAGTGCACGACAAGAACGGTTAGTGAAGTAACAGCGGTGAGGAGCGCGCGATTATATATAGAATTTAACGGACATGTGTGTTATTTTTTGCGCAGTATCAAACTTCAACTTTTATTTATTCAATTAAGGACAATTGTGTTATTAATTATTATCAATACATGTAATCATTATTAATTTTAATTAATTATTTATAATTCTTGGATTAACTATCTATAATTTGCACGGGATTATAAATAATTTAAATTAATTATTTATAATCCCGTGCAAATTGTTGAATGACTCTGAGTGCCACATAAAGAGATAGCTTTACTCCAAATGAAACAGTATTCAACTATAGCTTTGTACATTTTCCCACATGTGAAAAATGTCAAAATAGTCTTCGGTAACGTCTATACGGTTCACAAACTATAATTTGTCAGTATATTGCTAGTATATCCAAGCACATTGTAATAATAATCGAAAAGTTACGGTAAAGATTTACGTGGTTGTATATTTGCTACTATTGAAGCTGCAGATTTTTTTTCTGAGGAATTTGCCTAGCTTTAAAACGAATGTTGGCGCATAAATCATCGTAACTGGTCAAAGGCTGGTAATTAGATATACGAATTTAGTTCAGTTTTAATTCAAGAGTGTTTATATCGTTTCTAAATTTCAATCTTTGTACCTAATTTTGTAAATATGAAGATTTTCTTCAGTTTCAATATTTTAGCTTGCATCGTAAACAGCTTGAATTCGGCGAAAAATGTTTACCTTTTTCGCAGCTTAAACTGTCAACTGTTGTTCAGTTGCCATGTCAAAGTAAATGGGTTAGAGCTAGATAGCAGTGATATTAGTCTTGTCAAAAATTTTCCTCGCTACACTAAGTATTTTTTCTAAAAATCAAAAAAAGTAAAGTAATTTTTGAGATTTGCTATATTATCAAAAATTTTTTAAAAATTTTGGTGCCTTAGAAAAGTTATTGACTGAATTTTTAAAGAAAAATAAGAAATTGAAATGTCCAAGATAGAAGAAGATTCGTCTGAAAAATTGAAAAATTGGTTAATAGGATCCTATATAACAGTATAACAGTACCCAAATTTTAATGTAAAATTCGTTTTGAGTTGCGACGCGAGTTCGTATTCTTTAGTAAGAGCGCAGTGATTAGAAAAAATACTTTGATTTACCTATAGCATTCGTCAATAGGAGAATTAATAGCGATAATTTGGGCAACAACGAATTTTCCATATAACCGTTACGAAATTTTACTGTGCGTGAGAACAACACTTCACCCCGAGTAAGTATACAGAGAGGAACATTTCCAATCTTGCGGATTAGTAAAAATTACCATTCGTACTTTCGATTTTATTCAACAAAATCAATTACATATAATCGTATACTCACTTTTTATTGTTATTTCTTAGTCAATTTTATCAATAAATATTAATAAACCAATAGTAAGTTATAGAATTTAATCCGTTGGAGATTGCTATCACAATGAAAAATTTAGGAAATTATAGACAACTCCAGTATAATCCGTGAAAATAACATTTGCAAATGTGTAGTTATTATTTTGCAATTTTGATTCCTCTGTAGCTTGGTAGCTAAGAAACGAATCGTTTTCATAAAAATCTCATCTTTAACCGACTTCTAAACAGAGGTTTCTCAATGGGACAGAGTATATGTAATTTTTTGTGTGTTCGCGGAGAACTTCGTTGTTTATGAACCGATTTTGAAAATTCGTTGGAAAGGATATATCCTTACGTAAGTATCAATATCTGGATGACCGAGCTTTGCTCGGTATTTTTTTTTTTTTATAAATTGTGTTGCAAACACTCATTGACTTCATGTTACTTAACAACGCCAGCTGTTGTTGTGTCGTTAAAGCAATTAGTTGCTAACAAAAAAAAATATTATTATTATTATTATATAGTATTGTTATTCGGCAATAGATGTCAGGAAGAGTCATATTTTTGAGTTGAAACTACTCGAACGCGAATAAAATGACATTTTCTAAAAATGATTCCTAGCTAGATCGATTTATCGCCCCCGAAACCCCCTATATACTAAATTTCATGAAAATCGTTGGAGCCGATTCCGAGATTCCAATTATATTGCTTATTTAAATATATAAGTATCAAGAAAACAAGGATCTGATATCCTTAAAGGGAGAGAAGGTGCTAAAACGATTTATAGTGATTAAATTTCATCCACATGAAAGATTTTGAGTGTTTATATACAACACTCAAAAGATAAAAAAAAAAAGAACCTCCTTGAGAACTATGATTAAATTTATGATTAAAAGTAAAATTAAAGTATGATTAAAAATAAAAATTTTGCAAACAAAATACCACTTTCAAAACAAAGTAAAAAATAATTTTAACTTAAAAACTTCTATAAATAATTTCCTTGTGACATTCCTTGTAATTTCGAAGTCAGTGCAAATATTATTCTTATGTAAAAAATTGATTAGTTGGTTCCGACTGACGAAGCCAATTGGTCAGATGGAAATTATTTATAGAAGTTTTTAATTTAAAATAAGTTTTTACTTTTAAGTTCGCTCAAGGCGGTTCGTTTGTGTTTGAGAGAAATACACGAATCTAGTATGTTCAAAGTGATTTTTCAAGTTTTCACAATCTTGTACATTTTTTAAATTCATAAAATAAAAGTTACATAAATCCTAGCATTTTTCCGTGGTAGGTTAACTCAAACTTTACATGCGTAAAGGTATGCCACTTACCAAAGGTTCCACCATTAGGAAAAAAGTATCCATCTACGTAAAACTTCTTAGTTAACGGACAAGAATATGATATTTGAGTGAAAAATACATTATCAAATAAATCTAAAAAAAAAAAGTTTAGTTATCTCGAACGCATTCCGTACAACATTTTAAAATACATAAATGATTTATTTTAATCAAAACTATGTAATTTTAAAAATAATTTGATCAATCTTTCAAAATGTTTGATCAAAAACCTTACAGAGAGCAGACTTACTCTGCTGTATAGCTGTGATTAAACACAAAGTTATTGATACCAATTTAAAAACATGTATATGGCTTAATTATGATTGGACTAATAACTTTTTCCGTAAATACTAACGGAGTTTTAATAATAATAATAATTATTAAAATATTTTGTAAAAATGTAAATATTTTCAAAGAGTTTATGTAGTTAGACGCATCAACTGCTCTGGTGACAGCGACTGCTAATATAAGTTTGGACATTTTCTGGAAGTAAGCGACAAAGAACGTAATTACCAACAATATATTGGTACTATAGTTTATTGATAAAATAAACTATACTTGCGTTACATAAAATTTTAATATCTATGGAAACATTATTGGTTAACAAACTGATTTTATTTTTGGTAAAAAAATTTAGCAAAAAGATTAGTTTTTATTATAACTACGTTAATTATAAAACTATCGAAAGATCAATAAAATATACAATTAATCGTTATAAAGGTCTTTATGCGTACTTTTACGTAAACTAGTTTTCTTCGAATTATTGCTTGCTTTTATACTATACTTAATGGTACTACACGAAATTTTCCTTGAAAGAATCGTCACATAGCTAGACTTCAGATAATATTGTTTCTAAAAAACACTATTTTCGATAAAATTGAAGGTTTTGCAAGTAATTCGTTGGAAATTTATCTTATGTATATTTACACAATAAATTTTTACCACTTATATGGGGTGTTCAACGTGGAGGAGGGAAGGGGGTTTGTTGTTAGATAAGAGAAACACAAAATAAGTTAACCCTTATTTGACTATTTAGCGTATAGAACATAATTCAAAAGGTTTCACATCAATATATTATTAGTTACCTATCATCATTACATTTTATATTTTTATAATAATTTCATTACCATACATGGTATCATTATAACGATCACGTATCGACGTTCTCAAAAAATGCTGAATTGCAATACATTAATATATAAGCGTTCGAACCGTGAATCTCTAATCAGATCTAATTTTACAAGCAATTAATTAACATTATTATATTACAATATTATGAAATACTTGACTATTAATTGTTGATAAATGTTATAATAATTAAAAGTGGAAACTAAGTGTTATTATTTCACTTAAGATTCAAGTAAGATCTCAGCAATATATTTAATTTTAATCTTTTAACGGCATTATTAATAAAATATACTAGTTGTCTAGTTAATTAAGGATGCTTATATACTAGTAGGCTAGTTAGTTAAAAGAACATACATAATTATAATATCCCTACACAGTTCAATATACTAATTGACTTGTTAGAACTTATCAACGTTTACGGAGTTGGACGTATGAACTGCCCTGTAACAGCGAATGCTAATTAAAATTTGGACATCTTCTGGAAGTAAACATCAGAGAACGCAATTACCAAGGAGGAATCCAACATAAAACTGGTGACAGCGATGGGAATCAACAATTCTTCCAGTGGATCAACAATTCTTTCAGTGACTTGGTTGTATTCTGAACGAGTCCCTTTAAATCGTTAATCTTTGAACAAATTGAATAATTTTGTATTCAAATCCTTACCCAAAACCTTCATTGTAATTATTTTACAAACTCACAAACTCTCAAATTCATAAACTTACAAAATCACAAACTCTCAAATTTACAAACTCAAAATGTTTGAAGGTAGCGTTTTCGACTCAACAAGAGACGATTTAGGTAATGATCTAGAAGATCAACCTACTACAATGCCACTTAGCTTTTTATGCAAGCTAGTTACACCTTTCAACGGTAATAGAGAAGAAGTAGAAATTTTTCTTTTAAATGCAAAACATGCTCACGAATTTGCTCAAACAAATCAAATTTTACCTTTATTTGCCTATTCACTATCACTTAAATTTCAAGTCAAGTAAAAAATCATTCAAATCTTTCTGAAATAACAAATTTTCATGCGTTCAAAGAAGCACTAAAAAGATTATATGTAGACCAGACCCATTACACACAGTTAATGGAAGACCTAGACTCAATCAAACAAAAACAAATTGAAACAATAACTGACTTTTATACTCGTCTTGAAAAATTAACTAGCCGATGTCTATCTGCCGTCAAATTATCTAGCGGTTACACTGATCTTCTAAGAGGGAAAACTGCATTCATTAAAGATACAGCACTTAGGCGCTATATCTTTCACACAAATCCAGAAATTTCACGCGAGTCCAAAGAATTCATAGAAATATCGATAACCTTAATAAAGCTTTCTGAAGAAAAGGCAAATGTATAAAAAACCTAGTAACTTTTCTTCAAAAAGTAAATTTTATAAAACACGTAAATCAAAAAATCATTTTACAAAAGATTGTTGATAGATCATATTCATCCAATCAAATAATGAAAAACACAATTAACTCTTGTTATAGTTTTGTTATTTATGTATACTTGTGGTACTTGTGTTAAAATACCCCTGCACTTTGTGAATACAATATGAGCTGACTTAACTGATACACGCCATTTCTTTGTCCATTCACTAATGTGGATGAAACATTCTTGAAGCTGTTTTGTAGCTACGTTCAGATCAGTGTGCTCAGACAACAAAGGTTTATCATCAGCAAATGTTGCTAATGTAATGTGCTCATATGTTGGTAGGTCAGCAGTATAATGTATGGGACAGCATTCTTTTTAGTTTGTAAAGTAAAACTTCGTGCCACACTTTGTCCAATGCTTGGCTTACATCAAGAAATGCAAGGGAACAGTAGCTCTTTTCCTGAAATATCTGGTTTATGATTTTAACCAGTCTATGAACCTGTTAAATAGCTCCATGCTGCTTGCGGAAACCAAATTGTTGTTCTGGTATCAATTGACCTCTGTTAATTATTGTGTTCATACAATAAAAGTTTTTCTAACAGTTTTTCAAATATTGGCAATAAACTAATTGGTCTGTAAGATGAGATATCATGTATAGGTTTTCCTGGCTTGGGAATCATAATTACCTGAGCAACTTTCCACTGACATGGAAAATATCCTAGTCTAAGAACGGCATTATAAATCATAGCCAGTATAACTACACCCCTTCTAGGAAGTTCTTTGATGATTTTTCCAGTAATTAGATCGTATCCTGGGGTAACTTATTTATGTTTAAGTTATTTTTTATACATTTAGTTACTTCTTTGACAGTGAATAGTTCTGGAATTTGTGTTATTTGATATGGTACAGTAAGGAAATTAATAACTTCAAGTTCTTCCTCTTCTGTACATTCAGAGGGTAGTGGTGTGAAGAATTCTTGTAAATGCTTAGCAAAAGTGTTTGCTTTTTCCAGATCATTGCCTCTGGGTAGCCTTCCAAAGGTTTTTTAAAGGTTTTTTATCATTTCTTTTAGTTCTCTAGCTGCTATATCATAACGAGTTTTGTCTGATGGGCGTCTACTATTTTGCCATATTCTACGAAGTCGACGCTTTTCCGCTATTTTATTTTTAACATTTATGTATTTAAGAGGTATTTTTAAATCCAATTTTAAATCTACTTGAAGTTTAAATTTTCTATGGTCTGTTCTGTTGTTGAATAATTTTTGTTGTTTTATTTTATTGATAATTGTCAGGTTTACCGTAGCAATTATCGGCGTATGATCCGAACATAAATCTAGACTTGATTTAACTGTTAAGTAAGCTAAACCAATTCCCTTTTTAAAAAAAAAAAACCTAATAAGTCAGGAATTTTTGTCATATCTGTGGGCCAATATGTTGGTATGCCGATAAATGCCCCAGATGGTATTCTTGCATAACTTTAAACAAGACTTTCCCTCTTCCAGAAGGTGTAATTCCAATTCAATGAACGTGTTTTGCATTAAAGTTACCTACTGATAGAAATTTATTACCAAAAATTTGAAAATATTGTATGAATCAAACTTAATTTGGTTTGTAGTTTGGTGGACAGTATACTGTGGAAACTGCAAGAGGTCCTTTCCAATCTTAAATCATCACACTAGCAGCTTGCAAGAAATCCTGCTTGTATTCAAGTAGAGTATGATGTTTGATGTGTTGTTTGATGATCACTGCTGCTCCACCTCTCGCTCTTCTATCTGCATCTGGATAATTTGTGCTGTACACAATATAGTTTAGTGTATAGAAGTTTTTTTTTTTTTTTTTTAATGTGTTTTAGATATCAGTATTACATCAATCTTATGTTGCATTAGGAATGTTTCAAGTTCCAATTTATAGTCAGCTAAGCCATTAGCATTCCGTAATACAATTCTAAATACCTCCGCCATTTTTGTTTTGTAGGACTTTTGTAAGCTGTTCTCTGAGTAAAATTATTTACGACGTTAGTTTGGCTATTGTTTCTTGTTGGCTTTGAATCATGCTTTGCATGGTGGAAATAATGAAACTTAAGCCAGGTGCCTCGGGTTGCGGTAGTGTACGAGTTACATTATTTGTATTTTGACTGCTTCCCAATACTTGGGCATAAGTTCGTAGCTTATTTTGTTGATAGCGTGAATTTGTGCTTGCATGATCGGATCCCATTGTAAATTTATTGTATTCAGCGCGTTTGTTGTAGTCGTTGTTTTGTTTGAAATTGTTTGAATATTTTGGACTATACTTTGCCTTAAGCTATTTTTAAAGCCAGCACCATTTAAGGTTGGTATTCTTCTGTTTATGATTTCTTGATATACCGTACATCCTTTGTAGTTTGTAGGGTGGTTTTCCTTAGAGAGAACAAATTTTGTTGGCTTACCATCCTCCTTGTGCTTTAAGCAGCTCCGGTAATCGTGGTTTCCTGCACACCTCACATATAGATAAGGTCTCGTACATTGGTTTCTCGTATGCTCATAACATTGACAGCGTTTGCACTGTGGTAATTCCCTTTTTCTATGTGGTTCCTCAAATATAACGACTGAATTTAGAAACATTTCGATCTTAAAAATATCACTGTTTTTTTCTTTTTCTTTGGTTTCTCTGTTTGCATTATTCATTACGATTGTTACTTCATGACCAAGTTTGGTTTTATATCATCAATGCATATTTTTTAGAACCACTTTGAATGTTTTGTCTTCTTCCAAACTATAAGTATACCTTGCGACGTTATTTACATCGAAGATAGCTTTCAGTCACTTACAATTTTCAATTGTGCTGACTTGCAGTTTAACCTTGCATTCATTAATTACACAAAAAAGTTTTTTTTTGTCAACACATGACTATGTTAATTTAATCAGTGGCGGTATAGATGTTACAAAGTACAAATAAACGATGGCACATATTCTTTAGAATTAGTTTTATTTGTATTGTGTAGAATTGCTAATGTACTTGGATCACCAAGTACATACTTTTTGTTTGTGGGCTTTCTGAGTCGGGGAGCCAGTAGCAGTTCTTTTGCGTTTTTTGTTTCTTACTTCTTGAAACCCATTAAATATCTCATCTTGGTATTCATCACTATTTTCTGAATGAGTATTATTCGTATTTTGTTTAATTTTTTTTTATACCCTATACAAGAAACAGATCGAGAACGTATCCTTTGTTTCAGAAGTTTCACATTTTCTAACTGGAAAGACTTGGTTTGGCTGACATATTGGCTTAGTTTTTTCTGTACAACTTCCAGCTTTCATGTTTCTATCGTCTTTTGAATTTCCGGGCTTAAATCAATTTCTATATCTGAACTTTGCACTGAACCATTATCACTATTTATTATGGTAGATATTGTTATTAATATATACATATATAAATATATCAACTTTTCAAGTTTCACAACTCTCTGAAGTTAAAACGCTAGTATTACTTACCAGTTTTTATCGATATTATTCTACATGACGGCGGTTACAGTATGTTTTTCGATGGGTATATTGGTTTTGCCATACCAACCAACTTTTCCAACTTTTAATGTATATTAATATATTTTAAAATATAAGGCGCTAGAATCTCGAAGCTTTCAATTAAAAATATACCATATTGTCCTTATTTGGTTTATGAATAATACTTTGAAGGTGCTAGAATAACCCCAACAAAAAATTGCATACTTTAGATGCGAAAAAATAAATACATAGTAGAAAGTAATCATTGGTACAATGACACTTAACCGCCTGATACAGTATACATACTTGGATACTGTGCTGCAGGCGGTAGAAATATGAGCATCCCAGTTCAGATTTTATTTAATTGTCAAGTCTAGAATATTAAATTGCTCGATAGCATCAATCGTGTTCACTCCAACATCCATAGATCCACTTTATAAAAATGGAATTATTTTTGTCTTTGTGTGGTTTAATTTTAGACTGCTTGTATCACAATACTCATCCAACAATGACAAAATGTTGTCAAGTTTGGGTAATAAGTATCAAGTTTGGGTAACAATACTTGTATCATCCACATACATAAAAAATAATGCTTTTGGATGATTTTGGGAAAATCATTTAGATACAATATAAAAAGGATTGAAAATAGAACCTTGTAGTACTGCAAAGCCAGATAAACTTAGTTATTCAGATTGCAGCTTAAGTATTGCAAAAATCTTTTGGGGAAAGTGTATTGAAATATTTGGAAATAGATTTTAAGAGTGGAATGGAAAGATACTCTGAACACGACTTTGCTTTTATGGGTTTTAGGAATAGGAATTTTCAGTTTATCCGGAAAAATTCCGCTTTCAAAAAAAAAATTGATACCAGTATTGTTACCCAAACATGATACTTATTACCCAAACTTGACAACATTTTGTCATTGTTGGATGAGTATTGTGATACAAGCAGTCTAAAATTAAACCACACAAAGACAAAAATAATTCCATTTTTATAAAGTGGATCTATGGATGTTGGAGTGAACACGATTGATGTTATCAAGCAATTTAATATTCTAGACTTGACAATTAAATAAAATCTGAACTGGGATGCTCATATTTCTACCGCCTGCAGCACAATATCCAAGTATGTATGCTGTATCAGGCGGTTAAGTGTCATTGTACCAATGATTACTTTCTACTATGTATTTATTTTTTCGCATCTAAAGTATGCAATTTTTTGTTGGGGTTATTCTAGCACCTTCAAAGTATTATTCATAAACCAAATAAGGACAATATGGTATATTTTTAATTGAAAGCTTCGAGATTCTAGCGCCTTATATTTTAAAATATATTAATATACATTAAAAGTTGGAAAAGTTGGTTGGTATGGCAAAACCAATATACCCATCGAAAAACATACTGTAACCGCCGTCATGTAGAATAATATCGATAAAAAATGTCAATGAAGTTTTCTGTAATAACTGGTAAGTTATACTAACGTTTTAACTTCAGAGAGTTGTGACACGTCCGATTTGATGGAATTAAATGGAAGCGGCCAATAAGATAATATTATACAATAACGTTTAACAACACAACCAGGTATGTACAAAAAAGGGAATTTTCAGTATAATTCAATAAACCATAATTAAAACAAATTTGAAACTTGGATCGTATTGAAAATGGCGACCAAAATGGAAAGTTTTTATTTTTTTGTTTTTTACGTTTTTTAGAAAAACTAAGCATTGTACGATATACAGTTAAAAACAAAGTTGTGTCACTTTTCTAAACGGATATTTGAAATTGATCTTATTGGTTAAAAAATATTCCAAAATAAATGAGTTATTGGAAAAAACTTCCTAAAAATTCAAATTTTTTTAAATAGTTGTATCTCCGTGAAATACAATTTTTTACGAAACTTGATGCTTTTCAGAATCAAATTTTGAAAAAATACTCGTTTTATATAATGTCCTATAACTCATACAGGCTCTCATTGTTAGACTCAACAAGTTATAAAATTTTTTTAATCATTTATAAAATATAACGAAATGATTTCAAATATTCGAAAAATCGATGCAATAGCGGTTTTTCGTTTCACCACAAAAAAATATGGTTAAGATTATAAATTATAACTCGGTGAGATTGCAATATTTGTCGTTGGTAACCAAAATAATTATATAAAATATAATTACATGTGAATTAATAAATTTTTTATTATTTTACAAGTATCGATATTGATATTTACAACGACTGTCATTACATATTTTATTCGAAATAATATTTGATGTATTGATATCACTGTCACCACTCATCACTATCATCAACGAATGAGAGCAATGTCTCATTCTAGCTCTGTTTCTGCGATATAAATTTCTTCATCATCAGCGATGACTCTCTTTTCCTATATATTTGATCAATTTTCTTCGCCACACGTTCAACTGACGTTCGAACATTTAATGACAGGTTCCGGCAGATGAAGGTATTTTTTTTGCAGCCGCTTATACACCTACATTCTATTTTCTTTATAAAATAATAATTATTCTAAAAACTTAGAATTCGACATATAAAGGAAACCAACATAAATTGAAATATACATTACAATTATGGATTCCAATAGCCCACCGCAACACAAACTAGACATTTTCAGTTTCTTAGTGAACTTCAAACAAAAACTACTTTTAAAGAGTTGAAACACATACAATAGGTCGAAATATTTGATTTAATTATAATAAACGGTATGATTCAGAAACGAAATTCAAAATCATAACAAGTAATTCAACAACATTGACAAAAGAACAGGGCAACACCCATAAGAAGGAATTGTACAAATTAATATACTTTCGACTATGCATCAATAAAACAAAAATAATTTATTGCATTTACGGGAATTTATTGCATTGGATGTTAAAATTTCTCGAAGAAACATGTAGGGCAAAGTAGAAGTCAAATTGGTATAAGAGTGGTACAAATCTAATTTAAAACTATTAAAATCATTGTTATTATAATTTTATTATTAAATTCATAATTGAAAAAAAAAAAAGAATTATAAATCGTAATATTTATAGCCGACTTATCTTTAAAATATTGTGTAGTGTAGAACCACCTTTACTCTTTTGTTAGATTCATCGGTAGAACTCTTATACTATGTTTTGCGAACTCTTATGCTATGTTTTGTTATATTTTCTAATTACAATATGTTTTTACTATGCAGTTTTTTTGCTGTATATTTACTCAATTTTTATACCATTTAATTCAGTTTTAAAGTTACCTACACTTTAATGAATAGACCTTTTCATTTTAAAATTTGTTTCGTACTGTTGACAATAAGTTTGACAAAGATAGAAAATATTTGCTTCTCATTTTATTACATTAGTTTTTTGACATTCTGTCCGAAACAAAAACGAATCGAAAATTAAAATGAAAAGCCCTATAGGGAAACTCCAAACAACTTGATTATATAGTTGGTAAATATTCCTTTTTTTGTTTATAGTTGTTAAGGGTTTAATTATAATTGTCGTCTTGAATAATATGATCGAACTATGGCTATCTGGGAGCCAGTTTGATAATTTATTGAAAAAGTGTCGTTGAAGTTGTTAAGACAATTGACATATCATTCCGACTTATGCTATATTGCATATAATACATTTAACGTATATTTTGAACATAACATTTATAACACTTTCCAAAATGCAATTTAACTATTTTTAATCAGTATTGTAAGAAAGTTTAATTAACAGTATCCAGCCCTTCTAAACTAGATACATATGAAAGCATCTACATTCAAAAACATGAGAAGTAAACCATAAATTTAGTTAAAGGACCTATTCCAAATTCCTATGTTATTTAATAAAGATTTCAAAATTAAGATTCATTTATCAGAATTGAAACGGTGCTTGAAAGTAAATTTATTTAATTTCATAATTTATTTTTAGTTTTGTGAGTGTAATTTTGAACGAAAACTAAACACGTGATCGAAGCCCATTGGCTGACGTGACAAATTGATAGATACTTGGAAAGATTAATTGCGCACTTACAAAAATACCTTTGTGTAGACCGTCACCAAATTAGCTACCAGTAACATGAAAATTTATTTGGAAATAGATAGGAAAATGAATTTCTTAACGAATCCTATTCAAAATTTGTATAGGATTGAATGCGACATTTAATTTCCTATTGAATAGATTTTAATAGTATTGAATAGGAAATTGAAGTTCCTATTAAATTTAATTGAAAAATGGGCCTTTTTTTTGGGAAACCGTAAAATTTAACAGATCTATATTCGACAGCCTCTGGAAGTTTGTTGCGATCATGAAAAGACAACAGCCCACTTTCCAGACTTGTAGAAGAAAAAGTTACACTTGCCATAACTACGCCATATACAAATTTTTAAATGAGTACTAGTAAATGATATATGCTTATGGGCATCGGGACTTTTACTCCCTTAAGACGTATAGTACTACAGATTTTTGAAAAATAATAGCACACTTGATTTGTTCATCTTTGAAATTGAGGTATTGGATTATTACGCAGTATCAACAAAGCATAATATAAAGAATGTTTCATAATATTTTTTCCTGTGTATGCATTTTTCAATAAAATTTACATATTTACAATTCATATTCCACCGAACTTAGTGCTTTACAAAGTAGCTTAAATACTACTTGAGCAATGATTTCCTACTTAATATAATAATAAAATAATTGTGTTTATTAAATGGGATATTAGAAAATACTTACCGATGCTCACGCTAGGATCGAGGTTTTCAAGTTTTATCAGAAAACGTACATTTAAAAAACACGCATGAGAATAAGCAAAATTAATGATTTCATCAGTTCTTTTTTGTCCAATATATGGGTAGGTTGATACAGGTGAACTAAAAGCCGGTCTTATAAGTTGAACATAGCTATATGGTATATCAGTAAAATGGCAAAAAACTAAATATTTCTTTCGTTGTTCTAACATATCAAATTCAAAAAATGTTTCATCATCACATCCTGCTAAACAATGTAGGCGCATTAGTGTAACTTCATGTTTTCCAGCTATTCCTCGTCTGTAGTCCCATAACGCTAAATGTGGACTACCTTGATTATTTACATTTTTATGGGGTGTTCTGAACGGGGTCAAGCAATTTCTGATACATCTAAAATTAAAATACATTTCGGCAACTTATTCTAATAATAATAATATCTACATAAAGTTGGAGCAGGATGTTTTTATTTAAATGGAATCTAACACCTTTGGCAAAGAATTAATATTATCAAAAATAAATCTTGGATTTTTCGAATAAACTTCAACTTTTTGCCTTAATTTTCTAAATAAAAATTATTACGACTTATTAATTCATGATGATAAAGATTACTTCGTAGTCGAAATACGTCTTTATAAAATAAAAATTTGTTCTAGGAAATTGGGGTAAAATATTAAAATTTATTCAAAAATAAAGTATTTCAAACTGGGAAATTTTCTTCACCGTGGCGTCAAAATTCATACTTGCATCATAAATTGAAAATTTCCCAACTACTTTTTAATATCCAATTAAGATGATAATCAAACAAGCGGATATTCTTGATTCTTACCATTTGGATATTCACACCAAGTTTTAGCTTGTGGTGCAATTTTTCAAACGCCAATATAAATGATAACAAATAAAAAAAAACATGTAAGGAACTACAATGTCAAAATTAAGTATGAAGGCAGTTTCAGTACAAAGATAGTTATTTCATCATATACTAATTAGTTATTTGTTTTAGTACTTTGTATATTCAACATTAGAACGCAATTAAAAATTCATAATGAACTAAAATAAACGTCAAAAATGATTTTGTATTCGTGAAACCAGATATTTTCTGTAATATTAACCACATCATAAAAATTTATTATTTAAAAATAAAAAATTGTAGGAATTTCAAGGGATATTCGCCTATTTTGAAACATTCCACGATACCAAATGTGTGGCACTACCATTCGAGTTTGATTGACGATTTACCCAAGCGCCGCGATGATCTTATGCATTTTGAAAATGGACGGTAAAATGAAATTAACGTCATATGATGTCATAGGATGATGTTCAGAGCTAAAAGGAAAACGAATAAAGGGTTTAAAAGATGAGAGAAAAACAGTCACCAAGACATACTTCCGTGCGTTTCTCTAGATATATTATTCCGTCGATTTGTATGGTACGATTGACATGCAAAAACCTTGTCATTTTTAAATTGTAAATTCTCGGGCGCACCAGGCTCTCGTACTAGAGGTTCAATTTGAATCGTATCACGCTGTCCATGATGATTTTTTAGAGTAATATCTATTAATATGGCGATTTTTAATTTTTATTTTTTCAGATATTTGAAAGTTTGTGAACGTCACTCTAAAATTGGAATGTTTTTTCTTCAAATTGAACAAAAAATTCAGAAAATGTTCAGCGTTTCTTTTTCACAACTTCGTGACCCTCTTGGATGTGCACGCTAAGATAATCCGATTATTAAACTTTTCAGAATTTTATTAACCTACACTATCTTAATCTGAATCGTAAAAGTTATAACTATAGATTTTTTTGTTAATATACTAATCCGCTGGTAGTATTACTCAACACGATGCAGTCTTTTATATGAATCGGACGCGCTCGATTCTATTTAAAACTTCTCTGCTATTACAAAGCATTACAAAATATTCTAGGTGTAGTTAGAATTTTATAAAAATTAACAGAATCTTGAATGTAGAACATTTATTGTGTTTGTAAAGTATGTGGGTCTTTTGGGCATAGCTTTCAACCTGTGATTTAAACTACGTAGCTAATTCCATCATTTATCTTCAAATATATGTTTGTATTTCGTTTATTTGAATAAATTTTTTTAACGAATTGTTTTTGTGACGAGTTGTTTTGTCCCGAGCAGGATTTTTAGGAGTTGGTTTCGGACCGACTTGTTTTTCAAAGAGATGTTTTGGATCGAGTGGTTTTGGTTAAAGTTATTAATCATAAAAAAATTAAAATCATGTTTCGGTCTATAATAACATTTTCAAAATAGTGTAATAATTTAATTTTTATTATGACCATTAATTTATATGATTTCAATAGCCGTACCCAAAAGTGGTGGTTAGTGTATACAAAATTACCAAAACTGGATTAAAAATCGAAGTAGATAAAAACCTAAACCGGATCACTGAAAAATATATAAAATTTTAAAATAGATATATGAAAAACAAACAATGAGGATAAATAATTCGAATAAAATCAATTTATAATATAAGTCACTCGGGGGCGAAACATAGAAAATATATATAATTTAAAAAACAATTATTTGCTTAAAATAACAAAATTACTGAAATAAGAAACAGGAATAAAGAAATATAAAATGTAAAATAAAACAAAACAAATTTCTAAAAGCATCACAATTATTTTTACATAATGTAAATAATTTGGTTTAAAAAAAAAAGAAAAGCATAAAATATGTAAATTATATTTGTCGAGGGCATAAAACTTAAAAATGATTGTACTAATTTATTGTATTTTTAATATAAATAAATAATAATGTCCATTCAAATTAAGAACTTAAAAAAGTGGAAAATACCACATGCCCGTCTGGTAATTTACCAGGGCCATTTTTGTTTCGAAATATTTCGAGGATTTTCAAGACGTAGAGTTTGAACCCCTTTTGGGACCAAATGTATCTCCAGTTTCTACACTGGTTTGTGCTTATTCTTCAGCAATTGATAGCCAAACGTGGAATCACATGTCCAATCCATTCAGTGTGTTGACGATCGTTAAGTCTACGAAATTTATTATGTTGTCCTCTTATTTTTCTAGGCTAAATTGGATTTTTGAATTCAATGTATTAATTCACTCGAGGAATATATCCAACTGCTTATATAAACCACCAAAGCACAACAAAATGCCATCATTATATATGTAGCCGAATCGTATGCCGCTGTATTGATTTGATTAAAAATTTTTTTTTAATTTGCCATGTGGATCTTCGCTAGAAGCTCTCATTATTTCAGTAGTTCTTAATGGGTCGATATTCTATTTTTCCAAAAGTCTTTCATCCAGTGAAACACACCCCTAGCTGATATTGAACTTATTGTATCCTTTTTGTATTTTAAAGGTAGATAATTTTTGTGTTAGTTCCCATGAATTTTTTATGTGCTGTTGTCATTACAAAATTGTTTGCCTACGTTATTTAAAGATAGTCCATTCTGTTTGAAACTTTGGCAGTTACGCAATTGATGTAAGATACTACAGTTGTAGGTGGTACATTACCCTTGTGTATCTTTAGAAGACCATACAGCCTTGGAATTCTTAGTATCATTTCTATTAGAGAATATTTATCTCTATCATTAAAAATTGATAAATGATTACTAACACAGTTTTTTAATTCTGATATTTATAATAACAAAAAAGTAAACTGTATGTAAACTGTATTTTTGTAAGCCAGCAGCGCTAGCTCATTCATTATTCATCAATTACATCTACCATATGACCGTAATAGTGAAAATGGCCTAGTAAAAAATTCAAAGGTTACTTAAAACACAAAAGCTGAAAGTATTATAAAAAAAAAACTAAGCCAATATGTTGGCCAATCCAAGTTTTTGCAGTTAGAAAAGTGGAACTTCCGAAACAAAATATTTCTTTTCGCTCGGTTCCTTGCACAGAATAGTTGGAAGGTATGAAAAATTGTAATGGATACCAAGATTAGCGACGCAATGTGTTTCAGGATGTAAGAAACAAGAAACGCAAAATTATTGTTATCGGATTTCCAACTCAGAAAGCCCTCAAACAAAAAATATAACTAAAGAATACCCCCCCCCCCTCCCCAACAGATCCAAGTTCGTCATGAGTTCAACCAAATGGAAATAAGAAACTGATTCTATAGTACATGTACCACTGCTTATTTTGCACTTCGTAACCGCTATGTCGCTACTGATTAAACTAAAATTCAAGTGTTGATAAAAAAATATTTTTTGTGCAATTATTAATTAGCAACAAGATAAAAGCCAGTTGAAAATAATGATATTGACTGTCGGCAGAATTTGCTATAAATCACATCAAAATGTCAAATCAGGCTCGATACCATAACAAAACTTGATAATTAAATAACAAAGAAGTTATAAGCTATCAAATATTATATCCATCTTATTCTTGAAAACGATGTTTATCATGTAATTTACAATTTACATCTAGATAGAAACAGTTGATTTTTAAAAAATAACATCAAACCGACGTTCGTTAAGTAAAGATTCCACAAAAAAAAATTAAATTTAGTCAATATATCCCCCAATAAAAAAATTATTGAAATTTGCAAAAAAAAAAAAAAAAAAACTGCGCACGACACATAGCTTCTTTTTTCCTAAAAACATTCGGGATAGCTAGTAAAATTTATGCAGCATAATATTGAATGTAACAAACAAGGAAACCAAGCACAAGAAAAATATATTCTGTATCGAAATTAAACGAAAGGAAAATAACCATCGATCGATCTAAGTTTTTTTTAAAGATCAGATACAAAAAAAAATTAACACAATGAAAACGTTGTCAATGTTATGAGCACATGAGAAATCAGTGTACGCGATATTATCATTGTAGTCAACGTAGCAAAAATGGGCCAAATTTCAATTGCAACTATACGGCCTAGTAGAAAAGATAGCTTGTAGCGACGAGACTCGTAATCATTTTTGAATTTAAAAAAAAATTGATTTCAATAGGATGTTTTATGATCTTCTTGAATGTACATTGAAGTCGGAACAAGTAAAAAAGAGTTTTAAAAAAAAGTTCGTTATTTTTGACAGTTTTTTCATTTTACAGATGAAATATGCTTACTGGTTGAAAAATGGATAGGAACAAAGTTTTAGAACAGAAAATTTTCACCGTTGAAAATAAGAATGCACCGTTCTTAAGTTGGAAATACTTGAAAAATTTGCCACCAGAGTGCGTTAAAATGAAAAATACAAACAGTTTAAAACATTAAAGTGGCGAAAGAACACAAAATTAGAATTTTGCAAAGATATATATCAATCTAAAACATTTTTTTTATACAAAAATTTGGCATTAATAAGTTCAAAAAATGCATTGTTTTCTTTGATAAACAAAACTTAACAAAACAGCTAATATTGTAACAAACGCTCCTATTAAAAGAAATTTTAAACTGGATCCTACACTACCGACAATTTAGATTTAAAATTTTACTCATCTTATCGGAGGTTTCTTATGATTTTTTACGGACTGTCATAGTAAACACCAGGATAAAATTGGATGGAGTGCACCATACCCACACATACCGACTGTTATTTTTTAATCCGGGTTGAAGGAACAAAAATGTTATGTTCGATAGCTCATTTTAATTTATTATTCTTTTATTTTAATTAATTGTTATAATTAATTATTACAAATAAATTGTAGAGTACAGATTAATACAACACAACACAAAACACGTGTTCTTACTTAGATAAGCGTGGTTCGACTATTCTTTAGTTCTCAATCGCTAACTGTTCTTAAATTACACCACTTCTCTTATATGTACGCATATCCATCACCAAACCAGATAGCGTACGTGCCAAACAATTGTTCGTTAGTACATTTTACATTTCATGACAAAACACCGACTGAGTACTGCATGTGGTCATTTAAATCGGTTGGAATCGATAATTGATTCAGGCAAATGTCCTATTCGATAACAACAAAAAACTGAACGTCTTCTGAATATCTAGGTTGGTTATGAATAACTTATCGTATTTTTCGCATATGAATAAAACATAAGTTGAGCTTTTTGTTAATTCTTCTCATATTCTTTATAAGTTAATATATCCAAGATACGGTCATTCTTTCCAGTTATATTCATTTGAGACGCTTTCTTCTGAAATTTTCCATATCCGATTAACTCAATATTTTCCATTTCATATACCCACATTTCAGACATTGCAATTATTTTTAAATTATTTACATATTGTAGAGCCTAGGTTACTTTTTAATTAGCTTATTCTTTCAATATTCCAAAATATTAAATACAATACATTATCTTTTCTGAAATTACTAGTTTTTATATTCTTCTTTTTATTATTATTTCTTTTTGTATTTATTGTGTTGATGTTCTTGCCTCCTCCATTTGATGTTTATTGGCATTTGTAATTTCCCTTCCTATGGAAAAAATTCTTATAATCCTCCCATATTTTAAGTATTTGGTCCAATGTTCCCTTTAATTAATAATTAATGGAAGTATGCCACTCTCTCTATATTTTTCATTTAGAGATTGCTTGCTTTTTGATTCAAATTTGTTATTATTCGTAACGGCAAACCAAAACGCGCGATCCAATTCGCTAGAAATGTTTCAGCGACTGTTACGGCCTGTCTACGCATGTTAAAAGATATTTATATCCACGTGACGGTGGCAAAGGGCCAACTAAATCCATATGGATATGCTCGAATCTTGCAGATGGTAGTGAGAATTTACCTATTGGAGTTGAAACATGCCTCGAGATTTTGGATCTCTGGCATTCTATACATGCGCGAGCCCATAGTTTGTAGTCTTTTTTTATGGAAGGCCACAAAAATTTTTGTGTTATCAGCAAAACAGTGTTGCTGATTCCAGGATGCGAAAGCCGATGTATGGAATCAAAAACAAATTTTCTGAATGGTAGCGTAACAAACGGGCGAGCGCGATTTGTCGAAATGTCACAATATACAGATATTCTTGTTTCGGGCATGTGAACTTTCCGAATTACGAGTCCCGTTTTGGTTCGAAATTTCTGTAGCTCTTCGTCGTTAATTTGAGACTATGCAAAGGCTTCGTAATCTATTGATTTTTCTAATGCTACAACGCGGGATAACGCATCTGCCACAACGTTTTCTTTTCCGGTAACATGACGTATGTCCGTCGAAAATTGACTTATGAAATCTAAGTTTCTGAACTGCCTAGGTGAACACTTATCTAATTTTTGTTGAAAGGCGTAAGTTATTGGTTTGTGATCTGTGTAGATCACGAAATTCCACCCTTCTACCATGTGGCGAAAATGTTTAATAGCTAAATAGATGGCTAACAGTTCTCTGTCATAAGGACTGTACTTTGTTTGTGTGGGGGAAAATTTTTTAGAGAAAAAAGCTAACGGTTGCCAATTTTCTCCGATTTGTTGTTGCAGTGCTGCACCTGCTGTATGGTCGGATGCGTCGCAGATGACGGCTAGTGTTGCTCCGGGTATCGGATGTACCAACAAAGTTGTTCGCGATAACTCCTCTTTGCACTTTTGAAAGGCTAATTTTGTCTCCTGTGTCCAAGGGACTGGTGCATTACCCTTAATGTTTCCTTTAAGAAGCTCGTTTAAAGGAGCTTGTACGAGTGCTGCTGGCGGTATGAACCTTCTTTAAAAATTTATCATGCCTGAAAATTGTCTTAACAGTTTTGCTGTTTTAGGCAAAATGTACTTTCTTATGGCTTCGATTTTTGATGTTAAAGGCGACGTACTACGGTCTGATACATTATATCCTAGAAAATATACACTGTTTGCACCGAAAACGCATTTCGTTACATTTATTACGATTCCCTATTCGCGAAATCTTTTGAACACTGTTTCTAAATGTGCCAAATGTTCGGTTTCGTCTTTTGATGCGATTAATACATCGTCTATGTATGCGTAAAAAAAATCTGATTCGCGTAGGATTTCATCCATAAACCGTTGGAAAGTTTGTGCAGCGTTGCGCAGTCCATATTACATGAAAACATATTCGTATAATCCAAAAGGTGTTGTGATAGCTGTTTTCGGGATATCTTTGGGTTCGACTGGTATTTGCTTACTGACCTTACTAAGTCCAGCTTTGTGAAAATCTTTCGGTTGTGCAAAGTTTGAGCAAAATCTTGTGTGGCACGGCGTAGCGATCGGGTATGGTTCGTTCATTTAAGCGACGATAATCACCGCATGGTCGCCAATCTTCCCCTTTTTTAGGAACCATGTGTAATGGCGATGCCCAGCTACTCTTTGATGGACGTACAATGCCCAAAGAAAGTAAGGTATCAAATTCCTTTTTTGCGATTTTGAGTTTATCAGGTGCTAAGCGTCGCGGTTTGCTCGCAACTGGTGGACCTGGAGTAGTCTCTATGTAATGCCTGTTAGAGTGTTTTATCTCTACGAGTTTCCCGGATGGTCGTGTAATGCTTATGTATTTGTTTAACAGATTGTGGAAGATTGTGGTTGCTCCGTTTATAGTGCGAATACTTTCGTAATCTTGCGCTAATAATTGTCCTTCTATTTTGAGCTGAGTGATGGTATCCAACAAACATTTGTTTCGGACATCCACCAGTAAAGCGAAATATGAAAGAAAATCTACCCCAATTATAGGCTTTTGTACATCTGCGATTACAAAATTCCAAGTGAATGCACGCCTCAAACCTAAATCTAATGTAATGTTTTTAGTCACGTATGTTGTAATGGTTGATCCATTTGCAGCGAAAAGTTCGTATGTTGATCTGGTACATTTTTCTTTTGTTAAGTTGCGCGGAAAAACACATAGGTCCGCACCTGTGTCGATCAAAAATTGGACTTTGTTTATGCGATCTGTGATGAATATGCGGCGCGAGGTAGGACAAGGGTCCTCTGCCGAATTCAATGACTGCCCTCTGGGTTTTTTGAAAATGTACATGGTTACAGATGTACCACTTTTTGCTAATTCACCGAAACGCGAATCATAAAAACAGACACCTTGTTTGGTCTTGTCTTGTTCTTTGGTTCGGCTTTTAGATCGCGTTCGTTTTGGCTTACCACCACGACGGTGATCGTCGTTTGAATTTCTACTATGAACTAACGCTGCTACCTCTTGTTTGAGTTCTTTTGCCATTTTACTAATTAATTCCGTTAAATCACTGTCGTTAGTGACTGTTGAAACTTGTGGAAGCGATGTAGCATCTTGTACTGCGTCAGCCATTTTGGCTATTGATTCTAAATCCGACTCTGTTTGGGTTGCTAGGATAGCTCGGATTGTTGGAGGTAAACGGCTTTACCATAAAGACCTAATTAAAGATACCGGTACTGCTTCGCCCGCTAAATTTTTTAAATGACGTAAGAACTGCGATGACTTACGATCGCCTATAACTTCGTGTTCTAATAGACGTCGTGTTTTTTCTTTCTGAGGAGCGCTTAGTTCGGTTTGTTCCTGTTTGACTTTAGTGAATCGTTCCGTATCCGGTGGATTCGCGATCAAATCTTTTATTTCCATGGCATAACGTGGTTCTAGATTTGCTATAACGTAGTTATATTTCGTGTTATCTTGAGTTATGCTGCCTAATTCAAATTGAGCTTCCAATTGTGCAAACCACATAGCTGGATCTGCAGTCCAAAATGGTGGAACACGGTTGCTGACGCGTTCTACGATTGGTCTTTGTTGTTCAGGTTGTACATGTATATCACCGTTAGGCATTGTTGAAGAAAAAAACATTTTTTTTGATGAGAACAAAAATTATTGTAAAAATATAAAGAAATATTTATTTTTGTTTTGAAACACACTGTAGTATTTAAGTTATGCGACACTTTGTAATTGTATGTCACTGTGGATTGAGTGTATATTTTATATGGGTATGTATGATATGGTATACGATGTAAGATATGACGAACACCTATAACATACAATGTCTGTTTGGTGTTGCACTTTGTGGTTTGAAAAATTCCGTGCAGCTTTGTGATCGAACCACTATTCTCTTCACTTTGTTCGTTGGTGTGTATATGTATGCGTATCGTTGCTTGATGTTAGATACTGTCCACACCCCGCTTCATTTATCTGTTTTTATGTTTTTGGCGCAATTCGGTTTTTACACGTTTGTAGTAAAATATTTTGCACTGCGAACAAATTCACTTTTCAAAATGTTTTTTTATGATGTAAAGTTTTTGTAATAATAAAAAAAAAAAATACGATTTATGTAATCTTTATGTAGGCGAATTTCTGTTTGTTTTATCACAAAATGCGATGCAGTTATTGCAATATTTTGCACACACTTATTGTTTATTTTAACACTTTTATTTTAAATACACAGAGTTTTTTTTTAAATTTTAATTCGGGGTCACCAATAATGTGGGTTACGTTGCGTTAATGAAATTAACTACACATTTATTAAATTATATTTAATGCAAATATCAATTTTTATTACACACATATATAGTATTTTAATCAACATGTGCGTTGTATTACACTCAAGTATATCTCATCAATTATATCGACTGACTGACTTGACTTTTCCGTACCATGTTCTTCTAGGCATGCGCACAATTGCTAACCAATGCTTAATAGACATGTAGCCACAAATGATAATAAATATCGACTTGACAAAAAAATGCATGCCTTTAAAAATTTTCATACAAATTCAAGTAAAAATATTTCATGCATGTAGATGCAACGTTTACCAAATTATAATACGTTCCTTGAAGATGATGTTTCAATCAAGAAAAATTGAATTAATCGCATTTAACGTTGAATAAAATGAACAATAACTTGTAAAAGCGTCGGAAATAAGGCCTACACGTTTGTATGGAAAACCGTCAACTTTATTGTTGGGCGTATAAAATTATAGTATAAAGATTAATAGTTTACCATAATACAAGATCTAAATAAGTAATTTCGTGAAAACATGAGTGCAATGCACACGTAATGGAAATGAAATTCCAAGATAAGGAGACAAATATATAATTTCAAGAGTAAGCTAATTGTTGGGTTTGTTTCTGATAATATTGATACCACAAAATTTTTTGTTAATTTATTTCATATACGGTCTGTGTTGTAAATTAGTCGAGTATAAGTAGATTTTTGTGCGTTAATTCGATATTTAAATAAATGAAGTAAACTAAATTTCGTAATTAGCAGTAAATACCCGGGAAAAAAATCAGCATGCGTGATCATGCCTGAGCTGGCTTAATCTCATGCCTGAATTTTGGCTAGACATGAACAGGCATGATTTTGCCTGAGCAGTCATGATCATGCATGATTCTGCCTGAGAAGTCATGATCGTGCCTAGTCATGCATGATCAGACCTGGATTTTGGCCAGAGATGATCATGCATGATCAGACCTGGATTTTGGCCAGAGATGATCATGCATGATCATACATTATCATACAATACAAATTAGAATCAATTCATATTTTCCAATACAATTTTTTATTAAATATTCATCAAATTTACAATTTACAAGAAAAATTACAATCTTATTTTATTATAGCAACATTACATATTCTAGACTTATAAAAAAATTACACGTCAGTTTTCAGGATAATAATTACAAATCAACTTTGATTTTGTCATGAGAATATTATCAATTATAATTATTTTAGAGAACATATAAACACACGTCTTGTTTTGTAACTTGAATTTCCTTAGGCTGCTTCATAAATTCTATGTTCTCAAATGACTTTGAAGTATACTTAGGATTTGGTTTCCTAGATCTTTTGATATCCTTAGTTATTGGAGAAACTTGAGTCTTATCATTACCTTCTAGAGATTCGCTGGGTGTACGTAATCTTTTTTTCAAGTTGTCCTTGACTTGCTCAAACTTTGTATTAATTTTTTTATGTTACCTAAAAAATTTACATTTAAATGGATTACTTAATTACAACTCTGATAAATAGAATTAGATTTTTGTACAGAAGACGCCTACTATCAAATTTGTATGGAAACGACAAAATTGAAACAGTATTATTATGCTTGTATATTAGCTGATTTTTGACTTACCAGATTTCATTATTATTTCACCCAGTTCTTCTTTCCCTTTCCAGAGGAATTTAACACCTTCAGGTTCATTTGGCGGGTTCTTTATACAACCTCACTGTTTACAACTTTACAAAAATAATTATCACTTGCACATTTTAAAATAAACATTGTATATTTGTTTTGGTAAACTTTTTTTTTAAATTATCAGATTTAAAGAATTTTATTCTAGTTATTTATTAAATATTATTTAGTAATATTTAATCAACAATAAAAAACAGAAGCCAGCACTCGCTATCAAAATAGTGATGACAGTTAGTGATTTGCGCATATGTAAAAATTGTGTGTGCCATGGCGCTCTAGTGGTAAATATATATGTACAGACTATAAAATTTTATTAATGTTAATAATATGGTAAATCAGACTTAATCAAAACATAACAATATACACGTATAACTCCTATATAAAAACAAATGTATACTTAATTTAGCATATATAAATTTTTGCACCTATATACACAATATGCTCATGCTTAATAATAGTCACGTTATTGCATTAAAAAAAAATCATAATAATTACTTGAGTTATTAACTTAATTTTTTTACCATAATGACTTTTTGGTTTTTTTTTTTTTTTTTTGTTTCTGTTAATACTATTAAAAGTAAAATAAATTATTAATGCAAACGTTCTAAGTATACAAAAAACAAACGATAAAATTCTTTTAATTGTGCCTTTAAAGACAAACTATTTCTATTATTAAATGTTTATAACATTGCAAGTCTAATCTAGAATGAGCCATGCATGATCATGCTTGATCACCAATGAGTCATGCCTGGCCATGAATGAGTTATGCATGATCAAGTATGAACCATGCATGGTCATGCATAATAGAGCGTGCTCAAGCATGACCTTTCCTGATGGATAATATCTCTGGATACAATTATTTCAAACTTAATGCATGCGCAAACTTGATCTAAAATGAGTCATGCATGATCATGCTTGATCACGAATGAGTCATGCATGATCATGCTTGATCACGAATGAGTCATGCCTGGCCATGAATGAGTCATGCAGGATCAAGCCTGAATTATGCATGAATCATGCACGATCAGGTACAAATCATGCATGAATCCTGCATGATCATACATGATCATGCATTGTGATTTTTTCCCGGGTATTTATTTATTTTAAATTAATTGCCTAACTATCTGTTTGGAAACTCGAATAATAATTTAATGAACACCGATCTTATGTTAAAACATATTTTTGTGTGTAGGTAATCAACATTAAATTTATGTGGATCTGAATTATGTTCTTTATTTTAAAATTTTTTTAGTTTCAAATTAGTATAATGTTATTCACATATATTATATACATTACCCATTCAGTCTCCCCCGAGTTTGAATTTTCGATAAATATTTTTTTTTTCAATAAAATAATTTAGTATACAGATGAACTATACTCGTATACAACTCTTTTATACAACAAGACACCACGGTTCTTGTTATGATGCCTGTACAATTATATTTGTATATTATGATGCATTTACGCAGGCGTGTTCACACACATACTCATCCTGTAATAAACACTATGTACTACCTTCTATCTCATTCTCTCGCACATTAAAAACTATAGATACATTTATCTCATTCTCTCGCACGTTATATCATATAGATACATCTACCTTAATCTCTAGATACTAAAAAAATTTCAATTTCAAAAATTCATTTAAGGTTTCATAATAGAGGATGAAAAGTTTTTGTTGGGAATAAGTTTCATTTTTTCAAAATACATACATAATAAAACAAAATTAAACAAATATTCAAACAAAATAAATTGTTAAAAAGAGTAAACTTAGTTTATATATATATATATATATATATATATATATATATATATATATATATATATATATATATATATATATATATATATATATATATATATATATATTTATATATATATATATATATATATATATAGTAGTAGGTAATATAATTGCCATGATCTACTTAAAAATGCGTTTGTTTTATTGATATCAGAATGGCGAAAAATAATGTTGTTTATCACTGAATCTCCTGTTTGTATAATGTCGTTTGTCTTTAGAATTTTCAAGATGTTTCCATTAGTGGACAAAATGACAATACTAGACATTTTTTAATCTCTGCCAGTTGACCGACAATTTACGAGTGCATGTATGAAGATTTGCTTAAAAACATGGTGATATAGCGATTTCGAATAAGCAAAAATATTAATATAGGATTGGAAGTAATGGAATTTTTCCAGCAAAACAGATCAGGCATTCGTTAAGAAAGACTACAATCATTAAATCTTTAAAAAAATAACCAATTAATAACAGGTGTTTTTATTTTACGTAAGAGCTAGTTTAAATACAATTAGAAAATAATAATATAATTTGACGTTGCAAGAATTATGAGATAGTATAACTAAAGAAGGTAGTGATTGAAACTTACATTATTTGGATTGATTTAATATCGTCTTTAATATGGACTCCAACATGTATTCCAGACCAATATCTTAAATCCGTTATTCGGTCATACTCTTCATTGTATTTATGTCGGCCAGTATCACTTACCCGATTGCCAATCGAATATATGTCAAATTTAAAAATAAGTAAGCCTGGAATATCAAAGTATTTTTTATCATATTCTTGAATGTTCAATATTTTTTTAATTCTAAACATTCCATCAATTTTGTCTTCTGTTATGTCATTTTTATCCTTTATTTTTGATACCGGACCCCTGTCTGTCATTATTCTGTCACAAAGTGTAAATACATATTTCCTGGGTCGTACACGAAAAGGCAAAGTTCTGTTTGGTTCTTTTAACATACAACTATGGAATCTTATAAAGTAACTCGATCTATCCATTGGTGCTTCGAATTCTTCGGCTTTCATATCGATATAAGGCTCATCTCTTGAGGTAACTCTAAATTTGAATTCGACCTGCGTAATTAATTCCATAAGATTAGTAGACATCCCGGGAAAAAATGATTTTGCCTAATTATATATAATTATATATAATCAGATCTGGCCAATTTTTGGATCTGATCATATATAAGTGATTATATATAATTATATATGATTATATATAATCATGTATAATCATGTATAAAGCAGCAAACCATATTATATCTGATTATATATGATCATATATAACGTAAAAACCAGATTATGTATGATTATATATAATCAGGTATAATAATTTATACATGATCGTATCTAAATATTAATACAAATTAGAATCAATGTATTTTCCACTACAATTTTTTATTAAATATTCATCAAATTTACAATTTACAAGAAAAATTACAATCTTATTTTATTATAGCAACATTACATATTCTAGACTTATAAAAAAATTACACGTCAGTTTTCAGGATAATAATTACAAATCAACTTTGATTTTGTCATGAGAATATTATCAATTATAATTATTTTAGAGAACAAATAAACATACGTCTTGTTTTGTAACTTGAATTTCCTTAGGCTGCTTCATAAATTCTATGTTCTCAAATGACTTTGAAGTATACTTAGGATTTGGTTTCCTAGATCTTTTGATATCCTTAGTTGTTGGAGAAACTTGAGTCTTATCATTACCTTCTAGATTCGCTGGCTGTACGTAATTTTTTTTCAAGTTTTTCTTGACTTGCTCAAACTTTGTATTAATTTTTTAATGTCACCTAAATAATTTACATTTAAATGGATTACTTCATTACAACTCTGATAAATAGAATTAGATTTTTGTACAGAAGACGCCTACTATCAAATTTGTATGGAAACGACAAAATTGAAACAGTATTATTATGCTTGTATATTAACTGATTTTTGACTTACCAGATTTCATTATTATTTCACCCAGTCTTACCCTTTTCAGAGGAATTTAATAGCTTGAGGTTCATTTGGCGGGTTCTCTATACAACCTCACTGTTTACAACTTTACAAAAATAATTATCACTTGCACATTTTAAAATAAACATTGTATATTTGTTTTGGTAAACTTTTTTTTAATATTATCAGATTTAAAGAATTTTATTCTAGTTATTTATTAAATATTATTTAGTAATATATTTAATCAACAATAAAAAACAGAAGACGGCACTCGCTATCAAAATGGTGATGACAGTTAGTGATTTGCGCATATGTAAAATGTCTGTGTGCAATGACACTCTGTAAATAATAAAAATATAGCATCATACATAACAATACATGAGTTTATATCAGTCATGTCTGATCAGATCTAACTATATATAGACCTGTATCAAATTATGTATGGGTTTATATCAGTCATGTATGATTAGATCTAATTATGTATAGACCTATATCTGATTATGTATAGGTTTGTATTAGTTTGTATCTGATCAGATCTAGTCATGTATGCACTCATATATAACTATATATCATCATACATAGGCAGATATAATTCATGCCTGATCAGATCTAATTATATATAGACATATATATAACTTCATACATAAATATATTGGTCAGACATGATCAAATCAAATTATATATAACATCATGCATAATTATATATGGAGGTAGATATGATTATATATAATCATTCATAAATTCATATATAATTATGTATAATTATACATAATTATATATAATTTCATATATAATCATATATAATTATATATTATTAGCAAAATCATTTTTTCCCGGGTAATGATGTATGTATAATAATTTGGATTGAAAGGCTTTATTGTAATATTTAACTAGTCTCGTCTGTGGTCGAAATTTAACCATCACTATAATAATTATTATATACAAATATCGAGATAAATAATTGAAAATTAGAAAATTGGATACACATTTATTTTTATTTACTTTTTTTTTTAATAATATATTTAAAATTGAAATCATTAAAGAAAAACATTTGATATTACCATGGTTTACTCATAAAATTATAAAATTTTAACAATAAACAATATATAATTTGTTTTTCAAACATTATTTTCGATATACGACTAAATTGATGAGATTAAACACAAATCTAATGAATATTTTAAGCTCCTTTGTCACGATATCTTTCGAATAGTTAACTTTTTTAAATACCGAAAAAAGGAATCTGAAAAATATAGAAGTGAATCTGATCATCGGAATTCAGACCTCTCTCTATCTAATTCAATTAGACGAAATTCTAAGATATTTCAAAAAAAATTCTAAGGTATTTAAATTTCAATGGCGGTAGTTTAACTTTTCCTTTATGGCAAAATAACGTAAAAACTATTATATATCCTATGCAAAATGTTTTGCATTACAAACTCTTCTTATGCCTTCTACTCTTTAGATGACCATTAGTGTTGAAAAAATTAATTTTAATTTACAATTTTGATACAGAATTTTAATTAGCTTCAAACGTTCGTCTTGATTGCACAAACATTATATTATTGAAAAATATGTGAATTCCCACAGCACCTGCAAATTGAGTTATAGTGTTGAGAGCAGCTTGCAGCGGATGAATTACTGAGTCGGAACTATGATATGAGTATATTTCCTCAGTTGGTAGTAAAATAGGTGATCATGAAAGATACAAGTTCGTTTGATTGTTAAAACTTCATGAATACTCAAAGAAATTTTTATTTTAAATTTTGAGTTTATTCAAATTGATTGTATATAAACTACAGCTTAGCAATTTTGCCAAATAGAAGTTTTTCGAAATGCAAACATTAATTTTTAGCGATAATCGTTAACATTTATTTTAATACTTTTTTAGTCTTAGGTATTCAAAAAAGTTAGCAGTGTCATCGATTTTTTTAAGCGAATCAAAATATCTTAAGTGGTTTAAATACCTTTTGAATAGTTACCAAATCCGTGTTGAATATTTTAATAGGTTTCATATAACTTTATCGAAATAATTAAAATACTTCGGAGGGTTAAATATTTTCTTAAAACTGTCATTAAGCCAAAGAATACAAACACTCATAGAAAATTCAGTTTTATAATTCAGTCTTGCATTCGTTTTATCAATAATTACAGATTCCGCTTCTTTGACGAGATCCAACAGCTACAGCCACCTGTCTTTCTATTGGTCACTGCTCGTAATTATATTAAATACTGACATTGAACAGCTATAATGAGGTGGTACTCAGGGTAAGTACTTAAGTTTTTTAATACAAAAAATTGGACTAATGAGCTTCTATTGGCGTTTGTATTCATTGATTAAGCTTAGAGATTTAGTTTTTGTTTATTATATAAATAATTAGCTACTAGTTATCTTCATTTATTTTTGAATAACATCCACCTATGTAATATTTGTCTCAACAATCAAAATGTTTCTGTTTTATATTAACGTTAAATCCAACGGTCATAAAAAAATAAAAAATTTATTTTAAGAAATCGACATTTTAAATGATAAATACTCACCGGACTGGTTGATTGAAAAGCTATTGAACCTCTATCCTGGTATACCAGATATTGTTGATAATGATCAAACCAACCCTTAAACCAATAAAATCTGTATAGTGGCGTCTAAGTAACGTTATGGTTTAATTAGTGAACACATTTTTTGTTTACGCTTTGTTTTCACAATTAAATTTTATAAACTTAGAAAATTTTTAAAGAAAAGACGCAGAGAAAAAAGAATCTAAGTTGTTCAATTTTATTTTGAAAGTGTATTATTATATAGACAAGGAGCATATCGAAATTTCTTTCATGGCAGAAATGCACTTTATAATTTACAGATCGGTTCAGCAATAACAGGACTGTTTGTAATCTTCCACATGCTGAAAGATCTCGTGAAGTTCGAAATGATGTAAGCTCTGGTGAAAGTAGGTATTAAGAAAAACCAAAACTCCTGCTAGGTGACGATCCTAGCAGTTGGGGCTACCTAGGTGGTACACACTTTTACCCATATAAGATTCAATTGGTTCACGAGAAAAATGATGAAAAAATAAGCATTCAATTTAAACGCTGTTTTCAAGAATTGTGTCTTGAAAACAATGGCTTTATTCACAAATAATGAACGATGAGGCTCTAAACAGCTAAATATAAGATAAACAAAAACCAAGGATAATTGTTGAAGACCAATTTCATTCATATAATAATTACATAAAGGATTATTGGATCACATTTTTTCGAAAATGTGATCGATCAAATGTCGGATAACATGAATAGTATTTAATAATTGAAATAAGATCAATGATTGAAAATTTTTTAGTACCAGATGTAGATAATTTTCCAGAATTTTAGTTCCAACAAGATGAACTCGTAGCTCACACTGCTCGTTCATCTGTTGCTCTCCTTGCACGAAATTTTTGGCGATCGAATAATATTCCGTTTCGACCCCGATTTGTTCGACTGAACTGATTTTTTCTTTAGAGCTACCTAAGAGATAAAATGTATAATGCTCTGAAAAACATATTGTGAACGTATTTCCAAACAGTAATCAAAATGTTAATGAATGACATCATTTAATAAAATCATAGTACTTACAATTTACTCAGGATTTCAACTTCAATTTAGATTTTATTCAATTGAGTATATTTTGTGAACGACAGAGGATAATCGTATTTAAATAACAAATAAATTTTAAAAAAAAAAAAAAAAGTTCTACGCTTTTTCTCTACAATTCGTACTTATTTTTATACTCGGCATGCATATTTGTATATACCCACACATATGAACACCTATTCCAAGTTTTGTTGCTGCGGTCAATATTTTTCAGCGTGTAAAATTTTAGATTAAAAGTAATATACTTACTCTGACAATCAATAAAAATTTTGTTTGCAACATTATCCACACAAAATTAGATTCTGTTTCAGAATCCGAAAAAGAACATAGGGCAATACACATGACCATAAGTTGACCTTGAAAATTGAGGTCCTGGCGAGATATTGAGATTCATAGATTAAAATGGCCCACACCGACTTTATTTACTTATATTAGGTACTCATTAACTATGCCATAATTATGTTTAAACTATTTTTAATCATTTGCATTACTAAAATACTCTGAATACTTTATTTATATTCCATAGAAAATGAAATGAAAATTTTGCAAGCGTTGGCTTATTCTTTATTATAAATTTTAAATGAGAGTCAATTTTGACACAATTAAGTATAAATATATGTAGTTTACCAATTGTTAACTTTATTTAGTGATAAACCTGAAAATATTCAATTGTTAAAACTATAAATTAAAACTATATACTTGAAAATTAATTTTACATATTTAACAAATTATCAAAATAAAATACAATAATACATTTACTTAAAGATCACTAAAATTAATACTTAAGTTGAGCCACTTAATTACTCACTAGATAATTTTTGGAGACATAATCAAAATTGGTCACTATATCGTTGAAATAATGATTATCACATATTTTCTTCAAGAGAATTCAAAGATGTCACTAAGTCATTTAGATCATAATATTAACACAGTTTCATTTATCTATAATTAGGATGAAGATTAGCCATAAAATTCTTAAAAACTTTATCATTAATTTATCTTGAATTAAAAACTTCACTTGTTTTTATTAAAATTTTTGGTAACTGTAATTATTAGAGGCTGATTTTGCAAAATAAATATGTTCACAAATAATATTTTCATTTTTAAACCAAGTTTTAAACAAAACATTCCAAGTTTTTAAACCTGAAGAAGGGGGATTGATACTTTTGTAATAAGTACATTAATGTAATATATATTGTGATTCTATTGCGAAAAAATGATTCTAAAGTAAAAATCAAAATTTAATTTTATATTTAGAAATGTTTTTCTGTAAAAATATGTGAAAGTGTTTAAAAAACTTATAAACACTTTAGGAATTATTTGAAAAACTTTTAAAGCGTTTATTTCTTTGCGAAGCTCAGTCAAACTCTGTGTAAGTATTTAAAAATATTTTACAGTCTGGTTTATGAGCAAGTGAACAACGTGAAACACTTTGGCAGAGTTTTACCGACTTTTGAAGTTTTTCACAGAATTTGAAAGAGTTCAAAACTCTTATAAACACTTTTTCATATTTGTAATAAAAATAAACTATTGTATGTGGAAAGGTACATTCTGGCCAAACTAGTTTGCCCGTGATTACATTGTTTATTAGTAATCAAATTTTTAACGTTCAATCCTGCGAGGAGTGTCTATGCACGGTCAAGTAATTAGAGGTACAAAAGAAAAATGATAAACGTAAATATACATATAATTTAATATTCATTTGGTAAATAGGTAAAAGAGTAGCGTTGTTGTTTTAAAAGAAAATTATTAAATTCATTTTCATAACATAATCTGCGATAGTGACATGTACACACAAAATTGTACTTATATTGTAAAATATAGTTTGAAAATTATTTGTGGGAAATGAGTACGCGTTAATGTTGGCTAAAATATTAATGTGTTATAGTGTCGAAAATGTTAATTACAATTATGAAATTCGTCTTTAATCACGAAAATGCAAATATTTATTTCCTTTAGACTCATTGCACTTAATCGACTGCACATGTTCTCTGTCTATCTAGCCTTTCAATTTTTTATGAATCATCAGAAAATATAACTTATAAAAAAAAAGATCAACGGGAACTGTGATTTTCTTATTCTGCTCACATCCTCTTGATATCATTAGTGTTTGCTAAATAATGACAATTAACTATCAATATATTATTAATTATTATAAAATATAATTATGATTGACGGAGATATTAATGAATTTTCAAGACTCTGGATACTGTGCCCGGGTAGCCTAGGATATCTAAAAGAATCTAGGCATCCAATGTTAATGCTTAAGACTAAAGAAAGATCAGAAAGAGGGCAGGAAATCAAAATGATTTTTATTAAGCCGAATCGTTTAACAAATTTCAGTAATGAAATCCATTCGTAAAAAAACAATATCTTAAAATGATTCGTTCATTTCTTAAATTACCATAAGTTTTCTATCGATTTTCGAATTAAGATAATATCACTTTCTATTGATTTTAGATAGATCATTTAGGTAGATCATTTTTTAATGGGAATATAACACAGATATTGTGGCGAACTGAGTGAATGTGTGTGTACGTGGTTGCCTGAGCAACAGGAGTTGTTGTTACATGCCACTGCTATTGTTTCATATTCATTCGATTCTTGTACGTTCTGTCAGACACTACTGTTCAAGTTAATTCAATAAAGTTAATTGTATTTATTAATCTCTTGCTATTTGTGTTTGTTAAATTATATCAATTGTAGATTACCACAGATATAAAAGAAAAACAATTTTTTTCAACCTTTTCAAGGTGTCAAAGCAATAATGAAAATAATTTTTTTAAATGATGCACGTCACACTATTTTTTGAACCTGTCATTTTTTTATACTGTATTAATTTTTGTTGATTAATAACTAATTATAAATGATTATATTACTTTTTATAATTATTTCAAAACATTTAATAATTAGTAAAACTATACAGTAAATTTTACTATACGGACGAGCATACATGTACTTATATGTTACAGGGCAACATTAATAACCATTTCTATCCGTCAGAAAACTAAATATTAATTATTGTTAATCGATAATTCGATAATTTATTAAATATTTTGCATCTAAAATCAATTATCGACAACAAAATAATTAATTTTACAAAAAATAATTTCTTAGAAAAGTATGTATTTCACTAATAAAACATAAACTGTAAAAATAGGTATATATTCAAAGTGTTTCAGAAGTAATAGTAAGTATTTCGTAAAGAGGTACATCTGTATGGTACCCAAACAACTGAAAGCAGTCTTAAGAGGACGTCCAAAATTAATTTTCAACAATTTTATCACCAATTCAATTCAACAATTCGTTTCGGTTTCGAGTGTTGATACACCGATTGCAATGGATTTCCATGAGTGTATTTATCCATTGTCAATAAGACATGTTATGGCATTTTTTATTGCAATGATTCGTCTGTACTACCTTCTTTTAAAATATTTACTATTCCTCCTGAAACACATTATATTGTTAGTCACCCTTCATCATTACATTTTATATTATTATATTAATTTTATTACCATGTATGGTATCATTATAACGATCACGTATCGACGTTCTCGAAAAATGCTGAATTACTATACATTAATATATAAGCGTTCGATCCGTGAATCTCTAATCAGATCTAATTTTACAAGTAAGTAATTAACATTATTATATTACAATATTGTGAAATACTTGACTATTAACTGTTGATAAAAGTAATAATAATTGAAAGTGGAAACTAAGTGTTATTATTTCACTTAAGATTCAAGTAAGATGTCACCAATATATTTAATTGTAATCTTTTAACGGCATTATTAATAAAATATACTAGTAGGCTAGTTAACTAAGGGTGCTTATATACTAGTAGGCTAGTTAGTTAAAAGAACAATATATTAGTAGTCTAGTTAATTAATAAGGGTATATATTTAATTGTAATATCTTTTAACAGCATTGTTAATAAAATATACTAATTTTCTAGTTGATTAAGGATGCTTATATACTAGTAGGCTAGTTAGTTAAAAGAACATGCATAATAATAATATCTCTACACAGTTCAATATACTAGTAGTCTAGTTAGAACTTACCAACGTTTACGGAGTTGGACGTATCAACTACCCTGGTGACCGCGATTGCTAAAAAAAATCTTCTGGAAGTAAACGTCAGAGAACGCAATTACCAAAGAGGAATCCAACAGTATACTGCAGTCAATTTGTTTTGGTAAAAAATGTTATCAATTAAATTTTATTAATGACATTTTTTCTTCAAATTCATAAAATTTAATGATTTGTTTATTTTTAATTTTTTCAAATTTAAACAATATTCTTTCTTTGGATTGCGTAAAAACGTTCAAAATAACTGATATCGAATTAAAAATATGTCATAGTGTAGAAAACTTAAACAATTTTTTCTTCTTGTAGTACACTTAAAAAAATACATTTTTTGTGGTATAACATCAAAATCCACATTTTTCTTTTATATGTAAAATTGATTTTCAAGAATCTATAGTTTTAATTTATAGATTTAACAATTGGATATTTTCAGGTTTATCACCAAATAAAGTCAAAAATTAATAATCTACATAAATTTATACTTAATTTCTACAAAAATTGATTACCATAATTTAAAACTTAGAATAAAGAATAAGTGAATGCTTACACGTTTCATTATTAAATTGTCTATTATTACACTCAAATTATGAGACGAACTAAATGTGTATTTCAACTAAAATTAACTTAATAATTTTACAATATCGGTATATTATATATCAATTATGGAATATCGTGAAGTTAATTTTAATTGTTTATAAATTGTCTATTTGGAGAGTTAATAGACAATATTTTTCTTTACATACAATTTTCATTTCGTTTCATTGTTTTTTTTATGCCTTTCACATTAAAATTTTTTTAAATGATATTGTGTTTTTTATAGGCCACACCACCGTCAAAACGATACACTGTTCAGTTAGTTTTGTTAATTAAAAAAACTTAAAATAATACGTTCTGGCAGTAATAAATTTTTATATTCCTAATCAATAAAATCAATCAAATTTGAGTAGAGAAGTAATAAAAAAAGAGAAGATCTGCTCTATCGACTATTCGTTATCAATCCAAAGGATTTGTCAACATTTTTCAAGCCAACGTACAATGAACAACGTACAAGAGCTGATGAGAAAGTCAGCAAAATACGATCTGTAAAAAATTTTAAAAAAAAGTCTCCTAATGTATTTAATAGTTTTCAGTATGTCGCCAAATACTGGTGTTGGCTGCTACATTATATTGGGTGGCCTCATTTTTAAACATTTAAGCCATTTTTGACATCAATTGCAATTCGATTACAGGCTTATTAGAAATAGCCTCCAATAAAGATAATAAACTGTGGGTTTATTAGTACGCTGTACCTAGTATTACACTAATGATTACGATTCTTCTACAATCTTTGGATAAATGTTTTATTTTAAGGATAAAATGGTAGTATCCAAAAAGTAAATAAGAAAATATCCAATAAGTGCTATAAATTAATATAATTTTGATTTAAAATTGTATAGTTATTGATTATGAATCATTGTCCTTGAAGCATTTATGTCAAATTAGCGACACGTTCTCTATTAAATTTAGTGACGAATATTGATGAATATTACGAATTATAGATATTCTTTATATACAGGCATTCCTTTTATTAAAAGTTAAATTAAACGAAAAATATAAATGTGTACTTAATTGTAAAAGTTTAAAAAGATCCGTTTTAGAAAAAATTTAAATAATTACAATATCAGTATGAGTTCGACTAACTCCATTCATCTCCTCTGTTATTGTGGCAATAACTCCAACAGTTTGGTAAACATTTTGTATGTCTTTTTCACCTTTATAAAACCATTCTTCACCATCTAATGTGAAAGTATCTTCCAATGGTTGCGCATCACCATCATCTTGTATTTTTTTAGATTGTGGGAAACCATCATCGGGTATTCCTAAAAAGATAAAAGATAAAAAAGCTATGAGTGAAAAACGCATAAATAAAATAGTGTACATGTTATCAATGCACCACACATGCTCCCACAATTCATGCTAAGCGTAAACAGGTGAAATTTTGTAGAAATTTTTATGGGGAATAATAGCAAACAAAATAGCTTACTCAACAACGATTGAAGCTACCATCTATGAAAAATTTTTCAATGTATCCATACATCCCAACAACGTTTTGATGTATTAAGTACCTACAGACCCAAATATGTGTGTGTGGACAGCCGATGTTCGAAGAAAAATCCAGGAATGAATTAATAAAATAAGTAAGCTATAGAAATTACGACTCCACAAAGACGAGAAACGGCTCTAAGGATAACGAGGACGAAAATGTCCAAAAAATTAAGTATAACAGTCCCAACCCTCGATTACAACGTTGGAATTACACACACCGCTGCTTATGCTAGTGATTATGTTTATGTGAGTGATCTGGTTTCGCTTTTGAAGGCAATTATTAATTGGAATTCCATGAGGGAATGATGTCGTGTGAGCATCGATCGATGAAAAGTAGAGGCCGTTCAACATGTGAAAACTCTGAAATATTCTAAATAAAAAAGGCTCTCTCTTGAATTACTTATTTCCATAATTGTTTAAAGTTCCTGTAACGTTACGAAAGTAACCACGATATGTAGTAACCAATGTACCATTAACCAAACTATAATTTGATAAGCCCAAAAGCAAAGTATCTATAAATTATCACAAGTAGTGGATGACCTAGCAATAACAAATTTATTTGAGTAAACACATACTACCTTAAGTACAACAATCATAATTAAATCTTTATCAGCTACCTAACCACAAAAGAAATATTTAATATCTATGTAATCAAGTAGCTTGGAGTTTCTTTGCAAACGCAATAAAGATTTGCCTTTCATTTTTAAATTCATTAAATGTTCATTCAACTTTAAAAATGAATCAAGTAATATAAAAGAGGAAGATAAAGTAAGAAAAACTGCATAATACAAAGATATAGATGTTTGATATCAATAATCTATATATATATATATATATATATATATAAATCAATTGCTGTTCGTTAATCACGCTAAAACTCGAGAATGGCTGGACCGATTTTGCTAATTTTGGTCTTGAAATATTCGTGAAAGTTCAGGGAAGGTTTAAACGGTCAGAAACATAAATAATAAGTAAAGGAAAATAGTATAAACGACAATTTAATTTTCGAATACAAAATGTTCCTAGCTGTGAAACATATTTTGTCTTTTTTTTTCTCACATGTTACAAATCATCATTTCCATAGAAACCAAAATCTAACTTTGAAATTCAAAATAAAACATCCTCTCAAATCCGCGAATTCAGTAATAATTTATGGAATGAAAAACTTGAAAAATTATCAGTAAGAGATAACTCTATCTGGAAAACTGCCAAATCTTTTACTAAAAAACTTGATAACATTATACCTACGCTCAACGGATCGCAAGGCCTAGCATTTACAGATATTGACAAAGCTAATGCACTCGCTTGTAACTTTGAGCGAGTACACCACCTAACTGAAAAAGACGGAGACGACGAAACAGAAATCCTAGTAAATAGTACATATACTAAAATCAAAAACGAAACTATAAATGTTGATGAAATAAAGCTTGCTAGCCCAAGAGAGATCTTTAAAGCAATAAAAAAAAAACAAAAACTAAAAAAGCTCCGGGACCTGACGGGATACAAAATATATTACTAAAAACCTTACCCAAAAAAGCAATAGTACAAATAACGTATATTTTTAACACCTGTATGAAAATATCTTACTTCCCGACCTCATGGAAAAAAGCCAATGTACTAGCTTTCCCAAAACCTAACAAAGACAAACTACTACCACAGAACTATCGTCCCATCAGCCTTCTGTCAACCCTTAGTAAAATCTTCGAAATTAATATCTACAATAGAATAAAATCATTTGAAAAAAGCAATAATATCATGAAAGAAGAACAATTCGGTTTCAGAGAAAAAAGAAGCACGGTTCATCAGCTTGCCCGGATTGTAAACTATATAACCAATAACCTTAATATTACTAAATCAACAGCCATGGTGTTACTTGACATTGAAAAAGCATTTGATACGGTCTGGCATGAAGGTCTAATTTATAAGCTAAAAACTACTGGTCTACCTCTATATATTATCAAGCTACTGGAAAGCTACTTAACAAATAGAACATTCAGTGTCATCGTCAACGGTACTGAATCTGATACTCAATACATAGCAGCTGGGGTGCCACAAGGTTCAATCTTGGGACCGCAACTTTTCTCATATTTTATAAATGACTTACCAATTGACCAAAGAACTAACACAGCCCTCTTTGCCGATGACACTGCAGTGTATGTAGCTTCATGGAATAAAAGAAATGAATTGAACAAAATACAAACAACCTTAGATAACTACATGAACTATTATACTAAATGGAAAATTAAAATTAATGCTGCTAAAACTGAAAGTATTGTGTATAGTTATAAAAAGAAATTAAAAAAGGAGAAAATGATCTCAGTATAGAAATAAGTAATGAAAAAATTACTCCTAAAACACATGTTAAATACTTAGGAGTAACTCTTGATAAGAAATTAAACTACAATGTACATATTACTAAAGCATGCAGTAAAGCGTATGGTATGAGAAACCTAATATTTCCATTAATTAATAGAAGCAGTAAATTATCAACTAAAAATAAATTATTATTATATAAAGCACTAATTAAACCTATTTTGCTATACGCTACGCCTATATGAAGCAACGCCTCCAATAGCTCAATTAAAAAACTACAAACAGTACAAAATAAGATTTTAAGACTGATAAGTTATGCAAATCCAGAGGAATCTAATGCTAGTATAAGAGCTAGGTTAAATGTAAATGGCATAAAAAATGATATTTATGAGCAAACAGAAAAATTTTATAATATAAGTGTCAAACAGCATCTAATCCTACATGATGTAGGAATCTACGACGCCAAAAATGCTCCATTTGAAATTAAGCATAAACTACCCCACAGCTTGCTGTGGAATAAATGTACTTAGTTTTATAATTAGATGTAAGTTGTATATACAGTAGTTTGTAAGTATTTATAAGAAAATATCTAAAGGGTTTTTTATATTTTTTTTTTTTTTTTTTTTACCCAGAAACCAATATCGAAACATATTTATAACGACACCATCAATACTAAGCGAGACAATATAATAAAAAACTCTTCTGTGCATATTGTTTTAACTAATAGGAACAGAAAAGCAAAAATTGTATCTGACATGTATAACACTGAGTACTATGTAAAACCCAAAGATAAATAAAGAGAATTTTAAATCGTAAAAAAAAAAAAATAAAACTTCTTTATCTCTTCTCATTAGCAGTATGACGAACTGTCAACTATATAAAGTGTGCATATCGCATTGTTCAAGTATTACAAATGAAGGGTTTTTTGTTTAATTTTTTTAAATACTATAAACTTATAAACTTATCTGCATAAATTGTTTTTCAAACAAATAGGAACAGAAAAATATTAAAAAAAAAAAAAAATCATGTAAACTTTAATGATAAATAAAGAAACTTTTAAATGTAAAAAAAAAAAATGTTCAAGTATAACCGGAATCATTCTTGGTTCAGGAGGTCCATATACCTTTCATCAAGTGTATGTGTACCACAGCAAAAATTATCGGGTGAACGGGGTCCCGGATGTACCCCAGCAAATAGCAGGTAAATACCGGGTGCATATAATGTACCGGGGGCACACTAAATACCGGGAATCCGATACGAAAGGATTTGAAAATCTTCCCATAAAGGTAGAATTGCATCCGCATGTAAACGATGTAATATCATTTATTAAAATGTGAAAAATTACACAACAACGCGTAAACCGGGTGGGTATTCTTCAAAATATAAATTAATATCATAATTTATTCTGATTTGCCGAAGCTTTATTATTTATTTATAGACAGTTGAGAATATGTTATTATATTTAGGAGATATGATTGATGTTGATTAGAAATAATTTATATAGCAAAACAATGTTTACCCGGGTCAGCTATTCAAAATAAAATTTATTTATCTCTTCTTTTATATAGTAATGGTTCTGGACTTCCTCTTACTATTTTTCATCAAGTATATGAGAATCACAGCACAATATACACGAATTGTGGGTGCACGAGGTACCGGGTGTCCCACATCAAACACGAGTATATATATAAATATTTCGTGTCACGGATATCCCACACCAAATAGTGGGTTACACATCAAATACCGGGCATCCCATAAGAAACTTTTAAATGTTAAAAAAAAAATGTTCAAGTATAACCGGAATCATTCTTGGTTCAGGAGATCCATATACCTTTCATCAAGTGTATGTGTACCACAGCAAAAATTATCGGGTGAACGGGGTCCCGGATGTACTCCAGCAAATACCAGGTAAATACCGGGTGCATATAATGTACCGGGTGCACACTAAAGACTTTCTGAAATTCTACCCCTAATGCGATGAAAAGCAGAGGCGAAGTTTGTATAGGACAACGGAATTCCAATCTGCTTCAAATTTTGCATGCAATCGATGTAATATCAATTGTCACCGCAACGACTCCGGGTATGCTTGAAAATATATATTAATATCATTATTTATTCTAATTTGCCTTAGCTTTCAGTATTAAGAAATAGAGGAAAGTTGTTAAGAATATGTTATTATACTTAGAAAATGTTGAAGTTAATTAGAAATATGAGGCAAAACGACGTTTGCCGGGCCAGCTAGTATTAAATATATTTTAGCGTCCCACATTGCTCGGTTCGATTACGATATCCATGGCACCTTGAATTTTGGCAAAACAAGCCAAAATAAGACGAAAATGAAGAATACCTTTGGAGTTTTCGCCTATTTTTCGAGTTATCGACACTTTTCTTCAGAAATTATCATGTTGTATCCAGTAATAAGCTAGGAATTTTTTTTATGTAAGCCATAGTAATGTCAAAAGAATTTAGTTTTGAAAAATGGCATGCATTTGTAATAAATGTAAAAAATAAAAAAATGTTGATTTCTTTTAAACAAATTGAAATTTCAATTATTTATGCTAAAATGTTGTTTATTTAATAACAAACAGTAATTAAATCTTGTGAAATGTTTTAAATTGTGATTTAATGTGTTATAATACGTAATACGTAACACTGCGGATACAACCGCATGATAATTTCTAAACAAAAGTGTCGATAACTCCAAAAATCAGCGAAAACTCGAAAGCTATTCTACATTTTCGTCCTAATTTGGCTTGTTTTTCTCGAAATTAAACTTCAAATCGAGGCGCCACGGATATCGTAATCTCCCACATTGCTCTATTCCATGAATTAAAAAACATCCTTTTCGACTATCTATTTGGCTTATCCATTACGCATTCTAACAAGACGCGATGTTGATGGTGTCGGATCAACAGCAAGAGAAACAAGAGTTTTTTAAAACATTATTCCTTTTTATCAAAGTTTTACATTAATCCGATTCAAATGTCACTTCAAAGAGTAATCAATGTCACTTCAGTAACATTAAACACATCATACATTCTCGGGTACTTTCATATATATGTTTAAACTTAAGTAATTTTATTTTTTACCAAATTCAAAAAATTACTTTGGCTGTGAATTTTAAAAGAATCAGGCATGAGTTGTACTGGTTAATCTATAGAGATTACGACTCCACAAAAACGAGAAACGACTTTAAGAATAACGAGGACGAAAATGTCCAAAAAATTAAGTATAATAGTCCCAACCCGGGAAAAAATGATTTTGCCTAAATATATATAATTATGTATGATTATATATGAAGTTTTATATATATATATATATATATATATATATATATATATATATATATATATATATATATATATATATATATATATATATATATATATATGTCTATATATAATTAGATCTGATCAGACATGAATTATATCTGCCTATGTATGATCATATATAGTTATATATGAGTTCATACATGACTAGATCTGATCAGATACAAACTAATACAAACCTATACATAATCAGATATAGGTCTATACATAATTAGATCTAATCATACATGACTGATATAAACCCATACATAATTTGATATAGGTCTATATATAGTTAGATCTGATCAGACATGACTGATATAAACTCATGTATTGTTATGTATGATGCTATATTTTTATTATTTACAGAGTGTCATTGCACACAGACATTTTACATATGCGCAAATCACTAACTGTCATCACCATTTTGATAGCGAGTGCCGTCTTCTGTTTTTTATTGTTGATTAAATATATTACTAAATAATATTTAATAAATAACTAGAATAAAATTCTTTAAATCTGATAATATTAAAAAAAAGTTTACCAAAACAAATATACAATGTTTATTTTAAAATGTGCAAGTGATAATTATTTTTGTAAAGTTGTAAACAGTGAGGTTGTATAGACAACCCGCCAAATGAACCTCAAGCTATTAAATTCCTCTGAAAAGGGTAAGACTGGGTGAAATAATAATGAAATCTGGTAAGTCAAAAATCAGTTAATATACAAGCATAATAATACTGTTTCAATTTTGTCGTTTCCATACAAATTAATTTGATCTGATCATGTCTGACGTTTTCTGTACAAAAATCTAATTGTATTTATCAGAGTTGTAATTAAATAATCATTTTAATGTAAATTTTTTAGGTAACATAAAAAAATTAATACAAAGTTTGAGCAAGTCAAGAAAAACTTGAAAAAAATATTACGTACACCCAGCGAATTTCTAGAAGGTAATGATAAGACTCAAGTTTCTTCAACAACTAAGGATATCAAAAGACCTAGGAAACCAAATACTAAGTATACTTCAAAGTCATTTGAGAACATAGAATTTATGAAGCAGCCTAAGGAAATTCAAGTTACAAAACAAGACTCGTGTTTATATGTTCTCTAAAATAATTATAATTGATAATATTCTCATGACAAAATCAAAGTTAATTTGTAATTATTATCCTGTAAACTAACGTGTAATTTTTTAATAAGTCTAGAATATGTAATGTTGCTATATTAAAATAAGATTTTAATTTTTCTTGTAAATTGTAAATTTGATGAATATTTAATAAAAAATTGTAGTGGAAAATACGTTGATTCTAATTTGTATTAATATTTAGATATGATAATGTATAAATTATTATACCTGATTATATATAATCAGACATAATCTGGTTTTTAAGTTATGTATGATCATATATAATCAGACATAATATGGTTTGCTGCGTTATACATGATTATATATAATCATATATAATTATATATAATCACTCATATATGATCAGATCCAAAAATTGGCCAGATCTAATTATATATAATTAGGCAAAATCATTTTTTCCCGGGAACCCTCGATTACAACGCTGGAATTACACACACCCGCTGCTTATGCTAGTGCTTATGTTTATGTGAATGATCTGTTATAATTACATCATAACTTAAAAACATATTTGTTTCAAATTTTCAATTTATTAATCAATATTTGATTTTAAAAGTTTTAAATTATAGATATTTATATAACGACAATTATTTATTTTTTTGGGTTTACCATTTCATTCATGTTTTAATCTGTTTCTATCACAGTTCATGTATGACACACACCTGTGCTGTTCGTGAATTAGATTTCCATTTTTCTTTTAAAACGTGTATAATTTGCTTTTCAATTAATATATCGATACACAATCCCAAACACCCTTCTCTAAAATTACTTGCGTTGTGGATTTTAAAACAATCAGAGATGATTTGTACTGGTTATAATTACGTCATAACTTAAAAATATATGTGTTTCAACTTTAAAATTATTTTGTGATGTATTAAATTTAATTATAATATTTAATTAAATATTTGATATAAAGTGTTTGAAATCTTGCATCGATTCTCTTCTAACGACTGTTATATATTTTTTTGGGTTTACCAATTCATTAATTTTGTTTCTATCACAGTTCATATTCGAACAAACCGGGAGTGGTTCGTGATTTAGATTTCAATTTGTTTTTAAAACATGCATTTTTTTTTTCGTTACACAGCGAACATTGACGCTATCAGCAACCGTAGTTAACAATGCCCATCTTAAACAAAATTCAAAATAATTTGTTTCGTTTAATCTCAAAGCGCTTGTATTTCACTTTCTTATATGTCCGACCAGGTGTTTCAAATTTTGGAATGAATTGTTTGTGAAACCAACTTATAATTTTTTCTTTAAAATTATTTATTTGTTCTAAATCAAATCCATTTGTTGTTTATAAAGTTTTAAAATTATTTGTTCTAAATTGAAATTGCTTCAGGATGATTTGGACATACCCTAAATGTTAAAAAAATAAGTTTATATTCTTAAAATTTCTAAATGTAAATTTTATAAAATATAATCATGGGCCAAGTACTACGGAAAATTTTCAATTTTAAAACTTATAGTTGTTTTTGTTGAGATATTTGAATTTTTTCAAGCAATTATTCCTATAAATTTAAACAGGACGGAAAATTGTTACAAATTTAAATTTCCATTAAATTTTCATAGATTAATCTAAAAAAATTTTTTTATTGGGGTATCTCTTTTTGCCTATATATCCATATCCTTAAGGTAGACGTGATAAATTTGAATAAAAATGTAACCATTAAAAATTGCTTAAATATTTTAAAATATAATAAATGATATTCTTTTAAAAATTAAGTTTCAGTTTTCAAGTAAAAATTTTAAATTAATTTACTGAATTTTAAGTTTTAATGTTTGTGTTGGTTTCTTACTCAACAGTTAATTAAATTTGAAAAGTGGATACCATTAGGTACGTACTTGATTTCGATAAAATTGTCGGTAGTTATGGAGGAATGAAATATTAATATTGATAATGAACAATGACAAAACATGTTTACCTTTAATCATGACTTTGATCCTTGGTAAATTTTTTCAATCATAATTTTTTCGATACATTTTAAAAATAAAATTAAATCATTAAAATGATAAAAAGTATTCATAATTACTAAATAATAAAAATTTAGTTTATTTTTAAAATAGGCTTTAAGTCCTTTACTATGATTGAAAAATAAATATATATACATGTAGATTAATCTTCTAATATTGTCGTTTTCGTTACAGAGAAAGAATCGAAAAAATACATAAGCTTTGTTTGTACAGTTCTTCACATTAATAACATAATCTGTGTATATCTGAATGGTTACCTCTGTTAAATTAGACTACTCACTTCAGTTTTCCAAATTTCATTAACGTTTGAGATAGTTTGAATGTCTTGGTAAATCATTTGAGAGTAAATAGTTTTCACGGAAAATCGAATTCATTTTTTTGTGAAGTTGGCTCCCAAATTTGTATTTTAAATAATCAATGTCAATTTTTCAATCATTCGATCTTTTGATTGTGCATTGGATAATCAATTTTGTCACATAAAAAACAAAACTTCAACGTTTTTTTATAATATTTTATAATAGAATTCAAAGAAAATGATTTTGGTTTTAATTTTTTTCAGGGGGAAATAAATTTTAAATTTTACGTGAAGTAATTAATTTTACGTGAGTAATTTTTCTGAAAAAAATCAACTAAAATTTTAATTGCAGTTTTAATGGATTATAAATAAAACTAAACGTCCCTGTTAATTTTTTCAAAAAATTGATAAATTTTTTGGTCAACGTCATACAAAAGAATGAAATTGTTTCTCTGTGAAAATATTACCTCTCAAACGATTTTCTTGGGCTCATAATGTCTTTCAAATGAATTTTATTTACGATATTTTCGAAAACTGAAATGTTGGGGGCTAATTTGACGGAGGCTAAATGGAGCTATGTTTTCACTTTATATCTGCGCAATATATGTTTACAATTTTGTAAATAAATATCTTAAGTTACAGATTAGTTTGTAATGAATTATTTATTTTGTGTTTGGTTCAACCATATTTGTTGAGTTGTGTCCATATTCAGTTAAATTTGTGACGTGGATAGACTAGGTATATCGTATAAAATTCGTTGCTTGATGGGTTCCTAAGAAATGTATTAAATATTATTATAATATCATGAATATAATTTATTTAAATATCATTTCTTTTACAGAAATAATGAAAATCAGGTAAACAATAAATTATTAGAGAATTAAAAATTAATTTTTAAATTGTATTTAGATAAAAAAAAAAAGCTGAATTGAAAAAGTAAATAATTTCAATTATTATCAATTTTTTAATTATTATACCTAATTGAAATAAAAAACATAGAATCAAGTAATCGATAAAAACAGTTTATCAAAATTTGATTTGTAATTTTCATTTTAAATTAGTATTCAATCTAAACATTATATTTAAAAAAGTTAATATGTAATATGTAAGCAATATATAATGAAGTAATTTTTACAATATTATATTATCGTTTATAAAAACTTATGAGCAGATCAGTAAGTGATGAAAACGATTTTTCACAATTAATTATTCGTTTATAAATAATCGATAAAAAACAAAATGATTTATAAAATTTTTAATTTATAGAAATTGTTTTATTGCTGGCAGAAACTATAAATATTTTTGCATACCTATAGTTTTTTTATAAAGTGTATAATAAAACGTAAAATAAAATAAAACCTAGCTCTTATTAATTTTTTATTATTTTTTCTTTTTCTTTTTTTCAATTACTAATATATATTTAAAAAGATAAGTATAATTCCAATGTAATTTTTCAGTTCATTCTTCAAAATTTTCAAAAAATTGTACCTGTTATTTAACAACTGATGGTTTAAGATTAAATGAAGACTAATTTTCTAAATAAAAGTATTACGTAAGAACAAGCTATTAATAATCTTTTTTTCAGATTACTTTCTAATGAAGAATAATAAACAGTATCAGAATCTTGGAACTAGAATAGTTTGTTTCTACAAAAGATAATTTTGAATGAGTTTACAGGCAAGAGGAAAATTTAGAACATTTATATTATTGCTCGAATTGAATTTATTGGACATACCTAGTTACATGACATAATTATACGAAATATACATTTTATTTAGTTTTACATCAGTTGTTACATAAATGGTTTTTGATATAGGTATAGATAACGTATATTTTTTTTTTTTTTAGTATTATAGAACTATTTTTATATGAAATGTATAAAGTTCTATTGGATTTAGTCTCGAGTTTAGATTTAGTCTCGAGTTTAAATTACTTAAAAATATTGAAGCCACAAAAAAAATTTACATGGAATCATGTGTCAAGCTATTTTTATCTGTCTGCCTGCTTGTCATGATTTAACTCAAACTCGTCTGTTTCGTTAAAATGTTTATTTTTTCATAAATGAATTATTTGGTATATAATTACATAAACTGTTTACGTAGAATAAATGTAATTTTTTTTATACAAAAGAGATCGTCAATGAATAAAAACTGCTTAAATATTAAAATAGGTCTTGAGTGATACAAAACTGTTAATTTTTGAACACAAATAGATTTAGTAAAAAACTAAAAATCTATATAAGTTTGCGAAGCTTCAGGGATTCATAATTATAGGATACGGGATTATCATAAATGAGCTAAAATAATTCAGATAAATTGAGACAATTTAAACATTTTTTCGTTCATCAATAGGTAAAAAATGTATATTCCACGTGTATATTTTCTCATGGAAATTAAACTTTTATATTTAGATTATACATAAAAAAATTCAGTTGTATAATTATTTTTTGACTTACTGGAAGACAAAAATTTTCAGTTGGTTGTTTGGTAACCAACCAACCTCTGACTCTATGGTAACCAACCAACCTCTGACTATTGGTTGGTTGGTTGGTAACCAACCGATGGTGATGTTTGACTAAGGTGTTGTATTTTATCTGGATAAATTTAACTTTTTATAATAAGACTATTTTTAGAATAAGATATATGTTAAGAAATTTCTGATCTTTATATAGGATCATTTTTTGTGCATAGGGTCATTTTTTTTTTGTATTATTAAATTATAATAAAGTAAATAGATATTTTTCCTAATAATGGATTATTCTAACATTTTACAATTTAAAAAATACTTAAATAAGTTGTTTTAATAAATTATAAGGTCTTATAATGTATATTTGATGTATTAAAATAAAAATTAATAATATTTTGATTTTTTTTCCATATTATGAATAGCCAATAATTGTCTGCTTTAAGATGAATAGAGCAATATTTTTATATTATAAAATTTGTTTTCGCCAAATTATAATCATGCCAAAAACAAATTCTATATTAATGAAATCAAAAGAATAATAACAATTAGTTGAGAAATTCTAAGTCACTTAACCATTGGAACATTATTCATGATACTCTGAATGATATAATTTGAAAATAAAGTAGGTACATATGAAATAAAAATTGACTACCGTTTTACTCTGTTAGTAAAAATTACGATTTTTGAATAAATTGTAGAATTTTCATATAAATTAAATATTTTACTAGCTCTACATAAATTTATCTCAATAGCTCCTTATGAAAAACCGTTCTTCAAATACATTATTTTATAATAACAGTGTTTGGATTAAAAGAAGTTTGAACGATTTCAATCAATAAAAATTGTTAAGATAATAGTGAAAAAGAATGATATCCGTTTTTCCACTTATTTTACTTATTTCAATTAAATCCAATACGTTAAAAAACTAAAATAGCTATTGAATGACAACAAAAAGTATGTCATAAAATTTTTTTTTACCTAAACATTACAATTAAAAAAGACAATTAATTTTACAAAAATTAGTGCTTAGACAATAGTAACAACGTTTAGACAATTTAAATTGTATGTAAAGTATCGTAAAACTCAAACCACTATAAAATTACAACTGTTTTTAGGAAAACCGCTTTATTTTACTAAAAGAATATTTTAAAATACAGTAAATGGGTGGAATGAAACAAATATTTTTTCTCATTTAAAACTAAGTTGTCGTTTTCTTCACATATATTAATTAAATATAATACGATAAATATTATTTTAATGTAACGATTGAATTAGTTCAAATAAAAGCATATAGTGCGATAAAAACTGGTTTTAAATTATTATATATTTTTTATTTGTATCCAAAGTAATTTTACTTATGAATTAAACATTGCCATTTTAAAACGAATAATTTTTTCACAAAATTTTAATTTGTTTTCAATATAAAAATGTTAAATAGCTTTACTATAGTGTAGGCAATAGTTACAAAATTTAGAATATGCCCATTGGATGTATAATTCAGTTAAATCTCCGTTTTTAAAAAGTATAATTCTAAGATCATAAGTATTATTATATTTTTATTATAAGCATAAATATTTATTATACGTATTTTTAAAAATAAGAAATGGATCGCTTCAAACTAAGGACCTTAAGATTTGCTTGAATGTCTTTTTAAATAAACATCAATTTCTCAGAAACTAGTATTTCGCAGCATTCGAGTTTCAGCCTCTTATTGCAATTATTAAAAATCATTATTTGAATTTTTTATTATTTACGACTTCTAAATCTCATGAAAAGATTTTAATTTTGCGCTACTCAATTTGTAAGTTTTTTAAATTAGTTCTTTATGAAGCTTAACTCTTTGAAAGGATTGAATTTCGATTTTTGGCTCAAATTTCCTAGATCTAATTATTTTGTATTATTATAAATACAAATTTTGACTACAAAGTAGTCATCATCAGTATGAATTAGCTAGCTGTAATGATTCTCTGGAGAGATGTTACTCGTTGCTAATTTGGTGACGGTTTGCACACATGCCTTTTTTTATAGTTTAGTTTAATAATTCTTTATTTGCATCAAAAATATAAAATACAAGTCGGCTTATAACTATAGCACCTAGCCTAAGTTTTATCTATAATACATCATCTTATATACTAGTTACATCGAGATTACAATTTTTCATTACATCGTTTTAATAAAAATGGAAAATTAAAAAAAAAAAAACCATTTGAAAATACTTAACCTATGTGGATGGATAGACCATCCCTATAACTAGCTTAAATAAACTAAAAAAAAAATGAAAAAAGATACCATATACAATTAAGATTACACCGGAACTAGGTGCAATCGACATCGTGTGGCATGGGAAATCTTTTCCTAAAAAGCAGCATCTTTGGGTCAAATTGACCCAGTTTGCTAATTTCTGGGAAGGGATTGTGGCGGGAAGATTGGAAAAAGGATTTTGAGGTGGAAAGGATAAAGTTTGGAATAGTTGGGTGTCCAGTTTCGCGGTGGAGAGCTTCGGGCGGAAATCTTAGGGGTTTTTTCGTGATGACCCGAAGGCAACGACTTTGGAATTGCTGCATTTTCATGATGAGCGCATATGCAACGTTAGTCCAAATAGGGGTTGCGTACGTGAGTACTGGGCGGATAAATGACTTGTAGAGTCGATGCTTTAAACGTTCGTCCAGTTTACTCTTGGGCCGAGTAGTAAGTACAATCCTGCAAAGGATGCGTTTCCGAGGGCCAGGCGCCTTTTGGCGTTCTGTGTCCAGTTCAACTGCTATTGGAGGATTACGCCCAGATAGACAACACTATGAGTTTGCTGGATTTGCGTGTCAAACCTCTTCAATCCAAGCGCGTATGCTGAAAATTTATTCTTTCGAGTGAAGACAATAGACTGGGTCTTTGAAGGATAAATTTTGATTTTCCATAACTTGAAATATCTTTCAAGGATGGACAATCGGGATTGGAGGCAAATCGAAACTTGTTTCGGTTGCCATGAAGAACAATAGATGGCCGTGTGAAGAGAGCGGTTTCGGTAGCTCGGTCCTTCGAGATATAGTTGACATAATATAAAAAGAGGCGGGGTCCAAGCAAGGAGTCTTGAGGTACACCAGCTTTCACACTGCATTGGTTCGATGTACTTTGTTGGATGTGGATTTGGGATTTTTGGTTGGATAAATAGGAAATTAGGAATTTTAGGTTGTATATTGGAATGTTGAATTTGGAAAGTTTGTGGATTAGTCCATCGTGCCAGACTGTGTCGAAAGCTTTTTCGATGTCCAAAAGGACCAGGCATGTGGATTTGTTCCAATTAAATCCGGTAGCAATATGGCCAGTAAGTCGGTGAAGCTGGCTTACTGTGGAGTAGTTCGATCTGAAACCGAACTGTTGGGGGATGAGCTGTCTATGGATATTTTCATGCGACTGCAGTCGATTCAAAACTACTTTGTCCTTGACCTTGCTGAGAGATCACATATGCCTGCAGGTGTATGCGCAATTTATATTTTCCAAGTGTCTATTAAATTGTCAACCAACCAACATCGATCACGTGTTTTGTGTTCGGTCAATGATATTGAAGTATTGGACCACGTGGTTTTGTCAGTTAAAAAATCTCAAACTAAAAATTGAACGTACAAATCCAAAAATGAATTAGGAAATTAAATAATTTTAATTTCACATACTGTTTTAATTCTAATAGTTCAATTTTGAAATCTTAATTAAATCAGAATTTGGAATAGATCCTTTATCTAAGTTCATCGTGCCTTTGTCATATTTTTGAATGTAGAATCTAGATCGATTTTAAGAGTTTTAAATTTGATTTGTCGATTTTATGATTATTATCAATGACATGAGTAGCTACACATGATTTATCGGTTCATCCAAATTTTATATGTGCCATGTGCTCTTTGAATCTTGTAACAATTTGTCTTCTACTTTGTCCTATATATTTCATCGAAAAATTTTGACATCCAATGCTATAAATTCCGGACTGCTGTTAATTTTGTCTTATGGATTTCCTAGTAGCTGCTTCAATTTGGATCTACAGATGGGATCTATTTTTAAATTATGTTCTCCAAGTTCTTTTCCTATTTTGTTGATGCATGGTCGATATTATGTTAATTTGCACAATTTCTTTTTATCGGTGTTGCCCTGTTGTAATGTTGATGAATTTGTCTAAACCATTTCAGCCAATTTTCGTATTCAAATTTATTTTAAGTTTTTTGTCATTTTTATTCAAGTTTTTTGTCATCATTTCTTGTCATTCAAAACGAAGTAAATTGGAATTGGAAACCTATAAGTTCCACTTAATGATGACAAAAAATTTAAATGAATAAGATAATTGGCTGACATGGTTTACACAAATTCAAATTGTAAACAAACACACTCTAGGATTTTTCGAATAAATTTCGATTTTTTGCCCCAATTTCCTAGATCAAATTATTTTGTATTTTTATTAATACGTATTTCGACTACAAAGTAGTCACCGTCACCAAATTAGCAACCAGTAACATCTCCCCAGAGAAACATTACAACTGATGATGGCTACTTTGTAGTCGAAATACGTATTTATATAAATACAAAATCATTTGATCTAGATGGAAATGGTGTCTCAATTTTTCACACAAACAAAGAAAATCCACAAATTTTTCTTAATAAAATCAACAATATATACCCATCCATCGATTTCAGAACAAAAATCAAAAAGAAGGTTCAATCCCGTTTTTGGATATAAAAATATAAAAAAATAATAATATTAAAAAATTAGAATTCGACATATACAGGAAACCGAAAAATACCGAAAGATACATTACAGCGGACTCCAATAGTCCACCACAACAAAAACTCTCCATTTTCAATTTCTTAGTGAACCGTTTAATTAAAATACGGTTATCAAAGAAAAACTACTTTAAACAATTAAAACATATTAAACAAGTAACAATATTTAACGGCTTTGATCCAAGTACAATCACCAATATGATTCGAAGAACAAAATTTAAAATCTTAAGAAGTAATTCATCAACGTTACCACAGGACAACACCGATAAAATGAAATTGTGCAAATTAACATATTATCGACCATGCATCAACAAAACAGGAAAAGAACTTGGAGAACATTATTTAAAAATACCACCCATCTACAGATACTAGGAAATCCAAAAGACAAAATTAACAACCAATAGCAGTCAGGAATTTATAGCATTGGATGTCAAAATTGCTCGATGAAATATATAGGACAAAGTAGAAGACAAATTGTTACTAGATTCAAAGAGCACATGACACACATAATTTGGATGAACCGATAAATCATGTGTAGCTGCTCATGCCATTGATAATAATCATAAAATCGACAAATCAAATTTAAAAAACTCTTAAAATCGGTATCCAACCCAACCGAACTAAATGCATATGAAAGCATCTACATTTAAAAATATGACAAAGACACGCTGAACTTAGATAAAAGACCTATTCCAAATTCTGATTTAATAAAGATTTCAAAATTGAAGTTGAACTATAAGAGTTAAAACAGTATGTGAAATTAAAATTATTTAATTTCAAAATTCATTTTTGCTTTTGTATGTTCAATTTTTAGTTTGAGATTTTTTAACTGACAAAACCACATGGTCCAATACTTCAATATCATTGATCGAACACTAAACACGTGATCGATGGTGATTGGTTGACAATTTGATAGATACTTGGAAAGTATTAATTGCGCATACACCAACAGGCATGTGTGGTTCAGATCGAACTACTCCATAGTAAGCCAGCTTCACCGACTTACTGGCCATATTGCTACCGGATTTAATTGGAACAAATCCACATGCCTGGTCCTTTTGGACATCGAAAAAGCTTTCGACACAGTCTGGCACGATGGACTAATCCACAAACTTTCCAAATTCAACATTCCAATATACAACCTAAAATTCCTAATTTCCTATTTATCCAACCAAAAATCCCAAATCCACATCCAACAAAGTACATCGAACCAATGCAGTGTGAAAGCTGGTGTACCTCAAGACTCCTTGCTTGGACCCCGCCTCTTTTTATATTATGTCAACTATATCTCGAGGGACCGAGCTACCGAAACCGCTCTCTTCACACGGCCATCTATTGTTCTTCATGGCAACCGAAACAAGTTTCGATTTGCCTCCAATCCCGATTGTCCATCCTTGAAAGATATTTCAAGTTATGGAAAATCAAAATTTATCCTTCAAAGACCCAGTCTATTGTCTTCACTCGAAAGAATAAATTTTCAGCATACGCGCTTGGATTGAAGAGGTTTGACACGCAAATCCAGAAATCCAGCAAACTCAAACTGGTGTTTATCTGGGAGTAATCCTCCAAAGGCAGTTGAACTGGACACAGAACGCCAAAAGGCGCCTAACCCCGGGAAACGCATCCTTTGCAGGATGGTACTCACTACTCAGCTCCAAAAGTAAACTGGACGAACGTTTAAAGCATCGACTCTACAAGTCATATATCCGCCAAGTACTCACGTACGCAGCTCTTATTTGAACTAACGTTGCATCTTCGCTCACCACGATGATGCAGCAATTCCAAAATCGTTGCCTTCGAGTCATCTCGAAAAAACCCCTAAGACTTCCGTCCGAAGCTCTCCACCGCGAAACTGGACACCCAACTATTCCAAACTTTATCCTTTCCAACTAAACGATGTCAATTGCACCTAGTTCCGGTGTAATCTTTATTGTATATAGTTTCTTTGTTAAGTTAGTTATAGGGATAACGATATAATGAAAAATTGTAATCTCGATGTAACTAGTATATAAGATGATGTATTATAGATAAAGCTTAGGCTAGGTGCATAAGTTATAAGCCGACTTGTATTTATATTTTGATGCAAATAAAGAATTATCAAACTAAACTAAAGGCATGTTTGCAAACCGTCACCAAATAAGCAACGAGTAACATCTCCTCAGAGAATCATTACAATTAGCTAATGCATACTGATGATGACTACTTTGTAATCGAAATATATATTTATAAAAATACAAAATAATTTGATCTAGGAAATTGAAGCCAAAAATCGAAATTTATTGGAAAAATCCTAGAGTTCTCATTAATAATTATAAAATTTGAAAGGATTATTTAAGGAGATAATTTTCTTAGAAAAAGAACATAAACTTTTTGATGATTTAACTAACTAGCCACCGTTTTGTTATTTCCGAAAACGTTGCCTTAGATGTTTTAATTTCATGCTTTTGTCTTTTGGTATACTCAACCACGATAGTTATGAAAATCTTTACTTTGTTTGAGTTAAATGGTACGTATAATCAGATTTAATAATTTAATAATATTATATCATATATACACTGCCTAAGGCATACATGCAAATCAAATCCATTCAAAGTACGGACATGCAGATTGAGACCAATTGGCATAGAATTTGTTAGAAACTAGATAGTAAGTTAAAAGCTAATACTCGTTTAAAATTACCAAAGGGCATCGACTTAGAAATACAAAATCTTACGGAAGCTGTCCAAAAGCAACTAGAGAATCAAATCCGAGCTTTAAAAGTTTTAAACATAAAGCCTTATTCCCACAAAATATCATACATCTAATATTTCAACAGCGTAGATTAAAAAGAATCTGGTTACAAATACCATTTCCAAGAGACATTTGATGGAAAATCTTAAAAAAATTATATTCCAGGATATTTTGAAAATTTATCTCCCACTGAAGCTTTTGATTTGTCACTACAGAAAGCTACCAATTGTTCTAAACAGCATATATTTACACAAGATCGAGCCTTTTTCTCTTAATGCTCAGAATTTAAAGAAACTTGACATATTAGTACATTATAAAAGGATAATAAACCAGTTCAATTTTTAAGAATCTACAAAAGCTGAAAAATAAAATATTTTAACCATTTATAAACTAAAAATAATAAAACAAAATCTTTATTTTCCCATAAGAATCAATGGTAAAAATTCTTTTTTCAGTTCTCTGAAGACCTTTAAGAATATAACTGGTTCATTATCTTATCACAATGTAATAAAGTGGTTAAGCAAAATAATACAAAAATTGAAGTGTGTAAATAAATTTATTTATCCACCTAATACAATTAATAGAAGCAATATAATAAGTTTCATTAAATTTTGAACGTTAATTCCAAAACCGATAGTATTACCTTAATGAGATACGTGCATGGAAATTGAATCACATAACCATAAAAAACCCAAGGGTGAATTCATATCGACCTATAAGCTTATTACCAACATTGCCCGTATCCCTCATCATATCAACTCATTGATAAATACACTTCGAAAAATATGTATATGGCTTAATTATTGTGTTACAACTGTTCTCGACGAAAATTCAAAAAATGCGGCCCCTGTTTTTTGTTGTTGTTATCGGATGATCATTTTAAAAGAGATGCAAAAACGATATTATACAACATGTGATTTTCAAGTGAATGTGCTTTGCCCGACAAGATCAAAATTGCTATTTTTCACAATTTTCAAGTTATCGGACAACGGACAACCGACAATTGGTTTTATTACGTGGCTGGTTTTTACATTGATTATTGAATGATTTTCTAACCACAATAACAAAAAAAAAAAAAAAAAAAGAAAAGTACCTATCAATTTGAGGTCTGTCGGGGCAATCGTAAGCTTTGCGGGCTCCGAAAAATAAAGCATCCCTTTACAGAATTTTTTTTGAGGAAACAGTTGCTACACCCATCATAGCTAAGCCATCATGTACACATTTTTTAGAAGTATAATTATAAATGACTTGATTTGATTACGGGAACCCAGCCTAAAGCCGTTCGTAAATTATTTTTTTCAAAAATTAAAAATTATATTAAAAAAGTTGAAAAGGATACCTGATCATTAGTTTGATTTCCGTGAAAAACAATCAACCATAGAACAAGTACACTGTATAGTAAATACGATAAAGAAATACTTTCAAGAAGTATAAACTGTACAGCAATCCAATCTGCTGTACCACAGGGCAGTGTTCTATGCATGACTCTTTACCTAATTAATACCGCGGAATATAAGTCCGTTCAAGTAACAATAACTTTGAGAAAATAGATCTGCCCGGCTGTTACAATAAACAGTGTTAGTTTTCCACGATTAACTGAAGTAAAATATTTGGTTATACACCTTGATAGAAGACTTGCATGGCGAAAATGTATTTGGTGGAAAAGTAAACTGATAAACTTAAAATTTTGTCAATTGTACTGGGTCTTGAGTCACGGTTCTAATGTATCCTGGGGCAATTAAGTTCTACTGTATAAGTGATTAAACCAGTGTGGACTTATGAAATTCATTTATGAGGTTATTAACTGTATGCAACAATGATATCGAAATTCTTCATAGATTTCATTCAAAACTGTTACAAATAATTATCGTATCCCTGTAGTATGTGCGTAATGACGACATTCACATATACTCTCTCGCCTCGCATCCTAATACGGAGATGATAAATATTTTAAATAATAATTCTAAATTCTTTAATCAGTTCTTTGTTATAATCCACATATTAGACATTAGATCTATTTTTATCTTGACATTAAATCTAAAACTAGGCTTTGTTTAACTTTTGTGTTTGAAATTTCAATGATCATAAAATTTAATAAAAAACATTAAATACTTAGCTAAAATTTTGTTTCACTTTCTATTGCGAATGATCTCAAAAAAAAAAAGAAAAAGAAATAATACACCAGGGTAGAAGCCTTTAAAAATGGCAAAAATTGAAAAAAAAAATATAGTAAGATGAAACCCATTGGAAACGGAAGAGAATGTAACAAAAATGAAAGGAAAAATAATTTATTGACGATCGAATGTCGGGAAGTGGAAGGGGTGAGTTATTTAGTGTAAAGCACGGTTTATCTCGATTTTCGGCAAAACTACAAGTCCTAGGGAAAAAAGTTAAATAGCAAACTTGTAGTTAGTAAAAAAATCTATAACTTTTGTATTTTGCTATTTAACTTTTTTCCATAGGATATAGTTTTGCCGGAAATCGAGATAAACCGTGTTTGATCCTAAAAAACTCACCTCCTTCCACTTCCCGACCTCATAGTACCCGTAAATTAATTTTTCTTTCATTTTTATTATATTCTCTTCCGTTTCTAATGGGTTTCATACTACTATAATTTTTTTTGTTTCAAAAATTATCCACCGTGGCAAAAATTATAAGTACATAATTAAAAAATTAAAGACAATAAAAAAAAGCTAATATCATTACGATCAAAATGATATTAATTATTGAATTGAATAATATAGACATTCCGAAGTTTAGAAAATCAAATTGTAATTCTGACTGTAAATTATGATAATACAGTAAAATATTTTATATTAAATTTAATAAATGGAAATTTCAAATACAAAATTTATACGGCTAGTTTTAGATTTTAGTGTGCTATAGTGTTTAGTGAACTCAAAATTTGCTTACTTGAATTCAAAATCCATCGCCCTCCTTCATCACTAAAAGTGTCATTTTTTGGCAAAACTAGAGCTTTATATTGAACTGTCACTGTAGAAAAATCTTCACATGCAGGATATCTCAATACACGATTAACATATAATCGGTTTGTTAATATTGTAGTTCGGTTATAATTCCTTGGGCTAAAATGTGCAAAGAAGATTTGATTACAAACGTTCCTCCAAATAAATCAAATTTCCAATTAGTACTGATGTTTTATTGTATAAATTATGAAGCGGGTCTCAGACGTTCAATATTAACATCCACTTTTTGCACAATAATTGATAATTATACTGTTCATCTGTATATCACATTGAAATACTGAATGTTTAGTCAACCAAAAAGAGTATAATTTTGACTGTGCAATCAAATGAACAAGGTTTTGGTTGTAGGAAATATTACAAAATACTGGTTCAGATCTGCGTGAAGGGTGTGTGGACCCGGGAAAAAATGATTTTGCCTAAATATATATAATTATGTATGATTATATATGAAATTATATATAATTATGTATAATTATACATAATTATATATGAACTTATGTATGATTATATATAATCATATCTACCTCCATATATAATTATGCATGATGTTATATATAATTTGATCTGATCATGTCTGACCAATATATTTATGTATGAAGTTATATATAGGTCTATATATAATTAGATCTGATCAGACATGAATTATATCTGCCTATGTATGATCATATATAGTTATATATGAGTTTATACATGACTAGATCTGATCAGATACAAACCTATACATAATCAGATATAGGTCTATACATAATTAGATCTGATCATACATGACTGATATAAATCCATACATAATTAGATATATGTCTATATATAGTTAGATCTAATCAGACTTGACTGATATAAACTCATGTATAGTTATGTATGATTCTATATTTGATTAGATCTGATCAGTCTTGTTTAATATGCATATTAGGTGAATATTATTAAACTTGAGCATATTGTGTATATAGGTGTAAAAATTTATATATGCTAAATTAATGATACATTTGTTCATATATAGGAGTAATACGTGTATATTGTTATGTTTTGATTAAGTCTGATTTCATATTATTTACATTAATAAAATGTTTATAGGCTGTACATATACATTTACCACTAGAGCGACATGGCACACACAATTTTTACATATGCGCAAATCACTAACTGTCATGACCATTTTGATATGCGAATGCCGGCTTCTGTTTTTTATTGTTTATTAAATATTACTAAATAATATTTAATAAATAACTAGAATAAAATTCTTTAAATCTGATAATATTATACGATGTTTATTTTAAAATGTGCAAGTGATAATTATTTTTGTAAAGTTGTAAACAGTGAGGTTATATAGAGAACCCGCCAAATGAACCTGAAGCTATTTCCTGGACAAGGAAAGAAAAACTGGGTGAAATAATAATGAAATCTGGTAAGTCAAAAATCAGTTAATATACAAGCATAATAATACTGTTTCAATTTTGTCGTTTCCATACAAATTAATTTGATCTGATCATGTCTGACGTTTTCTGTACAAAAATCTAATTGTATTTATCAGAGTTGTAATTAAATAATCCATTTAAATGTAAATTTTTTAGGTAATATAAAAAAATTAATACAAAGTTTGAGCAAGTCAAGAAAAACTTGAAAAAAAGATTACGTACACCCAGCGAATCTCTAGAAGGTACTGATAAGACTCAAGTTTCTCCAACAACTAAGGATATCAAAATATCTAGGAAACCAAATCCTAAGTACACTTCAAAGTCATTTGAGAACATAGAATTTATGAAGCAGCCTAAGGAAATTCAAGTTACAAATCAAGATATGTGTTTATATGTTCTCTAAAATAATTATAATTGATAATATTCTCATGATAAAATCAAAGTTAATTTGTAATTATTATTCTGTAAACTGACGTGTAATTTTTTAATAAGTCTAGAATATGTAATGTTGCTATAATAAAATAAGATTGTAATTTTTCTTGTAAATTGTAAATTTGATGAATATTTAATAAAAAATTGTAGCGGAAAATATGTTGATTCTAATTTGTATTAATATTTAGATACGATCATGTATAAATTATTATACCTGATTATATATAATCAGACATAATTTGGTTTTTACGTTATATATGATCATATATAATCAGACATAATATGGTTTGCTGCGTTATACATGATTATATATAATCATACATAATTATATATAATCACTTATATATGATCAGATCAAAAAATTGGCCAGATCTGATTATATATAATTATATATAATTAGGCAAAATCATTTTTTCCCGGGGATACAATAATAATACAATTCACGGCTTACTATTCATTTCGCACGTTGGCTGCAGAAGTGTCAGTTTGAACTTAGCACTATTGACTAATAATGCTGTTTCGTGTAGATAGATCATCTTATACCATCATTTGTAAAAACTACTTTGAATAAAATACTAGATATTTTTTATATTGACTCATATATACAGCGTTTTTAGAATTTGGCAATAGTTATAAATTCATACCTATGGTTATATGTGTTTTGATCAAATTAATGATATTTATGCCAAAAAAAAGCAGTGAAATCTCGAATAATTCGTAAAATAGCCAAAAAAGTATTATGTTAACAAATTTTTGGTGACCTCCCCAAGCACGTGAAGGAGAAAATTAGAAAATTATTAACCCATCTCCTCCTTCTCCATCAAATTATAAGTAGTAAGCATTTGTTCACAACTTTAACAACATGAAAATTTGAATTAAAAAATCAAAATATATATTTAAGGTTAAAATAAAGCATCTACTTAATAACGACTATTACTAAAACATTGAAGTTAGATCTTTATTGATATGACGAAACTAATCAAGTATTACATACATATTCCTAAACAAAATATTTAAATATTCTAATAAAACAAAAATAAAAACATACACTCTCTCATGATTTAAACAAAATAAATATCATAAAATCACACAAAACCAAGAATCAATAGCAACAAAATTTTTGATTTCTACAGACCTTAAAAACTTCTTTTCCTTTCACTCATCACTTTGTCTATATATTCCACAGCTATCATCGATCTTGCATCCCTGACATTTAAAACTTGGCCCAGCATAACTAAGCCTTCTTTTAATAAAATATATCCCACTCCCGCAATTATACCGTTGTCATTCAAAAATAAAACCTCCCAAATCAAAACATCCACATTAAACACACACTCGCTAACCATTCATTTTATTCATATTCTCTCGCATATACGTTCCCATTCTAAAATTAGCAAATATTCTTATTGCATATCTATCTGAAACAGGTATGTAAGGTGCGCTGTTCTTATAATACCCTATCTTGTTGAAAGCTTCTAACTAGAGCATTAGTACTATTTGTTTTCTACAATTTTCTTCAAGACACATTTTAAAGAATTCTTTTATGTACGTAGTTCAAATCTATCTTCGTGAATCCTTTTCGTGAGGTCCTGAATGCGATTATAATAATTTAAACACTGCTGTCTTAAAAATAACTATGAATGACAATTCACCCAACTCACCTATCGCCAGTATATGTTTAAACGCGGCGCATTTATGACTATTTAATCTTGGATAAATTTGTCGCATTCCCCATATCAGCTCGTCATATGACAACACCGGAAAAAGCAGCGTCTTGACTAGTCGCTGACAAAAACTTACTGGCAAATTACAATCTTTACGCACATTCTTACAGTTGCACATACTGCAGCAGTGTATGTAAAATATTCTCTATTCTTTCCATAAAATATTCTCTTGTTGCATTTCAAGATCTATTCAAAAAATTTGTATAGATCTTAGCAGTAAATCTTCTTATGTTATCTTTTTAAATGTTTCTATATTAAATATTTTAACATAAGGATGTTATATACTGTTTCATACCCCTTCTAATATCCACTTTGAAACTCACTGATTATATTATTCTCAGACACATATTATTGTATACGGCCAGACAAAATTTTTGTATAAACTTTATATATTCAGTAATAATGTAATAGCTCAATTAATCAATCATCCACTTTTCCAATTCCATTGTACATGTTACCAATAACATACATAATAGTCATACACCCTGTTACATCCAACAGACAAACCAGAAATTCATTCAAGAGACCATTGATACTTGTTACTTTACCTTTAGAATGATTTTATGGCCTCACACACCTCAGATAATTCCACCTCATTATTTAATTCTTCAATATATAATATAATTTGCTCTTCCATGTCAATTTCTTCATTTTCACGTGTATATGTAATATATAATATTTGATCCATTCATTCTTCCCAATAGTATTGTCCTTTATTCTTAACTTCAACCTCATGGTATGATTTCTTTGAATCAATATAAATTTTTAATATTTATTTATTTCTTGTCTAAACATACGTAACTTTCTTTTTGCTTCCTGTTTAGATCGGCTACAGTGTTCGTTAAAACAACTATTTTATTTTTACTCGGATTTGGATTTTGTTTGCATTTCGTACTTGTTGGCATTTATGTCATCTATTTATTCAATATACTCACACTGTATTTTTTACATCACCTTTACATAAAAATCACTTAATCCTAATTTCAAAAAAATTGGATTCTATTGTTTTACATTTTTAACTCCTCATCACATTGCTCACTAAATTAGCACATTTAAGTTTAGATCCTTACTAAAATACCAAAATTCCATAAACTTCTTTTATAAGTTTCTCCTTAGTAAGCATTTATTTAACAATTTTAGAGGCAAATTGTCAGAGTCTAGTATAAGCAATCAATTATAAGAAAATGGTCAAGAAAAGTTATTAAGATGAAACTTTATTTTACCCTTCAAAATATAATGATTTTTAAATTCATATTTCGTATTTAAAAAAAATTGTATAAACATATTTATAATATGAAGAAATATAAGGAGAGGGGTTAAACGTTTTCTTTTTGTCTTCTATGGAGGTATGAGGAGAGGATCTAAAGTCACAGAAAATTTGCTTGCATAATACTTAATTGCAATTTTATGAAATTTTTCGTGATTTCACAACTTTTTTCGGCTGACACAATTGAAGAAATTTAAATACTGGCAGTTACTGGACCATTTTATAGATTTAGATGTTTTGATTGGATTAAATTTACGTTTAAAAACTTACACCATGAAATTCTGTGCATGTATCAATATGTAACTGATATCGTATGTTATATACTCAAAATTTAACACATTTGATAAATGGAATTCCATGTTTGATTATGCTTATAAAATTTTAAAATAAAATCTTACCTAGCAGGTCCTATTAATCGAACCTCAGGTTCACAGTTTTTAATGTCACGAACTTTGATATATTCAACTTTAATATTTCCATGAACAGTTATGTAATGTCTACCACTGTAAATCAATTCAAATTCTAATGGAATATAATATTTTTGAGCTAAAACAAAAAAACTAAATTGGATAAATCGAAAATAGTTTTTACAATAAATTTATATATTTCCCTCATCCTCTATGCGAATGTTGATTATTTACACTAATGTGTTTTTCAAAAAAATTATATACTAAATTTTTTAATTATTTATCACTTATTCTCTTGTAGCTGCAACAATCTTAAGAAGGACTTTTATTGGTCAATTAATATACAATTAACATTAAAATAATAATTAGTATACAATTAGTCATAAAATAATTAAAATATAAAACAAGTGAAGATTACAGCTTATCAATGTTTAAATGATTATCAGTATCAATGTTTAAACTATTTTTAAACATTATTTGCATTCATAAAATACTCGAAATATCCAGCCTATACAGTTATACATATATAATAATAATGTGTAACCAATATATGTGCTTTTAAACTAAATTTGAGCTAAAATTGTAGCGAATCCAAACAATGAACCGATTTTAAAAGCATGGAATACACCGCCAAAATTCCTCTATTCGTATAAGTTAAATCTACATGATAAAAGGACGCACATGCGAAAATGGACTAATTAAGTGATTCTATAAAAATCTTGACTAAAATATTGTTTGTGGCTTCAATATATTCTAGCGTAAATATCTTTAGTGGGTGTTCCCAATTGACCAAAATCAACAACGAATCGATGATTCTAAGGAGTGTTTGGAGCTGTTCGATCGTAATAAATCCGAATTTTTGCGTCGATATGTGACGATGGATGAAATATGGCTCCATCATTTGACACCGGAGTCCAATCGATAGTCAGCCGAGTGGACTGATGAATGCACGTGATGAACCGACTCCAAAGCGTGGAAAGACACACAAATCGGCTGGCAAGGTTCTGGCATCAGTTTTCTGAAATACTCATTGTATAATATTCATTGTCTATCTTAAAAAGGGATAAAAAGCATAAACAGCGACTATTGCGTAACGTTACTGAAGTTTAAAAGACGAAATATCGAAAAAGCGGCCCAATTTGAAGAGAAGAAGGAATGGCAGTTTCATCAAGACAATAAATCCTGTCACAAATCAATAAAATCGATGGCGAAAATGAAAAAATTGGGTTTCGAATTCCTTTCGCAACCACCGTACTTTCCAGATCTGGCCCCAGTGACTTTTTTCGGTTCTCAGGCGAAGAAGTTTGCTCCGATGAAGAGGTAATCGCCGAAACTGAAGCTTATTTTGAGGCTAAAGACAAATCGCATTTTAAAAATAGTATCGAATAATTGTATGGCCGCTATAATCGTTGTATCGCCCTCGAAGGAAATAATATTGAATTATAAAATCAAATTCTATCCAAAAAAAAGTTTTTTCTATGCTAGCCTACTCGAGCTACCTGTTATAGTATATTCTGACATTTTCTATGTATGTGGAGTATAAAAATATTTGCCTAATATATATGTAATTTCGGTTTGTAATGGTAAAACCTGAGCACTAGTTATATTATTTTTATCCTCGACATAAGTTTGCAATGCCAGAAAATATTGAAACCACAAAAAATTTTGGTATAGGTGATCATAAAATCACCTAATTTATCTATTTTCGCCCTCACGTTCCTTCACCCATCCGTCTGTCATCAAAATAACTCAGAAACGAAAAGAGATAGCGAGATTTTGATGAGCGAAGTTTTGATTAAGATAGTTAGACGTAAAAGTTAAAGTGAGTTTCAGTCTGTGAATGAGCAAAATAGGTCCATTGAGTCCAATGGATATCTGAAGACTCAACAATGTCAAGGTCTAAAAACAAAAATTAAAATACTTCCGATCAAAATAGTGTTTTGCAATGTATAACGATTTGGAGGCTCGAATTTTTTTAAATTCCAATTTCTTTGAAATTTTAATAATTACTAGGAAATGACCCTGATTTCTAGGAACGACTCGGCCTTCAATTCAGTAAATCAGTAAATATTTCATCTTCTACAGAAATGCATTTTTTTTTTTACTTAAATTTATTTCGATAAAATGAAAAGTATTTACCCACATTTCGACACAATTTAAGTTTTGATTCTTGGGTTTGATTGAAATTTAAGAAAATTCGGACCTCCAAACCGTAATTCATTGCAATTATAATACTATTAAATTAAAATCTTACGCATTCCAATGGTATCCTTAAACGATGACATGTGTGCTTGTACAATTCCTATATTCAAGTCTTGTTTTTTGTCTGTAATTTGCTTTTGTGTTAGAATTACAGCTCGACCCACATCATTTTCAATTATTAAATCTGTATATGGACTAAGCTTTGATGGATCATTACATGCCATTAGAATAGTGTTAGGAGTATCATTCAATCTCAAAATTCGATTGAAATATAAAGTCATTAATTGTAAAACTATAACAAAGAAAAAACATAAGTTAATTAAAGTCATAATAATAATCATAAGTATGTGTATTTGTTTAACACAATCAGTGCTTTTTAACACGCTTTTATTAGCTTCACTCGTATGTTTGTTTGTCTGTAGGTAACTCTCTGAAGTTGGCTGCAGAACGCATCTGAACGGATCCTTTGCATGAGAGTAATAAAGATAGAGCTAGTGCGCGAACTACGCATGCATGCGTGTTTTTTTAGTTTTTTTAAACTATTATATTATTATATTTCATTTATCTCATATTCAATGATTATAATTAGTATGGAAGTAGATAATATATGTATATACAGTATATGCAGAATTGTATCGAATGTAAATGTATCAAATATTTCTATCTGATACTATAATAACTGAGTTGAGCTCTTATTCTAATTTCAATGCGTCTTGGTCAAATAAATAGCACTGTATAAAGCAGTGCAGCTTAGTATTTAGCATACCTAAGAACGATGAATTTATTTGACTAAATTTTTTATTTCAAATAACGTTAAATATTCGTTATATGTCAAAAAAGGTTGCTTTGGAAGAAAAATTTTAACTAAAATGTCATAAATGCCATGATTAATATGTATTATTAGGCTTATTATATTTACATGTATTACAATCCCTATTCACTATGGCAATAGAATACCTATTCACTATACAATACTTTAAAAAATAATCTTGATGAAAATAGAGAATGATTTAAATTTTGAACTTTTTAACTTAAAAAACGAAGATTAAAAAAATACTAAAATTTAAAAACAATAATTTTACTACAAATGTTCTAAAAGGCTAGTTAGCTAAATTTTAAAGCTAAACTTTAAAACAAAAACTTTTTTATTTTAGTTTTTTTATAATATTTACTAAAAAATCATTTATATCCAAATCGTTTTTATCCATTTATTGATAATAGAAATTGAAACGATTTTATTTCCAAATATAATAACCATCGTTAATATCGAAACTATTTGTCTTTTCATAATCGAAGCAAATCACAAGAAATATTATAAAATTTGGTTAAAAATCATTTATACAGCATAAAAAAATTTTTGAAGCCAAGTTGAAAATGGCTACCAGTTTTTTCAAAAAAAATTACGATATAACCAAGACCATTATAGTTTGAAAATTTTAAAAGGTACTACACTCCTTTCAAAACGTTTTAAGATACATTTTACAGAATTTCTTTATGTTGAAATCAATGATTTAATCTGGTATTAAATTATAGTACGAAATTGCAAGAAAAAAAAACAAACAAAAATAAATTTGGCAGTCTATACGCCAAATACCATACATATATACATACAATTTTTTTCAAATCTGCGGATATGAATTTGAATGCGGATTTTTGAAAGCTGACATCTGCTTATGCGGATGCGAATGTTTATGATCTTATATTAATATAATATATGAATGAAGAATTAAATCGATATAAAGTAATAATTAACATTTTTATTAGTAAAAATTAGTATTAAGTATAATAATTTTAGTAAGTTAATTAACATTAGTAAATTAAAAATAGGCTCATTATACTTATTAAAGAGTAATATTGACGCCTTTTCTGATTCAAGCCGTTTACACAAATGTGCGTAAAATAAACCTATGGTACTAAATCAATATTCGCTAGGAAGACTCCCTAGTGTTCCTATCATTTAAGAGGATTATCATATTGACCTTTTTTTTAGTGCAGTAAAAATGTATTTCCTTGTTGAATACAGTTTGAGTGCTACCATATTTTGAGTCGGTGGTGACATTGTTAATTAAATTGTTAGATTATCAAAAACGGGAACCTCGCTGGAAAAATATAGTATAATCAATAATCGCATTGATTATTGCATAAGCCGATGCGGATGTCCAAATATTTGCAAAATTTCCACATTTGCAGTTGCGGATGTAAAAATTCGCTACATCTTGATATACATGATAGAAAAGAGACAATTTCTTTTTTGGGATAAGTAATGCGAAATATTTGTTTGGAAAGTTTATAAGTCAAATTTTAATATCTATAATTAGTACATTATAATTAAAAAAATTATTAGGAAAGTCGTTACGCTACATAGGTATATACTAATAATAGTAAAATAATTAAAAATCATTTATGATATAAGTTTTGTATTTCATTTGTATGATATTGTATTTAAGACAAGATTGTTATGATATTAATTCCAATAAATTTCTTTTTCATGATAGTAATAACGTTAAATTTATTTTATTGTTTAGTTTCACTAATAGTCATGATGGCATTTTATAATTACAGACGCCTCACGCTAAAATTTACACTATGCGTTTTTCAAATTATCAGCCTTTCGTGTTAAATTTTTTTATGATTTCGATAAATTTTTAATTAAAAATTAATGTAATACAAAAAACAGCAAATAACTGTTTGCTATGTTTGTTTAATTTAATTGTTAACAGGACAAATTGGAATTTAAATTTAGCCCGTTTAAAGTGATTATTTATAGAATGTTTAGCTGAAAAAGTATATTCAGTAACGAATATTTAGGTATCGTCTAATCGTCTAAAAGTTGCTTTAATTTTCAGTAATTGTACATGATTCATTTCATAAAACCAGTTGTAGTTGAAAACATTTTAAAAAAATTATTACTAACATAACTTATTACAAATAAAATATTTTTTTTTAAATTTTGTAAAATAATACTGTTACTTATTTAAAACTATTTAAAATCGGATGGTAACATTGATTGCAAAAATTGTAAATAATAAGGTGGTGTATGGTTTCATTTAAAATTTGCAAAATACAAGGCTCTTGGAATATTCTGAAAAATTTTTCTTCAAAAACAAGTTAATATTTTAAATGAGACTGAAAAGTATGAAATACTTCTGTATAGTTATTTTTGTGGACAACGCTGTGGAATAACGAGAAATTCAGTCGAGATACGTATTAAATAAAGGCAACACTGTATGTGTTATTATTTATCAAATAAACAGGTCCAATGAACTTTGATGATTTAACAATGAAGAAAACGTCAAATAATATGTTTTAGCGAAAATATAGTTACAATATAAATAAGTTACAACACTTAAGTTCTAAAGCCAAAAACAAATTTTATAATGGAAAAATTTTAAAATTGATACATGCGCGTATATGGCAATATACTAGAATGAATGCTATTGTAGAAAGACGAAACAATCTTGGCAGACGACTATTACAAAATTATTTTGTATGGGGTCGTAAAATTATAGCCATTTTTGCAAAATTATTGCACACTAAAATTGCATACATTATTCTTTTAATGTGTTCACTATTGAGATTATTGTGTATTGTGTAGATATGACCATAACTATTATATTTCATTAATTATGTAACGACTTGTTATAAATTTAACTCTAATATTAAAATTAGGTTATTTAAACTCTTTGCTTTATGATAAAATAACATTTTTTATACAAATATAATTATAAAAAAAAATTTAATATTCGACACTTTTTCATTAATATTTGGAATACATAATCACTGGACGATGTGATATTGTCACCCGAAAAACAAAAATGGTGAATATATTTGATTTCATGGGTTCATTGCGGGATAGTACAACTACTTGAAAATTTTTAATCTGATCATTTTATGTATAAATTAGGTATATATCACCTATTAAAATTATAAAACTATCGTGTTTTTCGGGATTGGAAAAGGAAAAAAATCGATAATCACTCAGATATTAAAATTTTCACTTTGATAACATACAATATAGATATAATAATATGGATTAATTCGCAAGAGAATATAAATCGTTTTCTTTCATACGAAATTAAAACTATAATGTTCATTACATGTTTAATAAATATGTTTATTACTAATTATATTTATCGCTTTCCTCCATATATAGACATATTTAGAAAATATAAAATATTTGACTAATAAATTCAATCCTTTTGAGCACAGGTTCTAGTATAGAATGTACCTTAGGATTAATAAATTCTTTAAAAAAGCCAATGAACTTTAAATAATAGTCAATTTTTAATTAAATTTTGTTTGTTAATGACAATTTGTTATACGTAGTTAATTAAATATTTTAAAATTTATGATTTTTCTATCAATTTTGTTCGTCGTTTCTACTTTAGCCTCAAATTTGTAATTGCAAAATATTTAGTATAAAGTTTAAAAACAAGAAAGTGTTAATATAGAAAAAAAATTTATTTATTATTTGAACTTCTATGAATATAATAACATATGTATAAAAAGGAATATAATATTTCTTTATCTATATACTACCTGTTTGGTGTATATATATACATATATATATATATGTATTTGTTTCATGGTTATTTTTTCCTTGTTTTACTTTTAACGTAGAGAATATAATGACAATGTGTTAAAAATAAACTTGTTCGTCTGTCTCTTGCTCGCTTGCTTTGTATATCTTATATAAGATACCTTAGAAAAACGTGTTTTTAATTTTCCACATAGTTTT